>CM029494.1:2759377-3296877 GCA_017140595.1 Eucalyptus curtisii | reverse complement strand
TGTTCGGACTTTGACTTGATTTATTGGGAAATTCTTGTTAATTCTTCTTTAATTTATCCAGAAAAGACATGTTGAGGAACATATGCATATTTGTTGCGAGTCCAGATCATTTATCTGTGTTTATATGAATTGAATTGTTAGTAAGGAGGTTGTAGATTAGTTCTTGGCCAAACACATGATTTATGTTTTTTAGTTTGTTCCTTAAATCTTGATGAAGCTTTGTTTTTATGTAATTCTGGCAAGAGCTAAGAGGTCTTCAAGTTTAGTTCTTATACCATTGGCCTACTTGCCTATGGGGCAAAACCTTCGTTTTATACTTGCATCTTGAATATCTTCTAGATTATGCATGAGTGAATGGCACGGTAGACACTAAACCGTAATGATAATCTTTGTAATTGCTGGTTCTGTAATTAGGATTATTATTATTAGTATTTCCACAATACTAAAATAGCTCGTGACATGACAGAACTTTTAATTTTTGAAATCGGGTTCAAATTCGCTGTTAATTTCAATCCGATGAGATTTTAGCGTGACCTAGTCTACCGGGTAGCTTTTAGGAATTTTTGGTGCAATTGACCCATGATCGATTTATCTCAAGTCACAATGTACATCTTCGACTCATTGGCAACTCTTGGTTGTCGTGAAAATCTTGAGGTTTCAAATACGGACACCGAGTACATAAATGACAGAAAAATCGGTCTAGTGCCGTTCGACAAGAATTTTGTAATTAGGTGGAATGACCCACGCACTAATCACATATCTCTATCGAATCGACCTATCTCCGGTCTCTGATCGATTTTTGATGGTGCCGTAATGACCATTGCAAATCAACACGGTCGAGTAGTTGATTCCTGGTCGAATTCTCAAGTCTATTGCATTTAGATTTCTTAATTGCTTCCCACATAGTCTAGTTATCTCGTGAGTGATCAGCTCAGAGAATATCACTATTGGCGCGTCGATGAAAGACTCGATTTATTTAATCGAAAACGAAATCTGAAAATTCAGGCTGTCACAGAAAATTAAAAGACTTGTTCTAGAGATGGATCATTAAGCTTGAGCAGCTTCAGCTTCTCTTTGAGATGTGTAAGATTTTGATCATTTGCAATGCGAAGCACGTCTTAAAATCAGAGGATGGAAAGTATAGTAGAATAGTTTTGTAATTTTTCCGTGACTATCTCATTCTCAGCATCGTCAACAACTACTGTACTGTTCGAGCCCGCGACTAGGAAGCAATAAGGAAGTGTCTTGCTTTTCTCATTAATGAAGTTTGATGTTCATACTTGAAAGGCCCCCAATGGTTCAAATGGAAATTCTCCATGGAAAATGCATTGCCACTTTTGCTAAGAGAGATGATCATGTGTGGATGTCAAAGACCTTTGAACTTGAAAAGTGTTTGATTCTCAATGAATAAGATGAGAGGGGAAAGAAGAACGTGGTCAATTATAAATTAGATTGTGTAAGCAAAAAAAGAGAAAAAGGTCGATAAATCTCATCATAAATTTGAAATTTATGATATGTGAACTCCTGAGATCTCTCTCATTCATATTGCTAGGGTTGATGCTGCCGCTATGCAAAATTGAGAATAATCTTCACCTTGAGTCATTTCGCAATGTAGCGGTAGCAAAAGCAATGGCCACAATCCAACTTTCCGAGCCAATCTTGATTAGGATAGGTATCCTACAATGATGTTAACAAAAACGAGTATAATGAGTGGTCGATATATTCAAATTAGCCTAGATTTGTCTTAAAAGTTACTGATTGAAAATTTTTGCCATTCTTCTTTTATCTCAATATTCTTACATAACAAAGCGATTCTTATATACAAGATGTTTTGGACCTTGAATTTCATTGATTAGGCATACGGGTGTGCATGGTCCTGGTGGGCAGTTCCCGACCTAGAACTGGGAACCATTTGCTAAGGACTAGTTTCAAAAAATTGGAATTGGGAATCATCCGTTAGTTGCATGGATCCACTCGGGAACCGGACTGTCCTGGTGGATCCATGGAACTAGTCTCACCAAAAACTATTTAATAGTTATACAAAGTGTTGCCGATAAAATTGTCTAAGATTATGACCAATGATTTTCTAAGTCTCACAAGCTCAATAGCCCTTTGAAAATAAAGAGTAGTTATTAGAACTAGCAATCAAAGGAAAATTATTTTTGATAATTATGCAACTTAAGTTGGGCATTTGATATTTGGAAGATAGAGAGCCAAAAAGCATCAATACAATGAATTGATATATTATCATTATATGGTGAAATTATAGTAACAATATGAATAGAATGCCTTGCACTCGGCTATAGGCATCTCTTTTCTTTTGACTAGTACATTAACCCCAATGCCTCAAAACTATCAACCTATGCTTCTAGGTTATACCACTGTATTGAAGTGAACATAAAAATTGCTGATGTGATCTCTAGGATAAGGTTAATAATGTAGATATAAACTAACATTTTTGTAAGGGTTGAAAGTACAAGCTCTTTCGTAAGGTTAATTTTTTTAAAATTAAAAATTAATATATTATTATAATATAATCAGTCCAATCCAGGTAAGCGGATTTGCCCATGGAACCGGAAATCGAACTAGTATCCACAGGTTCCTATAAATTGGAATTGGGAATCGGACCGATTTTGGGCGGTTCCGATCTAGTTCTCAGGCGGTCCGGTGGGTCTCAATTTCTTTGCACACCCCTAATTAGGCGTGCTTCGGAGCACTTTTCTAGTTTTATGCCCTTTTTGGCATTAAATTAGGCTTTCATTTATTTTTCTAAATGCTTTATTGGTTAATGTAACTTTTGGGTTTTCCAGTGTCACTTAAGATTAATGGGGTACTTATTTGATCTATTCTATGTATGAGGTAGCTTTTTGCCATATTTCACGCGATGAAAAAGAAAAGTGATTTCTCTTTGTTATTGCGTAAGTGAGCAGTGTTGTCTTAGTGTGTGTTGGCTGATTGATGAATTTGTGTTTACCTATAGTTAACTGAATTACTTAGGATCCCCAAAAAGGCGCTGCTTAAAATAGATGGCTCATTGTAACGACCAAAAAAATAATTTGATGTTATTAATGTAATTTATGGAGAAAAGTGTTAAAAAGGTCCTAAACCTTTTGCATTTTTGCCAATTTAGTCATAAACCTTTTATTTATGCTAATTTAGTCATAAATCTTTTCACTTGGTACAAATTTAGTTTTAAACTTTTTCGCTTAGTGCGAAATAGTCATTTTCGACTAATTTTGATAGGATTTTACTGACTGAGCATCGGTCAGTTGACGTGGCATAATCGATATTGACGTGGACAATTTTTAGTAATATTTTAACATTTTTTTGATTTTTGATTTTTTTCATTTCATTTTTTTTTTTTTTCTTCTCCTCTCCATTCCTCCAACCGATCGTTGGACCTTAATGATTGGCCAAGGCGACGCTCGATGAGGCTCGAGCCCTCGCCGAGGTTGCGAGGGCTGCTCGTGCTAGGCGATGGCGGTCAAGCTTCGCCGGCCATGGGCGAGGCTTGACCTTGCGAGATCCGGCAAAGTTGAGCCTCGCCCGCCTTTGACGAGGTAGTTTGAGGCCGCCTAGGCCGCAAGGTGGCCTCGCATTGGGTTGGCAAGGCTTGACCCTTGCTGGCCATGGGCGAAGCTCGACCTCACTAGATTCGGTAAGGTCAAGCCTTGCCCGGTTTACGCGAGGCTAGCTTGAGGCTGCAAGGGCGGCCTCGCATTGGGCTGGCAAGGCTTGACCCTTGCTGGCCATGGGCAAGGCTCAACCTTGCCAGATTTTGTAAGGTCAAGCCTTGCCTAGCCTCTAGTGAGGCTAGCTCAAGGCTGCGCAAGCCATAAGGGTGGCCTCGTGCTAGGTTGGCGAGGGTCAAGCCTTGCTGACCATGGGCAAGGTTCGACCTCGCTTCCAGCTTTTGGTGAGGCTAGCTTGAGGTCTTCCAGGCCATAAAGGTAGCCTCGTGTTGGGCTGGCAAGGCTCGCCCTCACCAATGATGGGTGAGGCCCGACCTTGCTAGATCCGGTGGTCGAGCCTCGCCGGCCACTCGCGAGGGCTTGAGCCCTCATAGGTGTAACCTCAAGCCTCGCTAGTGGCCGGGAGGCTCGCTAGAGGCCAATGAGGTCGACCTCGCCCTCGCGGACTATCATCTCTAGCTAATTGCCAAGGTTCGGTGACCGATTAGAGGAAGGAGGAGCGAAGGAAAAAAGAAATAAAGAAATAAAAATAAAAAATTCAAAAAATATTAAAATATTATTAAAAGTTGTCTAAGTTAGCATTGGCCATGCCATGTCGGTTTACCGGCACCTAGTCGATAAAATATGGCTAAAATTAATCGAATGATTGAATTGGTATTAAATCAAAAGGTTTATGACTAAATTGACACTAATAAACTATTTATAATTAAATTGACCCAAATACAAAAGGTTTATAACTTTTTTGATATTTTTCCTGTAATTTGTGTGTTTAAGTGAGAGAGAGAGTATCTATCGCCGATTTATCTAATATATCTTTGCTTAATCTGATCACCACATATATATCCCCATTTCATTATCAAGGTCTCTTACATAGTCTAATTTTCATTTCGCTTATATAATTTAAATCTCCCACCACATATAAAAGGTTTTAATCGCATTCATTATCCGAAATATCTTAACGGATGGTGTTTGAAACTCAGAAATCGATTGGCTTTTATTCTAGTTAATGTCATGGGAGTATTTCACTTCTTAGTTTTCATAGTTTTCTTCAATACCAATTTATTTGTTATTTTAGTTAATTATTACTGGCGCTAATATTACGTCATTATTATTGGTGTATGCAATCATGTTGCTTTCTATTTAGTTCCTTGAAGTTAGACACAAAGAAACTAGATATTCAACAATATTAAGTATATCAAATTTAGTTGGAACTCAATCAATCTCCTCAAAAACCATTACATGAACCACTTCAAAGACGAAATATGCCTCATTCATAATTTTATTGCTTTCCTTTTACAAAGTGGACAAAAGTTCCTCCGCATGAGCCATTTTTCAATACAACCATAGTGAAAGCGATGCCCACAGTCCAACCGTCCAAGCTTATCTTCAACATTGTAGTCATCCTGCAAATACTCCACCAAAATAAAAGGTATGATTTAGTATGCATACTTATAATTTAAATTTAGCTAAGACAATTACTTGTGGACAACAATATTGTTCTTTATTTCTATCTTAATATGTTCTTGAGTAAATGAAGTGGTTCTTACCAGACAAATACAACAAGATTCAGATTTGACATTGGATTCTTCTGAAGTAGAGGGTTGGGGTTGATATTGCTGCGACTTGAGATGTGCAGAGATGGCTTCCTCACTCAATCCTGTGGAGACATCTCTACCCTGTTTGTCGAGGTGGACCAATTCTTAATCAAAAGCATTTGAGGAAAACCTAAGTATTTCATAGTCACCTCTCCTTGAGTAAATTATTTCTCAAGTATAAAAAATATTGCTTGCTCGAGGGATAACTAAAGTCGCAACTAAATGTCCCTCTACATCAATTCTACATCAATGCACATTTGGATTGGTTTTTAGTTGTTTGAATGCAAAATACATAATAACACACATAAATGTAGTGAAGGGGCTTGAGCATATATATTCTCACGGTGCTGAATTCCAGCAATTTCGCAGATTCATACATTTCGACATTAGCATGAGAGACAAAACTTGAAAATCATGTCCACAACAAAACTCAAGATTTAGGGTGACAAATATTATTACTCGAAAACTTTTGTGTCCACCACAAAACTCATTACGCCATTGCCAATGTTTGAAGTCATACACAAGCAGCAATCTCTGTTTAGTTGAAGTTTTTCTAGTTCATAGTACTATAAAAGAGATTCATCTTGAGTGCAAGTTTTTGAAGCCGGTTTGTTTGTATAGTTTGGCCTTTCCCCAATTTATTGCTTACTTTTACCAAAAAAAAAAAAAGAGACTATGTATATACTAATGCTCCATTTGTTTCGTAGAAAGCTATAATTCAGGAAACATTTTCTTCAAAATGATTACATGTCTTGTTTACAAAGATAAATGAATGAAAAATATTTTCATTGACCATGAAATATTCAGACTATTAGTTTGGTGGAAATTTAAAATACATGCAAGCAAGTACAAATCTTTGTGGAGACACAATAAGAGGTAATGACAATTATGAAATTACTAGATTGTGGTCAATCATTGCCGAAAAAAAATAAAATCCATCAACAATACATAAGACATTCCTTTTTCTACATGACATGGGGTTTCATGTATTTTATAAAATTCTTAAAAAGGTATACTTAATTACATATTATCATTATATGACTTGTAAAATAAAAGTTCATATCCAACATAGAAATGAGAATCACAAGTTTAATACAATGTTGAGTGTCTTTTGGCATCAAGAGCATGAGGTATATGGAAATGCCTCACATAATTGGTAGTAAAAATCAGTTTCAATTTAAAGCTCTCAATCTCAAATACTCTTTTCATGGAATTATATTGATGAGATTTCCAATGGGATTATCATACTTAATTTAGGAACCAAATTGAGAATTATGCGAAAATTATTGAGTTTTCAAATCTAGTACTATAAATAAGACCTCGCCGCTCCTAGAATGAAACATGAATACGCAGAGATAATAATATTACATTTTTGGAACATACCTCGTGTATTCTCAATTGGATGGCAGCCCACGGTGACGGAGACGACATCTCGGGATGAGCTCTAGGTCGCCTCACCCCTCTACTCGCTCATCCTGGCAATCTAGATGCGGCAGAAGTAAATTGATTAGTTATACTTAATTGTATAGGGCCATGGAGCCCTGCTGAGTTCTCCATTGTATTCTGGCCATTGGAGTGTGCGTCACTTCTTGGAGAAAAGCTTGGCCCAAGTAGTTGATCTGTATTCTGGTCAACCGTGTTGTTATTTTGATGTTCCATTGTAGAGGCCTGTAAATGTAAAATTCTTTTGTTAGAATATTATAATAAATATATGTGTGTGTGGGTATACGCTGTTCATTATATCGGAATAGCTCTAAAGATATGAACCTAATATGTTTCTTGACAAAATTATTATGTACTAAATCATGAGAAAAAAGGATAAGATCACCTCACGGAAAAAATATAAAATATTTTCTAGCAAATGAACGGATTTCATATTATTTCTCTATGCTTATATTAATGATGTTATGGATACAAAAACATGCATTTGTTGTCAAATGGTGAATCAATCCGCTAAGTGCATAGAATTCCTTATTTTGGTGGTTTTACTTAGAAGAAAAAATGCTAAACCATGTATGATCGATGTGTAATGACCATTTAGTATTCGTATTAAAACTATATATGAACATAAATAAATTTACTAGAGGGGTTGTATGTATTCTATCCAAATTGGTAGTATATGCATCGAAAAAGTCTTTTTTTGTCGAGGGATGAATTCCTGCTCGAAGTATTGGAGGGGCTAAGTCGTAATGTAATTGCTCTCGTAGTAGACATAAAACAAGAAGAAGAATTCAAATGCTATAAATTTTCTTTCAATGCCTACACAATCTTTTAGTTGACTTATCATAGGAAAATGAGTAAGTAAGACAAGTAACTAACTTACATAGAGTGAGACTGAAATCGAAAATCTTGGAAATGGGATTTAAAAATTTTCAAACCAACTGAATTGTCATATTTATAATAGCCCGCAAAAAACTTGTGGTTAACCTTATATCGCAATAAAGCTATAATTTTCTAATTGGTTGCTAAGGACAATTTTGATAAGATTCATAAGCAATAAAATAATCAAGGTTTTGATGAAATTGTAGAATAAATATTAGGGATATGTTCGCAAAAAGTTTTAGAATTAGTCATAAAAGTGCAATTAAGTCTTGAAAGTTATAAAAAGAGTAATGGAATCTTAAAACTGGTCAAATCGGTCTAATCAAGTCATTTTGTTGATTTCGTTCACTTTGACTAACGAAAATACTGACTTGCCTTATTTTATTACTTTCTCGAGACACATGGCAATGATGTGGTGCCTACTAAGTGCTACGTCACAAAAAAGCATTAAAAAATTACAAATACAAACAAAATAATTTTTTTTAAAAAAAGTAATGTTCTTTTTAAAAAAAACACAAACTCATCCACCGGCTTTAAAAAAAAAAAAAAAAAAAAACACACAAACTCACGCACGGCTTGGCCAAGCCCTTGCTAGTGGCTGCCGCCAAAACCGCTGGGAAGGGCCAATGAAAGTCACCCTTGCTGGCCCCAGGTGATTTCTTGGTGGCTCTCGGCGATGGCCTATCGGCCCAAATCTGGGGGAGGGCGCGACCCTCACCCTAGATCTGAGCGAGGGTCATTAGGCCTCACCTAAGGTCACCCACCCCAAGCAAAATGGCTAGAATGAACCTTAATAATAATCAAATGAAATGGCTAGAATGAACTTTACAAGCATAGAAGCACAGACATCCCTAACCATTTATTAAGGCTTTCAAAAAAATTCAATACCATATGGAATGGAAAAAAGAAAAAAAAGAAGAGAATATATGTACTTGATTTGAGAAGCACCAGCTAAAAGTAAACCTTGATGGAAATTAGCCTGCAAGAAATGGCATGAAAACAATGATAAATACATGTAAAAAATTATTTTTATAGATAAAAGGCGAGTAGATAATCATTGATTCTCTAGAGAACGAACTAAGGTCACCAATTGATCATTGGATTGATCATGTGAAATAAACTTTAGAATTTGAATCTACGCGTATGACTGTCTTGACAATCAAATATAATAAATAGGTTTATAACATCTGAATAATTTGGTTGCTAGTAAAATATCCTACACCCTCCAAGATACAATGATCTATTAGATGATGTTGTTGGTCTTCAAAATGCAATTATTTACCCTTGAAATTGATACTTCTCATACAATCTCTCCATCATTATAAGCAAAATTTGTAAAATGCAACAAAAAAGACTTTGGCATGAAAAAAAGAGAAAGCATATAGACATTGATACCCTAATGAAAATATAGATTATAAAATAATAAAAATCACTTAAAGAAATATGCTTCACCTATAAAAAATATCCAAGATCTGAACAATGGATGTAGTATACAAACTCTTCAAATTAATTTTCCCATTCGAAATAAAGAGAAAAAAACCATAGTGCATAAGTTGAAAAACTACCTATATCACACACATATGCTAAGGAGAAAAAAGGGATATGAAAGGGAAAAAAAAGATCAAGAGAGCCAATGAAAAATAACCTGGAAGATCTAGACCGATGTGTGAGTTCAAGGGAATTTTGATGTAATTTGCATAGACTAAGACAGAGATGAGATGATACCAAAATGAAGACAAACTTTAAGAAGACAAGTTGGTAGTGCAGAACTTACCTCTATTTATATTATCCTTCCTCATGCCTGATTGAGTAAATTCCAACTTACCAAATTGGAGTGCTTTCTCAATTTGACATCTCTTTTTAGTTGCCAAGGAATCCTAATTCGAATTGTCATCTTACATTTGTATTTGTATTTCATTCTCGAACTAGTCTTGTTTTATTTAATTAATTATTTTCTTGGTCTACTATTCTCCCTCTCCCACAATATTTAAAATGGTTTGATCTTAGTTAATCTTAATTTTTTCATAGATTCTTCAAGTAATTTACCAAAAGAGCGCAAGACCTTTTCATATCATTCCTTGTAAACGGTAACAATTTTCTTATCCGATGTAGACGGTACTAAGGTCCGGAATCTAATATGAGATTTGTAAGTTAAATGTGTACTTGTTATCATATTGGTAAGTGATATATCTAAGTTCGTTAATTTGACTTCTTAAAATGGTCAATTGATGGATCTTTTAACTTAGGTACCAATTGACCGTACATACCATTAGAATTACCTAATTTTCATCTACTTATATACATATTTTTCTCGTTGGCGAATGTTAACGGTTTTTTATTTTATTTTATTTTATATATTTTCTCAATTTGAATTTGTTCGTTATTGTTAAGTATATGAAGCCAATATTGTTACATTGGCAACATAAGATGTCATTTTTTTTAGTGATCATTCCAAATTTCAACTTAGACGCAAAAAATTTTCAATTCAATTATTGACAAGATATAGCTTACTAATTAAAAATGCAACTCTACTTCATTTAGTGGAAGAATAGGAAAAACTTCTGGAAATAAAATGGATGCCAATTGTTCATATGAAGCTGATTATTTATCCTCATGAATATTGGTGGAAGGAAATCCCACAATAATAAAACTGTTGAAGAAAATAAAAGTATATGAATGCAAGAAATTAAACACATTGAATGTTTCGTGGGAAAGATAAAAGATATTTTACCATATACTCTCTTTTGCCCATTTTAGATAGGTCTACTTTGGGACAACTTGCTCACACACGCACCAACACACATATCAACAATAAACATCATAACATATCTTTGTGCATTCATTTTCTTCATCAAGGCTAATTGGATCAGTTCGGGTTTGTTGTATTCTATTCATTTCCCTAATTAGCTATAAAATTATATGATTATACATTAATTATTTGACTAATTTAGTGGCAGCACAATCTAGTCATTATCTATTTTTTGGGCACTTGAATTTTCTTTTTGTTGCCATTTATTTAATTCTATTTCCATTTGAATTCTTTTTCTTAATGCCTTTTTCCCTCCCGTTGTTTTTAAAACTCATTCCTTTAGTAATTTTATTTTCACATTCCAAAGAGTATCACAACAATATAATAATTACGTAGGTATCCTTATGTATAGATTCATTTTTTTGGGAAAATCCTTTGATTAGTGATTGACTTTGGAAGCTATGTTCCGCTATTTTCCTCATCTCTACCTCTTTTTGCACGTGCGTTTGTTTCTCTATTATAAATAATTTAAATCATAAGTTACTGAAACATGTCAATAAATTTTTGGATATTTTCCAGCCTTTTTTTTTTTTGGATGCGTTGCATGTTTGCTGCTACTGTTGCAGGTGAACGGTTGTTCAACCAAAATGGGAAAGGCTGTTATAAATGCAGCGGATTCTGCAGGACTCGATCTTATCCCCATGCCGTTTGGCTGTGCCAAAGAGGCTGGAAAAACCGTAGAGGTATGTGGTAAAGAGATTAAGGTGCACGTACCTTCAAATAGAGAAAGCGTTGTGGCGTTGGTCTTTTGTGAACACCTGAATATGATCATGGTCGACCACACCATGCTTGTTGTAGTGAACAGTAAGTAACACATCCTTTGGGAAAGTATTGATAGAAATTCATTTGCTGAAAGAGAGGTCTTGTTTTTCAAAGTTCCATTAAGATAGGGGGGGGGGGATCATATGATTGTTTGGAAATCCAGTAATTTTGTGAAATTTGCAAACCTTAACAGGATACTGCACGAGGCAATATGTCATTATTCACTCGATAAGTTCAGTTAAATTCTTTCTATTATGAAGGTAACGCTGAGCTGTATTGCAATGTTGGAGTTCCATTTGTAATGGGAACTACTGGAGACAGGGATTGGCTTTACTAAGCAGTCGAAGATTCAAGTTTATATGCAGTGATTTCCCGACAAGTGGGGAAACAGTTGACAGAATCCATGATCCTTGTTCAATTTTAGCCATCTCTGCACTTTCTTATTATTCTCTGGTTTTTGGTAAGTTGTGGCCTTTCTTGCAGCGATGGAAATTATGGCAGAGCAATTTCCAGGAGCCTTCTCTGGGTATTCTCTAAAGGTGTTCAGTCCTCACTCTTCAGCATCTGCTTTCCCCTTTGCTCCTCACTTTGCTCTCTGTCTTGTATGGTTCATTCCTTTGATTGGGTCTCGATTAATGATTTTATGGATGTTTAAGTGCACATGTAGCTGATGTTAAAATTAGAATTCTCACCACTGTTTGATTAGATACTTTTGAGAGAGCTATTGGTTGTAAGATATAAGGTAGTAAGAATGGAAGCCCTGTGAGTTATGTCCTACAATTTGTCAATTAGGTACTGTTGATCTCTTTTTGCATTATATCAACACAAAGAAAAAACGTAAACACAATGATACAAAGAAGACACTACCTAAATCACGAAGCAGAAAAAAGACGGTGGCCAAGTGAGATTATAGGTGACTCATTGTTGGTGTGCTAAGCCGATGTGGGACTCAAGGCAGATTAGATGCTCTTAATCTTACTGATATAGGTCTGATTCTATCCTTGAAGTTTATCTTTATATAGTTCTTATCCTCAGATTTGTTGTACTTTACCTGTCATCATTTAACTCGTCATGTTTTATTTGCTTGGTTATCAAGTTGAATGATGCTTGAGTACGTTGCCATTTGTTGTGAAGCTACCCTTTTACCAGAATGGGGAATGAGATAGGAGTCCGGGTGCTCATACACCGAACCACTATCTTCACTGAAGTTCGAGGAAACAAATAAGAGGGAGAAAAAGGATTTTTTGTTAGGTGAGAAATAGGCCTTTTATATCACTATCTCGGGAAGCACGAGTTGGAACTGTGGCAATTGAGTCCCTTTGGGTTTTCTGTAGTTACCTTTTTGCTAAACTTTTTGAGCGATTGGGGGCATCTTCCATCCTTAAAAACAATAATGTGGTTTTGCCCTCTCCTACTTCTCCTCACTTTTTCTTTGCCAGCTTGAACAGGTGCATCGTTGATGTCTATTCTAGTGCACTAAGTTGCAGTGGAAGACCGAGTGCTATGCTGCTTTCTTAACAATAGCTTGAGAATCAGTATTCGTTGTTGCTGTGGTTTGGTCTGCTGGTTTGCATTGATTGATGAACATTTACTCATGTGCAATGAATTTGGGTTAATTTATAATATTGCAACACCCTACTGTTTTACTCTTGACCTAATGATGCCAAATTTATATTGTAGACATGGTATGGTAAGTTATCGTTGTTTTCAGTTCATATTTGGATGTGTTGATGGAGGCAGTGGTGAATTTATTGAAAGCATAGGTGATGGAATCCCATCAATCAAGCAAATTGGACAATCTGGAACAGCCAAGGCGGTAATTTCTTGCTTCAAGAAGTTGGGAGTGTCTTTTGACATGGATGAGGTATGTTGTGAAATTATGTTTGTGACCTTGACTCGATTTATTGGAAAATTCTTGTTGATTCTTTTATTTATCCTGAAAAAGGCATGTTGAGGAACATGTACATATTTGTTGCGAGTCCAAATCATTTATCTGCGTTTATATGAATTGAATCTTTAGTAAGCAGGCTGTAGATTAGTTCATGGGCAAACACGTGATTTTTGTTTTTTTTAGTTTGTACCTTAAATCTTGATGAAGCGTTGTTTTTATGTAATTCCTGCAAGAGCTAAAAGGTCTTTGGGTTCAATCCTTATTCCATTGGCCCACTTACCTATGGGGGAATGCCTTCGTTCTACACTCACATCTTGTATTATCCTCTAAATCATGCATGGGTGAATGGCACAGTGGACGATAAACCGTAACAATAACTTTTGTAATTGCTGGTTCTATTATTAAGATTGTTATTAGTATTTCCACAATCGAAAATATCTCACATTTATCTACTCTTTTGCTTTGGAATAACATCACCCGATGAAGCATAATTATGGATTATTTTTTGATATCTCCACCTTCTTGTTTCATATGTTTTTCTAAAGATGAGCATCACAAAATATTCATCTCCTTTACAGAGTCTCTTTTGAGTTTCAGCACAACGTTTGTGGTAGATCAATATATAACTTTGCTGTCTTGTTTTTAGCCGAGAAGGTGATAATTCTTCCAACAGAAATTTGTTCCTGGATGTACAAATGCACACTAATCAATGATATTCAAGAGTTCTTTTTCTTTACTTACCAGAAATGAGACATGGCATTGTGAAATGGCAAACTTGTATGATCAGATTCATATAATGTCTGAATGCAATGTACAATATTTTAGTTTTGAATGAGGAAATGTGTTCTTTGTATCTTTATCAACGTTAACCGTTTGGAGTTGCAGATAATCACTGTCCCTATAGATCCCATATCCAATTGCTGATTGCGGTTTGTGGATGTGATGTCTTTTTGCAGATCCAGCAGAAGGCAGACCAGCGTATATACAATATAATTGATGTATTGCGTGAGGGTAGGATGCGTTGATAGTAGTTTCATGCTGAGGGTTTCTTGTGCAGCGTTTATATTTCAGGTCAGTTTTATTGTCTTAGTTCTGTGTTGTGGTCTCAATTCTTCTTCTTCTTCTTCTTCTTCTTCTTCTTCTTAGCATTGTTATAATAATCATTATTAGTATTTGTTTGGCAAATGTTGCATTTCCAATTCAGGACTCTGGCTTTTAGAATGTCTTCATATTCATCGTTGCTTGACATGGTAATAGAGTAGTGAAAATTGCAAAACTTGTTCTGGAAATGGATCATTAAGCTTGAGCAGCTGCAGCTTCTCTTTGGGACGTGTAGGATTTTGATTATTTGCAATGCGAAGCACGCGTCTTAAAATCAGAGGATGCAAAGTAGACTAGTTTAGTAATTTTCTGGCGACTCTCTTTTACTTAGCATCGTTGGCAACTACTGTACTGTTCGAGCTTGTGACATGGGAGCCTTATGGAAATGTCTTGCTTTTCTCATTAATGAAGTTTGATGTTTAAACTTGAGGGGCCACAATGGTTCAAAATGGAAGTTCTCCATGGAAAATGCATAACCACTTGCTAAAAGAGAGATGGTCATGATGTCAAGGACTATATGACAAGCGTTGGTTTCACAACGAATAAGATGAGAGGGGATATAGAAACGTTGTCAATTGCAAATTAGATTGTCTAAGCAAAGAAAAAGAGTCGATTGATCTCCTCACAAATTCGAAAATTTTCATATGTGAAATTCTTTGAAGTTTGATATCTCTCTTGTTCTTATTGCTAGTGCTGCTGCTGCCACTTTGCAAATTGGATAATAATCTTCACCTTGAGCCATTTCGCAATGCAGCAGTTGTAAAAGCAATGGCTGTAATCCAACTTACCAAGCCAATCTTGTTCAAGATAGGCATCCGACAATGGTGTTAGCAAAAACAAGAGTATAACAAGTGGTAGTAATATTCAAATTAGCCTATATTTGTCTTAAAAATTAAGTAGAGACTAAATTTGTCACGATTCTTCTTTTATCTCGTTGTTCTCACGTAATGAAGCGACTCGTTAGTCAAACACAATATGTTTTGGACCTTGAATTCCATTGTTTAGGGGAGTTTCGAAGCACTTTTTTGTTTTTATGCCCTTTTTCGTGTTATAGTAGGCTTTTATTTATTTATGAATGCTTTACTACTTAATGTAACGTTTGAGTTTTCCAATATCACTTAGGGTTAACAAGATAAAATCAATTCTATGTATCACATAGCTTTTTGTCATGTTTCATGTAATTAAAAAAAAAGTGATTTCTCTCTATTATTGTGCATATGAGAGGGAGTTGTCTTAGTGCTTGTTCGCAGATTGATGAATCCGCGTTTACCTATTGCTTCTGCGTCCCTTAGAATACTAGAAAAGGCAATACTAAAAATAAATGGCCCTTTGTTGATAGTTGAATTTTTATCGACTTTTTAAATATCCATTATTTACAAAAATATAAGAAAATATCTAAAAAGATGAAAGAAAAAAAATCAAAAAATGAAATGAACGAAAATGATAAAAATAAAAAAATGAATAAAAAATGAAAAAATATGATAATAACAACAAATTCGGGTAGGGGGCCTGGCCCATTTTTCTTTTTAAATAATAGGTTTTTGGGTCAGATGAGCCCATGCGCCCAGTTCCCTTTCTTTTTTTGTAATTCCAGAAGCCCATCTTTTTACTTCCTCTTGAGCCCATTTGTTTTTCTTGCTTCTTATTTTCTTAAAGAAGCCCACCAGAACTTAAACAACCTGACGCCTTACTCCCATGACTTCTCTCACGCACGCTCCCAACATTCTTTTTTTTTTTTGGGGGGGGTTGGGAAATCGTCGGCCATGGAAGAGAAGAAATTGCAGAGAGCTTCGAGAGAGAGGAGGAGGAAGCTGCAGAACTTCGGCTATGGAGAGAACCAGGAGGTGAGAGAACCAGAGATAGGAGGACTAAAGGAAGCTCAGCGAAGGAAAAAGGAGAGATCTCTCCCTCTGAGCAGAGCGAGAGCCACCTTTTGGAAACGAAGAAGGAGAAGGACGAAGAATGCGAAGCGGAGAAGATGAGAATGAGCGGCGCGCTTGGTACCGTGAAGGTCGTGTGCGTGACCGGAGCATCCGGTTACATTGCCTTGTGGCTCGTCAAGCTCCTCCTGCAGTGCGGCTAGACCGTCAAGGCCTCCGTCCGTGATCCGAATGATCCAAAAAAAACTGAACATCTGCTTGGACTTAATGGAGCGAAAGACGGACTTCAACTGTTCAAAGCCAACCTGCTGGAAGAGGGTTCATTTGATCCTATTGCTGAGGGTTGTGCAGGCGTTTTTCCACACTGCCTCGCCCTTTTATCATGATGTCAAGGATCCGCAGGCAGAATTATTTGATCTGCTGCGAAGGGAGCTCTTAATGTCCTGAATTCGTGTTCCAAAGCGCCTTCTGTGCAGCGTGGGTCTTGACATCATCTATGGCTGCAGTCGCATACAAGGGAAAACCGCAGACACCTGATGTTGCGGTGGATGAAAGTTGATTTTCTGATTCAGATTTGCAGGCAAACCAACGCGTACCAACACTTAACACAAGTGCTGAGGCGGTTGCAAATTTGATAAATGTTTGAAGATATTGAGAAGCGGTTGATTTTGACTTCTTATGGAGAAGGAAGAAGATAATCTCTCCACTAACTCTCCCTCAAGCTTCACCGCTTGATCAAAGGAGAGTGTCCGCAATTAAAGTTTGAAGCCGAGCGGACACTGAAAATCCTTGTTCCATCAGCGATCAGGACTCTCTCTTCAGTGAAGTCCAGCCGATCCAAGATCTGGTCGTTTACTCGAGCTCGAATCATCGTACTTCAAGCTCGCTGTTCTTTGATTTCCAGAACATTCGAAAATGGTGACTCTGAATCAAACCTAAGTTCGCTCATGTTCTCTGATTTTGTTTTTGATACAATTCTTTGCGTTGATTTTCTGCATCTCTATCATGACCAGAACTTACTCGACCAAGCTTCCAGCTGCATCAATCACTTAGATAGTTCATCTATTCAACGAGTCCAGTACATTGGAAGAAGCTTAGTTTCCTTCGATCGTTGGCTGATCTTTGAAGATTAAGGCTGTTGATTAGAGCTAAATGATTCACTTCTTTCCCCTGGTTTCCATCAGCCCAGATTCTACTCTGAATGATCGTTATGAATATGACGTGCTCTGGAAATTCGAGTGCCTATCTTATCAGCGTTTTTTGAGTGATGATATGTGCTTGTAAACGGTGATATCTCATGAAGATGTGTTCTGGACTTTCAAAGTATATATTGGACATCGTTTACTACTTCGTAATACAGATCATAAATCTGAAAAATTGATGCTTGCTCTATTTTGAGTGTTCTGTTCTGAATGACATATGTGTCTTCCTGATTTTTTTTTTTTTTAAATTTCTGTGATCTAATTTTAGAGTTGGTACCTTCACGAAACTTGTTTGTGACATCTAGGTCTATGTCATATAAAATTTTCAATAAAATTGGAAGTCATTTGGTAGACACGATTGACCTTCAACTAGACATTTTTGCTTATGAAAAATCAATTTCCAGACTGACCTTCATGCGTTATTCGATTTTTATAAAATCATACGTTCAAAATCTGGAAATAAATCCCCATGAAAAATGTTCACCGTATCTGCATCTATCTGGTGTAAATTTTTCGTGAAAAATAAAACTCATTTGATCAGTATGATTGGCTCTCAATCGTACCTTTTTGTGCCTATAAAAACTGCGTTCCAGAATAACATTCGTGTGCTCCCAAATTTTTATAAAATCGTTGGTTTGGGATCTAATATTGGTATCTCCATGAAAAGTGTTTAGGACTAAATTAACACTAATAAAATATTTAGAATTAAATTGACCCAAATACAAAAGGTTTATAACTTTTTTGATACTTTTTCTGTAATTTGTGTGTTTAAGTGAGAGAGAGTATCTATCGCCGATTTAACTAATATATCTTTGCCCAATCTAATCACCACATATATATCCCCATTTCATTATCAAGGTCTCTTACATAGTCTAATTTTAATTTCGCTTATATAATTTAAATCTCCTACCACCTATAAAAGGTTTTAATCGCATTCACTATGCAAAATATCTCGATGGATGGTGTTTGTAACTTGGAAATCGATTGGCTTTTATTCTAGTTAATGTCATATTGTCAATAATTATCAACAAAGTTCATATCTTCTTATTGTCAAAACAGACATGAGAGTATTTCACTTCTTAGTTTTCACAGTTTTCTTCAATACCAATTTATTTGTTATTTTAGTTAATTAATTATTGGCGCTAATATTACGTCATTATTATTGGCATATGCAATCATGTTGCTTTCTATTTAGTTCCTTGAAGTTAGACACAAAGAAATTAGAAATTCAACAATGTTAAATATATCAAATTTAGTTGAAACTCAATCAATCTCCTCAAAAACCATTACATGAACCACTTCAAAGACAAAATATGACTCATTCATAATTTTATTGCTTTTCTTTTACAAAGTGGACAAAAGTTCCTCTTCATGAGCCATTTCTCAATACAACCATAGTGAAAGCGATGCCCACAGTCCAACTGTCCAAGCTTATCTTCAACATTGTAGTCATCTTGCAAATACTCCACCAAAATAAAAGGTACGATTTAGTATGCATACTCATGGTTTAAATTTAGCAAAGGCAATTACTTATGGACAACAATATTGTTCTTCATTTCTATCTTAATATGTTATTGAGTAATTGAAGTGGTTTCTACTAGACAAATACAACAAGATTCGGCTTGGACATTGGATTCTTCCGAAGTAGAGGGTTGGGGTTGATATTGCTGCGACCTGAGATGTATAGAGATGGCTTCCTTACTCAATCCTATGGAGACATCTCTACCCTGTTTGTCGAGGTGGACCAATTCTTAATCAGAAGCATATGAGGAAAACCTAAGTATTTCATAGTCACCTTTCCTTGAGTAAATTATTTCTCAAGTATAAAAAATATTACTCGCTCGAGGGCTAACTAAAGTCGTGACTAAATGCCCCTCTACATCAAATCTTACATCAATGCACATTTGGATTGGTTTTTAGTTGTTTGAATGCAAAATACATAATAACATAGATAAATGTAGTGAAGGGGCTTGAGCATATATATACCCACGGTGCTGAATTACAGCAATTTCACAGATTCAAACATTTTGACATTAGCATGAGAGATAAAACTTGAAAATCATGTCCACAACAAAACTCAAGATTTAGGGTGACAAATATGATTACTTGAAAACTTCTGTGTCCACTACAAAACTCATGACACCACTGCTAATGTTTGAAGTCACACACAAGCAGCAATCTTTGTTTAGTTGAACTTTTTCTAGTTCATAGTACTATAAAAGAGATATTGAATATACTAATACTCCATTTGTTTCGCGGAAAGCTCTAATTCAGGAAACATTTTCTTCAAAATGATTGCATGTCTTGTTTACAAAGATAAATGAATGAAAAATATTTTCATTGTCCATGAAAATATTTAGACTATCAATTAGGTGGAAATTTAAAATACATGCAAGCAAATACAAATCTTTGCGGAGAAACAATAAGAGGTAATGCCAATTATGACATTACTAGATTGTGGTCAATCATTGCCAAAAAAAAAAAAAAAAAAATCCATGAACAATACATGAGACATTCCTTTTTCTACATGACCCGGGGTTTCATATATTTTATAAAATTCTAGAAAAGGTATACTAAATTACATATTATCATTATATGACTTGTAAATTAAAAGTCATTTCCAACATAGAAATGAGAATCACAAGTTTAATACAATGTGAGTGTGTTTTGGCATCAAGAGCATGAGGTATATGGAAATGCCTCACATAATTGGTAGTAAAAATCAGTTTCAATTTAAAGCTCTCAATCTCAAATACTCTTTTCACGGAATTATATTGATGAGATTTCCAATGGGATTATCATACTTAATTCATGAACCAAATTGAGAATTATGCGAAAATTATTGAGTTTTCAAATCTAGTACTAAAATAAGACCTCGCCGGTCCTAGAATGAAACATGAATATGTAGAGATAATAATATTACAGTTTTTGAAACATACCTCATGTATTCTCAATTGGATGGCAGCCCATGGTGATGGAGATGACATATTGGGATGAGCCCTAGCTCGCCTCACCCCTCTACTAACCAATCCTGGCAATCTAGATGCCATAGAAGTAAATTGACTGCTTATACTCAATTGGACATGGCCATGTAGCCCCGCTGAGCTCTCCGTTGTAACCTGGCCATTGAAACCCGCGTCACTTGGAAAAACGCTTGGCTCAAGTAGTTCATCTGTGTTTTGGTCAATTGTGTTGTTATTTTGATGTTCCATTGTAGAGGCCTGTAAATGTAAAATTATTTCATTAGAATATTATAATAAATATATATGTGTGTGTGTGTGTGGGGGGGGGGGTATACGTTGTTCATTATATCGGAATAGCTCTAAAGATATGACCCTAATATGTTTCTGGACAAAATATTATGTACTAAATCATGAGAAAAAAGGATGAGATTACCTCACGGAAAAGATATAAAATATTTTCT
The DNA here is from genome assembly GCA_017140595.1 of Eucalyptus curtisii. Taxonomy (NCBI): domain Eukaryota; kingdom Viridiplantae; phylum Streptophyta; class Magnoliopsida; order Myrtales; family Myrtaceae; genus Eucalyptus; species Eucalyptus curtisii. Next base: position 3,276,199 of record CM029494.1, on the reverse strand, counting down.
AGCAAATGAACAGATTTCATATTATTTCTCGATGCTTATATTAATGATGTTATGGATATGAAAGCATGCATTTGTTGTCAAATGGTGAATCAATCCGCTAAGTGCATAGAATTCCTTATTTTGGTGATTTTACTTAGAAAAAAAAATGCTAAACCATGTCTGATCGATGTGTAATGACCATTTAGTATTCGTATTAAAACTAAATATGAACATAAATCAATTTACTAGAGGGGTTGTATGTATTCTATCCAAATTAGTAGTATATGCATTGAAAAAGTCTTTTTTCGTCGAGGGATGAATTCCTACTCGAAGTATTGGAGGGGCTAAGTCGTAATGTAATTGCTCTCGTAGTAGACATAAAACAAGAAAAAGAATTCAAATGCTATAAATTTTCTTTCAATGCCTACACATTCTTTTAGTTGATTTATCATATGAGAATGAGTAAGTAAGACAAGTAACTGACTTACACATAGTGAGATTGAAATCGAAAATCTTGGAAATGGGATTTAAAAATTTTCAAACCAACCTAATTGTCATATTTATAATAGCCCGCAAAAAACTTGTTGTGGTTGACCTTATATCGCAATAAAGCTATAATTTTCTAATTGGTCACTAAGGATAATTTTGATAAGATTCATAAGCAATAAAATCATCAAGGTTTTGATGAAATTGTAGAATAAATATTAGGGATAAGTTCGCTAAAAGTTTTAGAATTAGTCATAAAAGTGTAATTAAGTCTTGAAAGTTATAAAAAGAGTAATAAAATCTTAAAACTTGTCAAATCGGTCTAATCAAGTCCTTTTGTTGATTTCGTTCACTTTAACTAACGAAAATGCTAACTTGCCTTATTTTATTACTTTCTCGAGACATATGGCAATGACATGGCGCCTACCAAGTGCCACGTCACAAAAAAGCATTAAAAAATTACAAACACAAAAAAAAAAAATTAGATTAAAAAATAAAAAGTAATTTTTTAATAAAAAACACAAACCCATCCACTGGGTTAAAAAAAAAAAAAATACAAACTCACCCACGGCTTGCCCAAGCCCTTGCCGCTGGCTGCCAACAAAACCGCTTGGGAAAGGCCAGTGAAGGTCACCCTCGCTGGCCCCAAGTGATGCCTTGGTGGCTCCTGGCAATGGCCTGCCGGCCCAAATCTGGGGGAGGGCACGACCCTCGCCCCAGATCTGAGTGAGGGTCATTGGGCCTCACCTAAGGTCGCCCACCCCAAGCAAAATGGCTAGAATGAACCTTAATAATAATCACACGAAATGGCTAGAATGAACTTTACAAGCATGGAAGCACAAACATCCCGACCATTTATTAAGGCTTTCAAACAAATTTAATACCATATGGAATGGAAAGAAAAAAGAAAAAAAAAAGAAAAAAGAAGAGAATATACGTACTTGATTTGAGAAGCACCAACCAAAAGTAAACCTTGATGGAAATTAGCCTGCAAGAAATGGCCATTCAAGAAAAAAATGATAAATACATGTAAAAAACTTTGGGTGCCTAGGTATCCACCGTTAGCCTTTCCTCGTTTGAACCTCACCCTTCACTTTAAGGCTATGCCATCATAAGGTGCTGCTAAATGGAAGGATTTTATCAACGTCCATGAATGAGAAATCATAGTTCGAACTGCCAAATCGGAAAAATTGGGTGCTATCATATAGCTATGATTTCTCATTCATGGACGTTGATAAGATCCTTCCATTTAGCAGCACCTTATGATGGCATAGCCTTAAAGTGAAGGGCGAGGTTCAAACGAGGAAAGGCTTACGGTGGATACCTAGGCACCCAGAGATGAGGAAGGGCGTAGTAAGCGACGAAAAGCTTCGGGGAGTTGAAAATAAGCATAGATCAGGAGATTCCCGAATAGGTCAACCTTTCGGACTGCTGCTGTGACTTTGAATAAAAAACCTTTCTTTGTGAAGGACCGGAATATCAATTTATTCCTCTTCAATATCCTAGGAACAAGAAAATGGTATCGGAAATATCGACAGATTCTTGCGGAGTCCAAATAAATAAAAAAAGATCCAATCTTACAATTTTTTCTCTATCGAATTTGAATATCGAATAGTGGATATAGTGATGATTCAATGGGCTAGGTCTACTTACTTTTTATTTTGTTTGTTGATTTCTCATTTTTAGAATCGATTTGATTGGAATAATGGAAAATAGGAATATTTGGCAATTCAGGAGACGCCTTATGTTAATCATTGATTCTATAGAGAACGAACTAAGGTCACCAATTGATAATTGAATTGATCATGTGTAATAAATTTTAGAATTTAAATCTACACGTATGACTGTCTTGACAATCAAATATAATAAATAGGTTTATAACATCTAAATAATTTGTTTGCTAGTAAAATATCCTACACCCTCCAAGATACAATGATCTATCAGATGATGTTGTTAGTCTTCAAAATGCAATTATTTACCCCTGAAATTGATACTTCTCATACAATCTCTCCATCATTATAAGCAAAATTTGTAACATGTGATAAAAAAGACTTTTGCACGAAAAAAGAGAAAGCATATAGAATAAAAAATCACTTAAAGAAAATATGTTTCACCAATAAAAAATATCCAAGATCTGAACAATGGATGTAATATACAAACTCTTTAAATTATTTTTCACATTTGAAATAAAGAGAGAAAAAACCATAGTGCGTAAGTTGAAAAACTACCTATATCACACCATATGCTAAGGAGAAAAAAGAGATATGAAAGGGAAAAAAAGATCAAGAGAGCCAATGAAAAATAACCTGGAAGATCTAGACCGATGTGAGAGTTCAAGGGAATTTTGATGTAATTTGCATAGACTAAGACAGAGATGAGATGATACCAAAATGAAGACAAACTTTAAGAAGACAAGTTGGTAGTGCAGAACTTACCTCTATTTATATTATCCTTCCTCATGCCTGATTGAGTAAATTCCAACTTACCATATTGGAGAGCTTTCTCAATTTGACATCTCCTTTTAGTTGCAGAGGAATCCTAATTCGAATTGTCATCTTACATTTGTATTTGTATTTCATTCTCGAACTAGTTTTGTTTTATTGAAATGATTATTTTCTTGGTCTACTATTCTATCTCTCCCACAATATTTAAAATGGTTTGATCTTAGTTAATCTTAATTTTTTCATAGATTCTCCAAGTAATCCACCAAAAGAGTGCAAGACCTTTTAATATCATTCCTTGTAAACGGTAACAATTTTCTTATCCGATGTAGACGGTACTAAGGTCCGGAATCTAGCATGAGATTTGTAAGTTATATATGTACTTGTTATCATATTGGTAAGCGATATATCTGAGTTCGTTAATTTGATTTCTTAAAATGGTCAATTGATGGATCTTTTAACTTAGGTACTAATTGACCGTACATACCGTTAGAATTACCTAATTTTTCATCTAGTTATTTACATATTTTTCTCATTGGCGAATGTTAACAGTTTTTTTTTTTTTCTCAATTTGAATTTTTCCGTTATTTTTAACTATATGAAGCCAATATTGTTACATCATGTCATTTTTTTTAGGGATCATTCCAAATTTCAACTTAGACACAAAAAATTGCAATTCAATTATTGACGAGATATAGCTTACTAATTAAAAATGCAACTCTACTTCATTTAGCAGAAGAATAGGAAAAACTTTAGGAAATAAAATGGTTGCCAATGATTCGTATGAGGATGATTATTTATCCTCGTGAATATTGGTGGAAGGAAATCCCACAATAATAAAATTGTTGAAGAAAATAAAAGTATATGAATGCAAGAAATTATACACATTGACCGTTTCGTGCAAAAGACAAAAGATATTTTACCATATACTCTCTTTTGCCCATTTTAGACAGGTCTACTTTGGGACACTTCCTCACACACGCACCAACACACATATCAACAATAAACATCATAACATATCTTTATGCGTTCATTTTTCTTCATAAGGGCTAATTGGATTTGTTAAGGTTTGCTATATTCTATTCATTTCCCTAATTAGCTATAAACTTATATGATTATACATGAATTATTTGACTAATTTAGTGGCAGCACAATCTAGTCATTATCTATTTTTAGGGCACTTGAATTTTCTTTTTGTTGCCATTTATTTAATTCTATTTCCATTTAAATTCTTTCCTTAATGTCTTTTTCCCTCCCGTTGTTTTTAAAACTCATTCCTTTAGTAATTTTCTTTTCACATTCCCAAGAGTAAAACAACAATATAATAATTACGGAGGTATCCTTATGTATAGATCCATTTGTATAATTTGTCATCACCTAATGAAGCATAATTATGGATTATTTTTTGATATCTCCACCTTCTTGTTTCATATGATTTTCTAGAGATGAGGATCACAAAATATTCATCTCCTTTACGGAGTCTCTTTTGAGTTTCAGCACAATGTTTGTGGTAGATCAATATATAACTGTGCTGTCTTGTTTTTAGCCAAGAAGGTGATAATTCTTCCAACAGAAATTTGTTCCTCAATGTACAAATGCACATAAATCAATCAAAACTAGCCCGTTTTGATATTCAAGAGTTCTTTTTCTTTACTTGCCAGAAATGAGACATGGCATTACGAAATGGCAAACTTATATAATCAGTTCCATCTAATGCCTGAATGCAATGTACAATATTTTAGTTCTGAATGAGGAAATGTGTTCATTGTATCTTTATCGAAGTTAACCGTTTGGAGTTGCAGATAAGCACTGTCCCTATAGATCCCATATCCAATTGCTGATTGCGGTGTCCTTTTGCAGATCCAGAAGATGGCAGACCAGCGTAAATACAATATAATTGATGTATTGCGTGAGGGTAGCATGCGTTGATACTAATTTCATGCCGAGGTTTCTTGTGCGGCATTTATATTTCAGGTCAGTTTTATTGTCTTAATTTTGTGTTGTAGTCTCAATTCTTCTTCTTCTTCTTCTTCTTCGGTTTCTTGTGCGGCATTTATATTTCAGGTCAGTTTTATTGTCTTAATTAATAGAGTAGTGAAAATTGCAAAAAATGTTCTGGAAATGGATCATTAAGCTTGAGCAGCTGCAGCTTCTCTTTGGGACGTGTAGGATTTTGATTATTTGCAATGCGAAGCACGCGTCTTAAAATCAGAGGATGCAAAGTAGACTAGTTTTGTAATTTTCTGGCGACTCTCTTATACTTAGCATTGTTGGCAACTACTGTACTGTTCGAGCTTGTGACATGGGAGCTTTATGGAAATGTCCTGCTTTTCTCATTAATGAAGTTTGATGTTTAAACTTGAAAGCCCACAATAGTTCAAAATGGAAGTTCTCCATGGAAAATGCATAACCACTTGTTAAAAGAGAGATGGTCATGATGTCAAAGACTATACACTTGACAAGCATTGGTTTCACAACGAATAAGATGAGAGGGGAAATAGAAACGTTATCCCTTACAAATTAAATTGTCTAAGCAAAGAAAAAGGGTCGATTGATCTCCTCACAAATTCGAAATTTTTCATATGTGAAATCCTTTGAAGTTTGATATCTCTCTCGTTCATATTGCTAGTGCTGCTGCTGCCACTTCGCAAATTGGATAATAATCTTCACCTTGAGCCATTTCACAATGCAGCAGTAACAAAAGCAATGGCCGCAATCCAAGTTACCAAGCCAATCTTGTTCAAGATAGGCATCCAGCAACAGTGTTAGCAAAAACGAGAGTATAACAAGTGGTAGTAATATTCAAATTAGCCTAGATTTGTCTTAAAAATTAAGTAGAGACGAAATTTGTCACGATTCTTATTTTATCTTGTTGTTCTCACATTAAGAAGTGACTCTTTAGTCAAACACAATATGTTTTGGACCTTGAATTCCATTGTTTAGGGGTGTTTCGGAGCACTTTTATGTTTTTATGCTCTTTTGGCGTTATAGTAGGTTTTTATTTATTTTATGAATGCTTTGCTACTTAATGTAACTTTTGAGTCTTCCAAAGATCGCTTAGGGTTAACAAGGTACTTATTTGATTAATTCTATGTATCGCGTAGCTTTTTGTCATGTTTCACGTAATTAAGAAAAAGTGATTGCTCTCTATTATTGTGCATATGAGAGGGAGTTGTCTTAGTGCTTGTTTGGTGATTGATGAATCTGTGTTTACCTATTGCTTCTGCGTCCCTTCGAATCCCATAAAGACACTATTAAAAAAAAATGGCCCTTTGTTGACAGTCGAATTTTTATTGACTTTTTAAATATATGTTCTTTACAAAAATATAAGAAAATGTCTAAAAAGATGAAAAGAAAAAAAATCAAAAAATGAAATGAACGAAAATGATAAAAATAAAAAAATGAATAAAAAATGAAAAAATATGATAATAACAACAAATTCGGGTAGGGGGGCTGGCCCATTTTTCTTTTTAAATAATAGGTTTTTGGGTCAGATGAGCCCATGCGCCCAGTTCCTTTTCTTTTTTGTAATTCCAGAAGCCCATTTGTTTTTCTTGCTTCTTATTTTCTTAAAAAAGCCCAACAGAACTTAAACAACCTGACGCCTTACTCCCATGACTTCTCTCACGCACGCTCCCAACATTCTTTTTTTTTTTTTTTTTTTTGGGGGGTTGGGAAATCGTCGGCCATGGAAGAGAAGAAATTGCAGAGAGCTTCGAGAGAGAGGAGGAGGAAGCTGCAGAACTTCGGCTATGGAGAGAACCAGGAGGTGAGAGAACCAGAGATAGGAGGACTAAAGGAAGCTCAGCGAAGGAAAAAGGAGAGATCTCTCCCTCTGAGCAGAGCGAGAGCCACCTTTTGGAAACGAAGAAGGAGAAGGACGAAGAATGCGAAGCGGAGAAGATGAGAATGAGCGGCGCGCTTGGTACCGTGAAGGTCGTGTGCGTGACCGGAGCATCCGGTTACATTGCCTTGTGGCTCGTCAAGCTCCTCCTGCAGTGCGGCTAGACCGTCAAGGCCTCCGTCCGTGATCCGAATGATCCAAAAAAAACTGAACATCTGCTTGGACTTAATGGAGCGAAAGACGGACTTCAACTGTTCAAAGCCAACCTGCTGGAAGAGGGTTCATTTGATCCTATTGCTGAGGGTTGTGCAGGCGTTTTTCCACACTGCCTCGCCCTTTTATCATGATGTCAAGGATCCGCAGGCAGAATTATTTGATCTGCTGCGAAGGGAGCTCTTAATGTCCTGAATTCGTGTTCCAAAGCGCCTTCTGTGCAGCGTGGGTCTTGACATCATCTATGGCTGCAGTCGCATACAAGGGAAAACCGCAGACACCTGATGTTGCGGTGGATGAAAGTTGATTTTCTGATTCAGATTTGCAGGCAAACCAACGCGTACCAACACTTAACACAAGTGCTGAGGCGGTTGCAAATTTGATAAATGTTTGAAGATATTGAGAAGCGGTTGATTTTGACTTCTTATGGAGAAGGAAGAAGATAATCTCTCCACTAACTCTCCTCAAGCTTCACCGCTTGATCAAAGGAGAGTGTCCGCAATTAAAGTTTGAAGCCGAGCGGACACTGAAAATCCTTGTTCCATCAGCGATCAGGACTCTCTCTTCAGTGAAGTCCAGCCGATCCAAGATCTGGTCGTTTACTCGAGCTCGAATCATCGTACTTCAAGCTCGCTGTTCTTTGATTTCCAGAACATTCGAAAATGGTGACTCTGAATCAAACCTAAGTTCGCTCATGTTCTCTGATTTTGTTTTTGATACAATTCTTTGCGTTGATTTTCTGCATCTCTATCATGACCAGAACTTACTCGACCAAGCTTCCAGCTGCATCAATCACTTAGATAGTTCATCTATTCAACGAGTCCAGTACATTGGAAGAAGCTTAGTTTCCTTCGATCGTTGGCTGATCTTTGAAGATTAAGGCTGTTGATTAGAGCTAAATGATTCACTTCTTTCCCCTGGTTTCCATCAGCCCAGATTCTACTCTGAATGATCGTTATGAATATGACGTGCTCTGGAAATTCGAGTGCCTATCTTATCAGCGTTTTTTGAGTGATGATATGTGCTTGTAAACGGTGATATCTCATGAAGATGTGTTCTGGACTTTCAAAGTATATATTGGACATCGTTTACTACTTCGTAATACAGATCATAAATCTGAAAAATTGATGCTTGCTCTATTTTGAGTGTTCTGTTCTGAATGACATATGTGTCTTCCTGATTTTTTTTTTTTTTAAATTTCTGTGATCTAATTTTAGAGTTGGTACCTTCACGAAACTTGTTTGTGACATCTAGGTCTATGTCATATAAAATTTTCAATAAAATTGGAAGTCATTTGGTAGACACGATTGACCTTCAACTAGACATTTTTGCTTATGAAAAATCAATTTCCAGACTGACCTTCATGCGTTATTCGATTTTTATAAAATCATACGTTCAAAATCTGGAAATAAATCCCCATGAAAAATGTTCACCGTATCTGCATCTATCTGGTGTAAATTTTTCGTGAAAAATAAAACTCATTTGATCAGTATGATTGGCTCTCAATCGTACCTTTTTGTGCCTATAAAAACTGCGTTCCAGAATAACATTCGTGTGCTCCCAAATTTTTATAAAATCGTTGGTTTGGGATCTAATATTGGTATCTCCATGAAAAGTGTTTAGGACTAAATTAACACTAATAAAATATTTAGAATTAAATTGACCCAAATACAAAAGGTTTATAACTTTTTTGATACTTTTTCTGTAATTTGTGTGTTTAAGTGAGAGAGAGTATCTATCGCCGATTTAACTAATATATCTTTGCCCAATCTAATCACCACATATATATCCCCATTTCATTATCAAGGTCTCTTACATAGTCTAATTTTAATTTCGCTTATATAATTTAAATCTCCTACCACCTATAAAAGGTTTTAATCGCATTCACTATGCAAAATATCTCGATGGATGGTGTTTGTAACTTGGAAATCGATTGGCTTTTATTCTAGTTAATGTCATATTGTCAATAATTATCAACAAAGTTCATATCTTCTTATTGTCAAAACAGACATGAGAGTATTTCACTTCTTAGTTTTCACAGTTTTCTTCAATACCAATTTATTTGTTATTTTAGTTAATTAATTATTGGCGCTAATATTACGTCATTATTATTGGCATATGCAATCATGTTGCTTTCTATTTAGTTCCTTGAAGTTAGACACAAAGAAATTAGAAATTCAACAATGTTAAATATATCAAATTTAGTTGAAACTCAATCAATCTCCTCAAAAACCATTACATGAACCACTTCAAAGACAAAATATGACTCATTCATAATTTTATTGCTTTTCTTTTACAAAGTGGACAAAAGTTCCTCTTCATGAGCCATTTCTCAATACAACCATAGTGAAAGCGATGCCCACAGTCCAACTGTCCAAGCTTATCTTCAACATTGTAGTCATCTTGCAAATACTCCACCAAAATAAAAGGTACGATTTAGTATGCATACTCATGGTTTAAATTTAGCAAAGGCAATTACTTATGGACAACAATATTGTTCTTCATTTCTATCTTAATATGTTATTGAGTAATTGAAGTGGTTTCTACTAGACAAATACAACAAGATTCGGCTTGGACATTGGATTCTTCCGAAGTAGAGGGTTGGGGTTGATATTGCTGCGACCTGAGATGTATAGAGATGGCTTCCTTACTCAATCCTATGGAGACATCTCTACCCCGTTTGTCGAGGTGGACCAATTCTTAATCGAAGCATATGAGGAAAACCTAAGTATTTCATAGTCACCTTTCCTTGAGTAAATTATTTCTCAAGTATAAAAAATATTACTCGCTCGAGGGCTAACTAAAGTCGTGACTAAATGCCCCTCTACATCAAATCTTACATCAATGCACATTTGGATTGGTTTTTAGTTGTTTGAATGCAAAATACATAATAACACAGATAAATGTAGTGAAGGGGCTTGAGCATATATATATCCACGGAGGTGAATTACAGCAATTTCACAGATTCAAACATTTTGACATTAGCATGAGAGATGAAACTCAAAAATCATGTCCAAAACAAAACTCAAGATTTAGGGTGACAAATATTATTACTCGAAAATCATGTCCACTACAAAACTCATGACACCACTGCTAATGTTTGAAGTCACACACAAGCAGCAATCTTTGTTTAGTTGAACTTTTTCTAGTTCATAGTACTATAAAAGAGATTATGTATATACTAATGCTCCATTTGTTTCGCGGAAAGCTCTAATTCAGGAAACATTTTCTTCAAAATGATTGCATGTCTTGTTTACAAAGATAAATGAATGAAAAATATTTTCATTGTCCATGAAAATATTTAGACTATCAATTAGGTGGAAATTTAAAATACATGCAAGCAAATACAAATCTTTGCGGAGAAACAATAAGAGGTAATGCCAATTATGACATTACTAGATTGTGGTCAATCATTGCCAAAAAAAAAAAAAAAATCCATGAACAATACATGAGACATTCCTTTTTCTACATGACCCGGGGTTTCATATATTTTATAAAATTCTAGAAAAGGTATACTAAATTACATATTATCATTATATGACTTGTAAATTAAAAGTCATTTCCAACATAGAAATGAGAATCACAAGTTTAATACAATGTGAGTGTGTTTTGGCATCAAGAGCATGAGGTATATGGAAATGCCTTACTCCCTTGACTTCTCTCACGCACGCTCACCATTTTCTTTTTGGGGGGTTTTTTAGGAAATCGCCGGCCATGGAAGAGAACAAATTGCAGAGAGCTTCGAGAGAGAGAGGAGGAGGGAGCTGCAGAACTTCGGCTATGGAGAGAACCAGGAGGTGAGAGAACCAGACATAGGAGGAGTGAAGGAAGCCCGGCCAAGGAAAAAGGAGAGATCTCTGCCTCTGAGCAGAGCGAGAGATACCTTTTTGAAACGAAGAAGAAGAAAGACGAAGAAAGCAAAACGGAGAAGATGAGAATGAGCGCGGCGGGTTGGTACCGTGAAGGTGCATCGTTGATGTCTATTCTGGTGCACTGAGTTGTAGTGGAAGACCAGGTGTTATGCTGCTTTCTTAAGAATATCTTGAGAATCGGTATTCGTTGTTGCTGTGGTCTGGTTTGGTCTGGTGGTTTGCATTGATTGATGAACATTTACTCGTGTGCGATGAATTTGGGTTAATTTATAATATTGCAACACTCTACTGTTTTACTCTTGACCTAATGATGCCAAATTCATATTGTAGACATGGTATAGTAAGTTATTGCTGTTTTCAGTTCACATTTGGATGTGCTGATGGCGGCACTGGTGAATTTGTTTAAAGTACAGGTGATGGAGTCCCATCAATCAAGCAAATTGGACACATCTGGAACAGCTAAGGCGGTAATTTCTTGCTTCGAGAAGTTGGGAGTGTCTTTTGACATGGATCAGGTGGGTTGTGAAATTATGTTCGTGACCTTGACTCGATTTATTGTGAAATTCTTGTTAATTCTTCTTTAATTTATCCTGAAAAGGCATGTTGAGGAACATATGAATATTTGTTGCGAGTCCAGATCATTTAAACATATGCGTATTTGTTGCAAGTCCAGATCATTTATCTATGTTTATATGAATTGAATTGTTAGTAAGCAGGCTGTAGATTAATTCTTGACCAAACACATGATTTTTGTTTTTTAGTTTGTTCCTTAAATCTTGATGAAGCTTTGTTATTATGTACTTCCGGCAAGAGGTAAGAGGTCTTTAGGCTTAGTTCTTATACCATTGGCCTACTTGCCTATGGGGCAAAACCTTTGTTTTATACTCGCATCTTGAATATCTTCTAGATTATGCATGAGTGAATGGCATGGTAGACGATAAACCGTAACGATAATCTTTGTAATTGCTGGTTCTGTAATTAAGATTATTATTATTAGTATTTCCACAAATAAAAATATCTCACAACTATCTATGCTTTTGCTTCGGAATACCATCAGATCTAGATGATCCGTGATCCTAAACAACAAATGGAGATGGTGGGAGTTCCAGAAGAGTATTTGTCTGGTCACACTTTCCATTTGTATCATCTGTCATCGCCTGACGAAACGTAATTATGTTTTATTTTTTGATATCTCCACCTTATTTCATATGATTATCTAGAGATGAACATCACAAAATATTCATCTATTTTTTACAGACTTTCTTTCGAGTTTCAGCACAATGTTTGTGGTAGATCAATATACGCTGAGGGCACAGTTGATGCTGTCTCCTTTTTAGCAAAGAAGGTGATAATTCTTCCAATATGATTGATGTATTGCGGGAGGGTAGCATGCGTTGATACTAGTTTCATGCTGAGGTTTCTTGTGCGGCGTTTATCTTTCAGGTTAGCTGTATTGTCTTAGTTCTGTGTTCTGGTCTTTAATAATCTTCTTACCATTGTTATAATAATTATTATTAGTAATTATTTGGCAGATGTCTTATCTGCAGTTCAGGACTCTGGATTTTAGAATTCTCCATGCTCATCGTTGCTTTATATGGCAAGGGAGTAGAGAAAATTGCAAGACTTGTTCTGGAGATGGACCATTAAGCTTGAGCAGCTTCAGCTTCTCTTTGAGATGTGTAAGATTTTGATCATTTGCAATGCGAAGCACATGTCTTAAAATCAGAGGATGGAAAGTATAGTAGAATAGTTTTGTAATTTTTCCGTGACTATTTCATACTCAGCATCATCGGCAACTACTGTACTGTTCGAGCCCACAACTAGGAAGCCATATGGAAGTGTCCTGCTTTTCTCATTAATGAAGTTTGATGTTCATACTTGAAAGGCCCCCAATGGTTCAAAGTGGAAATTCTCCATGGAAAATGCATTGCCACTTTTGCTAAGAGAGATGATCATGTGTGGATGTCAAAGACCTGTGAACTTGAAAAGTGTTTGATTCTCAATGAATAAGATGAGAGGGGAAACAAGAACGTGGTCAATTACAAATTAGATTGTGTAAGCAAAAAAAGAAAAAAGGTCGATAAATCTCATCATAAATTTGAAATTTATCATATGTGAACTCCTGAGATCTCTCTCATTCATATTGCTAGGGCTAATGCTGCCGCTATGCAAATTAGACGATAATCTTCACCTTGAGTCATTTCGCAATGCAGCGGTAGCAAAAGCAATGGCCACAATCCAACTTTCTGAGCCAATCTTGATTAGGATAGGCATCCTACAATGATGTTAGCAAAAACGAGAGTATAATGAGTGGTTGATATATTCAAATTAGCCTAAATTTGTCTTAAAAGTTACTGATTGAAAATTTTTGCCATTCTTCTTTTATCTCAATATTCTTACATAATGAAGCGATTCTTATATACAAGATGTTTTGGACCTTGAATTTCATTGATTAGGCATAGGGGTGTGCATGGTCTTGGTGGACAGTTCTCGACCTAGAACTGGAAACCATTTGCTAATGACTAATTCCAAGAAATTGGAACTAGGAATCATCTATTAGTTGCATGGATCCACTCGGGAACTGGACCATTCCGGTGGATCCATGGAACTGGTCTCACAAAAAACTATTTAATAGTTATGCAAAGTGTTGCCGATAAAATTGTCTAAGATTATGACCAATGATTTTCTAAGTCTCACAAGCTCAATAGTCCTTTGGAAATAAAGTGTAGTTATTAGAACTAGCAATCAAAGGAAAATTACTTTTGATAATTATGCCAACTTAAGTTGGGCATTTGATATATGGAAGATAGAGAGCCAAAAAGCATTAATACAACGAATTGATATATTGTCACTATTTGGTGACAATATAGTGACAATATGAATAGAATGCATTGCACTCGGCTATAGGCATCTCTTTTCTTCTGACTAGTACAATAACCTCAATGCCTCAAAACTATCAACCCATGCTTCCAAGTTATACCATTGTATTGAAGTGAACATAAGACATGCCGATGTGATCTCTAGGATAAGGTTAATAATATAAAAGCACAAGCTCTTTCGTAAGGTTAAATTTTTTAATATTGAAAATTAATATATAATTATAATATAACCAATCCGATCCGGATAGGCGGATTTGCCCATGGACCCGGAAATTGAATTGGTACCCATAGGTTCCCATAAATTGGAACTGGGAACCGAACCGATTTTGGGCGGTTCCGATCTAGTTCTGGGCGATTCAGGCGGGTCTCGATTTCTTTGCACACCCCTAATTAGGCGTGCTTCGGAGCACTTTTCTAGTTTTATGCCCTTTTTGGTGTTATATTAGGCTTTCATTTTTTTTTTCTAAATGCTTCATTGGTTAATGTAACTTTTTAGGTTTTCCAGTGTCACTTAGGGTTAACAGGGTACTTATTTGATCTATTCTATGTATGAGGTAGCTTTTTGCCATATTTCACGCGATGAAAAAGAAAAATGATTTCTCTTTGTTATTGCGCAAGTGAGCGGTGTTGTCTTAGTGCGTGTTGGCAGATCGATGAATTTGTGTTTACCTATAGTTAGCTGAATTACTTAGGATCCCCAAAAAGGCTCTGCTTAAAAGAGATGGCCCTTTGTAACGACCAAAAAGAAAAGAATTTAATGTTATTAATGTTATTTGTGGGGAAAAGTGTTAAAAAAAACCTTTTGCATTTCTAAACCTTTTGCATTTTTGCCAATTTAATCATAAACAATTTATTTGTGCCAATTTAGTCATAAATCTTTTCACTTAGTATGGATTTAGTTTTAAAGATTTTCACTTGGTGCCAAATAGTCATTTCCGGCTAATTTTCACTGCATTTTGGAGGGCCGACCGACGGCGAGGCTGCAGCTCGAAGGAGGAAGGGCATGGGGGCGATTGATGGGGGCGATCGCGTAGGGGAAAGGGTAGGGGGAGGGAGGGAGAGAGAGAGAGAGAGAGAGAGAGAGAGAGGAGAGAAGGGGAAGAAATCGAGGGGGCTGGGGGTGATTGATGGGAGGCGCAGGGAGCAAGTGGGGGCGTAGGGGAAGGGGAGGGGGAACGTGGCATAATCGATATTGGCGTGAACAATTTTTATTAATATTTTTTCGATTTTTTATTTTTTTCATTTCTTTTTATTTTTCTTTTTTCTTCTCTTCCCATTCCTTCAACCGATCGTCGGACCTCAATGATTGGTGAAGGCGACGCCTAATGAGGCTCGAGCCCTCACCAAAGGTTGCAAGGGTTGCTTGCACTATATTGCGCATTAATATTTTTTTCGGTCATTTCATTTTCTTTTTCTTTTTCTTCTCTTCCCATTCCTCCAACCAAATGGTCATGGGCGAGGCTTGACTGTGCGAGATCCGGCAAAGTTGAGCCTCGCCCAGCCTCTAACGAGGCAATTTGAGGCCGCAAGGGTGGCCTCACACGGGGTTGGCAAGGCTTGACCCTTGCCTGCTATGGGTGAGGCTCGACCTCACTAGATTCGGCAAGGTCAAGCCTCGCCCAGCCTCTGGCGAGGCTATCTTGAGGCCTCAAGGGTGGCCTCGCACTAGGCTGGCAAGGTTTGACCCTTGCTGGCCCATGGGCAAGGCTCGACCTCGCCAGATTCCGCAAGGTCAAGCCTTGCCCAGCCTCTAGTGAGAGCTAGCTTGAGGCCACAAGGGTGGCCTCGCATTGGGCTGGCAAGGCTTGACCCTTGCTGGCCATGGGCAAGGCTTGACCTCGTCAAATTCCGCAAGGTCAAGCCTTGCCTAGCCTTTAGTGAGGTTAGCTCAAGGCCGCCCAAGCCACAAGGGTGGCCTCGTGCTGGGTTAGCGAGGGTCAAGCCTTGCCGACCATGGGTAAGGTTCAACCTCACTAGATTTGATGAGGTCAAGCCTTGTCCAGCCTTTGGTGAGGCTAGCTCGAGGTCGTCTAGGTCGCAAAGGCGGCCTCGCGCTGGGCTGGCAAGGCTTGCCCACACCAATGATGGGTGAGGCCCGACCTTGCTAGATCCGGTGAGGTTGAGCCTCGCTCGGCCACTTGCGAGGGCTTGAGCCCTCATAGGTGAGACCTCAAGCCTCGTTAGTGGCCGGTGAGGCTCGCTAGAGGCCGGTGAGGTTGACCTCGACCTTGTCGACTATCGCCTCTAGCTAATCGTTGAGGTTTGATGACTAGCTGTAGGAAGGAGGAGGAGAAGGAAAAATGAAAAAAAAGAAAAAGAAAAGGAAAAGAAAAGACAAATAAAAAATTAAAAAAAATGTTAAAATATTATTAAAAGTTGTCCAAGTTAGCATTGGCCCATGCCACGTCGGCCGATTGGCACCCAGTCAATAAAATACGGCTAAAATTAGTCAGAAGGATTGAATTGGTATTAAATCAAAAGGTTTATGACTAAATTTGCACTAATAAAATGTTTAGAATTAAATTGACCCAAATACAAAAGATTTATTGTGTGTTTAAGTGAGAGAAATTATTTATCGCCGATTTAACTAATATATCTTTGCCCAATCTAATCACCACATATATATCCCCATTTCATTATCAAGGTCTCTTACATAGTCTAATTTTAATTTTGCTTATATAATTTAAATCTCCCACCACATATAAAAGGTTTTAATCGCATTCCTTATCCGAAATATCTTGACAGATGGTGTTTGTAACTCGGAAATCGATTGGCTTTTATTCTAGTTAATGTCATATTGTCATTAATTTTCAACAAAGTTCGTATCTTCTTATTGTCAAAACAAACATGAGAGTATATCACTTCTTAGTTTTCACAGTTTTCTTCAATACCAATTTATTTGTTATTTCAATTAATTATTATTGGCGCTAATATTATGTCATTATTATTGGCATATGCAATCATGTTGCTTTCTATTTAGTTCCTTGAAGTTAGACACATAGAAATTAGATATTCAACAATGTTAAATATATCAAATTTAGTTGAAACTCAATCAATCTCCTCAAAAACCATTGCATGAACCACTTCAAAGATGAAATATGCCTCATTCATAATCTTATTGCTTTCGTTTTACAAAGTGGACAAAAGTTCCTCCTCATGAGCCATTTTTCAATACAACCATAGTGAAAGCAATGCCCATAGTCCAACTGTCCAAGCTTATCTTCAACATTGTAGTCATCCTGCAAATACTCCACCAAAATAATAGGTACGATTTAGTATGCATACTCATAGTTTAAATTTAGCTAAGACAATTACATATGGACAACAATATTGTTCTTCATTTCCACCTTAATATGTTCTTGAGTAAATGAAGTGGTTCTTACCAGACAAATACAACAAGATTCGGCTTTGACATTGGATTCTTCCGAAGTAGAGGGTTGGGGTTGATATTGCTCCGACTTGAGATGTACAGAGATGGCTTCCTCACTCAATCCTGTGGAGACATCTCTACCCTGTTTGTCGAGGTGGACCAATTCTTAATCAGAAGCATATGAGGAAAACCTAAGTATTTCATAGTCACCTCTCCTTGAGTAAATTATTTCTCAAGTATAAAAAATATTGCTCACTCAAGGGCTAACTAAAGTCGCAACTAAATGTCCCTCTACATCAATTCTACATCAATGCACATTGAATTGGGTTTTAGTTGTTTGAATGCAAAATACATAATAACACACATAAATGTAGTGAAGGGGCTTGAGCATATATATACCCGCTGAATTACAACAATTTCACAAATTTAGACATTTCGACATTAGCATGAGAGATAAAACTTGAAGATAATGTCCACTACAAAACTCAAGATTTAGGGTGACAAATATTATCACTCGAAAACTTTTGTGTCCACTGAAACTCATGACGCCACTGCTAATGTTTGAAGTCATACACAAGCAGCAATCTCTGTTTAGTTGAACTTTTTCTAGTTCATAGTACTATAAAAGAGATTATGTATATACTAATGCTCCATTTGTTTCGCAGAAAGCTATAATTTAGGAAACATTTTCTTCAAAATGATTGCAAGTCTTGTTTACAAAGATAAATGAATGAAAAATACTTTCGTTGTTGATGAAAATATTTAGACTTTCAGTTAGGTGGAAATTTAAAATACATGCAAGCAAGTACAAATCTTTGCAAAGACACAATAAGAGGTAATGACAATTATGACATTACTAGATTGTGGTCAATCATTGCCCAAAAAAAAAAAAAAAATCCATCAATAATACATAAGACATTCCCTTTTCTACTTGACACGGGGTTTCATATATTTTATAAAATTCTGAAAAAGGTATACTTAATTACATATTATCATTATATGACTTGTAAATTAAGAGTTCATATCCAACATAGAAATGAGAATCACAAGTTTAATACAATGCGAGTGTCTTTTGGCATCAAGAGCATGAGGTATATGGAAATGCCTCCCATATTTGGTAGTAAAAATCAGTTTCAATTTAAAGCTCTCAATCTCAAATACTCTTTTCACGGAATTACATTGGTGAGATTTCCAATGGGATTATCATACTTAATTCGGAACCAAATTGCGAATTATGCGAAAATTATTGAGTTTTCAAATCAAGTACTATAAATAAGACCTCGCCGGTCCTAGAATGAAACATGAATATGCAGAGATAATAATATTACATTTTTTGGAACATACCTCATGTATTCTCAATTGGATGGCAGCCCACGGTGATGGAGATGACATCACGGGATGAGCTCTAGCTCGTCTCACCCCTCTACTCGCCCATCCTGGCAATCTAGATGCTGCAGAAGTAAATTGACCGGTTATACTCAATTGTACTTGGCCATGTAGCCCCACTGAGTTCTCCGTTGTAACTTGGCCATTGGAGTGTGTGTCACTTCTTGGAAAAATGCTTGGCTCAAGCACTTCATCTGTGTTTTGGTCAATTGTGTTGTTATTTTGATGTTCCATTGTAGAGGCCTGTAAATGTAAAATTCTTTCGTTAGAATATTATAATATATATATGTGTGTGTGTGTGTGTGTGTGGGTATACACTATTCATTATATTGGAATAGCTCTAAAGGTTGAGATTACCTCACGGAAAAAATATAAATATTTTCTAGCAAAATGAACAGATTTCATATTATTTCTCTATGCTTATATTAATGACATTATGGATATGAAAGCTTGCATTTGTTGTCAAATGGTGAATCAATCGGCTAAGTGCATAGAATTCCTTCTTTTGGTGATTTTACTTAGAAAAAAAAATGCTAAACCATGTATGATTGATGTGTAATGACCATTTAGTATTCGTATTAAAACTATATATGAACATAAATCAATTTACTAGAGGGGTTGTATGTATTCTATCCAAATTAGTAGTATATGCATCGAAAAAGTCATTTTTCGTTGAGGGATGAATTCCTACTTGAAGTATTGGAGGGGCTAAGTCGTAATGTAATTGCTCTCGTAGTAGACATAAAACAAGAAAAAGAATTCAAATGCTATAAATTTTCTTTCAATGCCTACACATTCTTTTAGTTGATTTATCGTAGGAGAATGAGTAAGTAACACAAGGAACTGACTTACACATAGTGAGATTGAAATCGAAAATCTTGGAAACGGGATTTAAAAATTTTCAAACCAACCTAATTGTCATATTTATAATAGCCTGCAAAAAACTTGTTGTGGTTGACCTTATATCGCAATAAAGCTATAACTTTCTAATTGGTCGCTAAGGACAATTTTGATAAGCTTCATAAGCAATAAAATCATCAAGGTTTTGATGAAATTGTAGAATAAATATTAGGGATAAGTTCGCTAAAAGTTTTAGAATTAGTCATGAAAGTGCAATTAAGCCTTGAAAGTTACAAAAAGAGTAATAAAATCTTAAAACTTGTCAAATCGGTCTAATCAAGTCCTCTCGTTGATTTCGTTCACTTTAACTAATGAAAATGTTGACTTGCCTTATTTTATTACTTTCTCGAGACACATAGCAATGACGTGGTGCCTACCAAGTGTCATGTCACAAAAAAAGCATTAAAAAAAATTACAAATACAAACAAAATTAGATTAAAAAATAAAAAGTAATTCTTTTAAATAAAAAACACAAACTCATCCACCGGCTTTAAAAAAAAAAACACACACACACACACAAACTCACCTACGGCTTGGCCAAGGCCTTGCCAATGGCCGCCGCCAAAACCGTTGGGAAGGGCCAGTGAAGGTTACCCTCGCTGGACCTAGATGATGCCTTGGTGGCTCTCGGCGATGGCCTACCGCCCAAATCTGGGGGAGGGCACGACCCTCGCCTCAGATCTAAGCGAGGGTCATTGGGCCTCACCTAGGGTCGCCCACCCCAAGCAAAATGGCTAGAATGAACCTTAATAATAATCAAATGAAATGGCTAGAATGAACTTTACAAGCATAGAAGCACAAACATCCCTGACCATTTATTAAGTCTTTCAAACAAATTCAATTCCATATGGAATGGATAAAAAGAAAAAAGAAATAGAAGAGAATATACGTACTTGATTTGAGAAGCACCAACCAAAAGTAAACCTTGATGGAAATTACCCTGCAAGAAATGGCCAATAATGAAAAAAAATGATAAAAGGTGAGTAGATAATCATTGATTCTCTAGAACGAACTAAGGTCACCAGTTGATCATTGAATTGATCATGTGAAATAAATTTTAGAATTTCAATCTACGCATATGGCTGTCTTGACAATCAAATATAATAAATAGGTTTATAACATCTGAATAATTTGGTTGCTACTAAAATATCCTGCACCCTCCAAGATACAATGATCTATTAGATGATGTTGTAAGTCTTCAAAATGCAATTATTTACCCTTGAAATTGATACTTCTCATACAATCTCTCCATCATTATAAGCAAAATTTGTAAAATACGACAAAAAGACTTTGGCATGAAAAAAGAGAAAGCATATAGAATAAAAAATCACTTAAAGAAATATGCTTCACCTATCAAAAATATCCAAGATCTGAAGAATGGATGTAGTATACAAACTCTTCAAATTCTTTTTCACATTTGAAATAAAGAGAAAAAAAAACCATAGTGCGTAAGTTGAAAAACTACCTATATCACACCATATGCTACGGAGAAAAAAGGGATATAAAAGGGAAAAAAAGATCAAAAGAGCACATGAAAAATAACCTGGAAGATCTAGATCGATGAGAGTTCAAGGGAATTTTGATGTAATTTGCATAGACTAAGACAGAGATAAGATGATACCAAAATGAAGACAAACTTTAAGAAGACAAGTTGGTAGTGCAGAACTTACCTCTATTTATATTATCCTTCCTCATGCCTGATTGAGTAAATTCCAACTTACCATATTGGAGAGCTTTCTCAATTTGACATCTCTTTTTAGTTGCTGAGGAATCCTAATTCGAATTATCATCTTACATTTGTATCATTCCTTGTAAACGGTCTCGTTTTATTGAATTAATTATTTTCTTGGTCTACTATTCTCCCTCTCCCACAATATTTAAAATGGTTTGATCTTAATTAATCTTAATTCTTTCATAGATTCTCCAAGTAATCCACCAAAAGAGTGCAAGACCTTTTTATATCATTCCTTGTAAACGGTAACAATTTTCTTATCCAATGTAGACAGTACTAAGGTCCAAAATCTAGCATGAGATTTGTAAGTTAAATATGTACTTGTTATCATATTGGTAAGCGATATATCTGAGTTCGTTAATTTGATTTCTTAAATTGGTCAATTGATGGATCTTTTAACTTAGGTACTAATTGACCGTACAAACCGTTAGAATTACCTAATTTTCATCTACTTATTTACATATTTTTCTCGTTGGTGAATGTTAACGGTTTTTTTTTTTCTCCATTTGAATTTGTTTGTTATTGTTAAGTATATGAAGCCGATATTGTTACATCAACGACATAAGATGTCATTTTTTGAGTGATCATTCCAAATTACAACTTAGACACACAAAAATTGCAATGCAATTATTGACGAGATATAGCTTACTAATTAAAAATGCAACTCTACTTCATTTAGTGGAAGAATAGGAAAAACTTCTGGAAATAAAATGGTTGCCAATGATTCGTATGAAGATGATTATTTATCCTCATGAATATTGGTGGAAGGAAATCCCACAATAACAAAATTGTTGAAGAAAATAAAAGTATATGAATGCAAGAAATCATACACATTGACCGTATCATGGGAAAGACAAGATATTTTTCCATATACTCTCTTTTGCCCATTTTAGATAGGTCTACTTTGGGACAACTTGCTCACACACGCACAAACTCTCTTTTGCCCATTTTAGATCAAGGCTAACTGGATTAGTTCAGGTTTGTTGTATTGTATTCATTTTCCTAAATAGCTATAATCTTATATGATTATACATTAATTATTTGACTAATTTAGTGGCAGCACAATCTAGTCATTATCTATTTTTAGGGCACTTGAATTTTCTTTTTGTTGCCATTTATTTAATTCTATTTCCATTTGAATTCTTTCCTAAATGTCTTTTTCCCTCCCATTGTTTTTAAATTCATTCCTTTAGTAATTTTATTTTCACATTCCAAAGTGAAAAACAACAATATAATAATTATGTAGGTATCCTTATGTATAGATTCATTTTTTTTTTTTTTTTTTTTTTTTGGGAAAATCCTTTGATTAGTGATTGACTTTGGAAGCTATGTTCCTCATCTCTAATCTCTTTTTGTACGTGTGTTTGTTTTTCTATTATAAATAATTTAAATCATAAGTTATTGAAACATGTCAATAAATTTTTCGATATTTTCCAGCCTTTTTTTTTTTTTTTTTTTTTGATGCATTGCATGTTTGTTTGCGCTGCTACGGTGAACAGTTGTTCAAGCAAAATGGGGAAGGCTATTAAAAATGCAGCGGATTCTGCAGACTCGATCTTATCCCCATGCTGTTTGGCTGTGCCAAAGAGGCTGGAAAAACCATAGAGGAATGTGGCAAAGAGATTAAGGTGCACGGACCTTCAGATAGAGAAAGCGTTATGGCGTTGGTCTCTTGCGAACACCTAAATATGATCGTGGTTGACTACACCGTGCCTGTTGCAGTGAACACTAACACATCCTTTGGGAAAGTATTGATAGAAATTCATTTTCTGAAAGAGAGGGCTCGTTTTTCAAAGTTCCATTAAAATAGGGGTGGGAGGATCATTTGATTGTTTGGAAATCCGGTAATTTTGTGAAATCTGCAAACCTTAACTGGATACTGCACGAGGCAATATGTCACAGTTCGCTTGATAAGTTCAGTTAAATTCTTTTTATTATGAAGGTAACGCTAAGCTGTATTGCAATGTTGGAGTTCCATTTGTAATGGGAACTACTGGAGGAGACATGGATTGACTTTACTAAGTAATCGAAGATTCAAGTTTATATGCAGTGATTTCCCGACAAGTGGGGAAACAGTTGATAGAATCCACGATCCTTGTTTAGTTTTAGCCATCTCTGCACTTTCTTATGTTGTCCTAATTATTCTCTAGTTTTTGGTAAGTTGTGGCATTTCTTGCAGCGATGTAAATTATGGCAGAGCAATTTCCAGGAGCCTTCTTTCGGTATTCTCTAAAGGTGTTCGGTCCTCACTCTTCTGCATCTACTTTCCCCTCTGCTCCTCACTTTACTCTCTGTCTCGTATGGTTCATCCCTTTGACTGGGTCTTGATTAATGATTTTATGGATGTTGAAGTGCACATGTAGCTGATGTTAAAATTAGAATTCTCACCACTGTTTGATTAGATACTTTTGAGAGACCTATTGATTGTAAGATAAACTATGCATGAAAAAGGAAAAATAAGGTAGTAAGAATGGAAGCTCTGTGAGTTATGTCCTATAATTTGTCAATTAGGTACTATTGATCTCTTCTCTGCATTATATCAACACAAAGATGAATCATGGTGGCCAAGTGAGATTATAGGTGACTCATTGTTGGTGTGCTAAGCCGATGTGGGACTCAAGGTAGATTAGGTGCTCTTAATCTTACTGATATAGGTCTGATTCTATCCTGTAAGTTTATCTTTATGTAGTTCTTATCCTCAGATTTGTTGTATTTTACCTGTTATCATTTAACTTGTCATGTTTTATTTGCTTGGTTATCAAGTTGAATGATGCTTGAGTATGCTGCCATTTGTTGTAAAGAGACCCTTTAACCAGAATGGGGAATGAGATAGGACTTCGGGTGCTCATACATTGAACCACTATCTTCACTGAAGTTCGAGGAAACAAATAAGAGGGAGAAAAAGGATTTTTTGTTAGGTGAGAAATAGGCTTTTTATATTGCTATCTCGGGAAGCACGAGAGCTGGAACCTATGGCAGTTGAGTCCCTTTGGGTTTTCTGTAGTTACCTTTTTGCTAAACTTTTTGAGCGATTGGGGGGATATTCCATCCTTAATAAACAATAATGTGGTTTTACCCTCTCCTACTTCTCCTCACTTTTTCTTTGCCAGTTTGAACAGGTGCATCGTTGATGTCTATTTTGGTGCACTGAGTTGCAGTGGAAGACCGGGTGTTATACTGCTTTCTTAAGAGTAGCTTGAGAATCAGTATTCGTTGTTGCTTTGGTTTGGTCTAGTGGTTTGCATTGATTGATGAACATTTACTCGTGTGCAATGAATTTGGGTTAATTTATAATATTGCAACACCCTACTTTTTACTCTTGACCTAATGATGCCAAATTTATATTGTAGACATGGTATGGTAAGTTATTGCTGTTTTCAGTTCATATTTGGATGTGCTGATGGAGGCAATGGTGAATTTATTTAAGGTATAGGTGATGGAATCCCATCAATCAAGCAAATTGGACACATTTGGAACAACTAAGGCAGTAATTTCTTGCTTCGAGAAGTTGGGAGTGTCTTTTGACATGGATCGGGTGGGTTGTGAAATTATGTTCGTGACTTTGACTCGATTTATTGGGAAATTTTTGTTAATTCTTCTTTAATTTATCCTAAAAAGGCATGCTGAGGAACATATGCATATTTGTTGCGAGTCCAGATCATTTAAACATATGTGTATTTGTTGCGTGTCCAGATCATTTATCTGTGTTTATATGAATTGAATTGTTAGTAAGCAGGCTGTAGATTAGTTCTCGGTCAAACACATGATTTTTGTTTTTTAGTTTGTTCCTTTAAATCTTGATGAAGCTTTGTTTTTATGTACTTCCGGTAGGAGCTAAGAGGTCTTTAGGTTTAGTTCTTATACCATTGGCCTACTTGCCTATGGGGCAAAACCTTCGTTTTATACTTGCATTTTGAATATCTTCTAGATTATGCATGAGTGAATGGCATAGTAGACGATAAACCATAACGATAATCTTTGTAATTGCTGGTTCATTAATTAAGATAATTATTATTAGTATTTCCACAATTAAAAATATCTCACACCTATATGTGCTTTTGCTTTGGAATACCATCAGATCCAGATGATCCGTGATCCTAAACAACAAATGGAGATGGTGGGCGTTCCAGAAGAGTATTTGTCTGGTCATGCTTTCCATTTGTATCATCTGTCATCGCCTGATGAAACGTAATTATGTTTTATTTTTTTTATATCTCCACCTTGTTTCATATGATTATCTAGAGATGAACATCACAAAATATTCATCTAGTTTTTACAGAGTTTCTTTCGAGTTTCAGCACAATGTTTGTGGTAGATCAATATACGCTGAGGGCACAGTTGATGCTGTCTTGTTTTTAGCAAAGAAGGTGATATTTCTTCCAACTGAACCTACTTTAGTTTGGAATCGAATATTTTCCTAGATGTACAAGTGCACACTAATCCAAACTTGCCCGTAATGATATTCAAGAGTTATTTTCGTTGCCAAAAGTGAAACAAAGGCATTACAAAATGGCAAGCTTTGAAGTGACACCAGCTCGCCCCTCCTATATATACTTGTATAATCAAATTCACATAATGTCTGAATGCGATGTATAATGTCTTAGTTCTGAATGAGGAAATGTGTTCTTTTACCTAATCGAAGTTAACTGTTTGGAGTTGCAGATAGTTATTGTCCCCATGGATCCCATAGCCAATGTGCTCGCTGATTTTGGTTTGTCAATGTGTTGTCCTTTTCCAGATCCAGCAGAAGGCAGACCAGCGTATATACAATATGATTGATGTATTGCGGGAGGGTAGCATGCGTTGATACTAGTTTCATGCTGAGGCTTCTTTTGCGGCGTTTATCTTTCAGGTTAGTTGTATTGTCTTAGTTTTGTGTTGTGGTGTCTAATAATCTTCTTCTTCTTCTTCTTCTTCTTACCATTGTCATAATAATTATTATTAGTAATTTTTTGGCAGATGTTGTATCTCCAGTTCAGGATTCTGGTTTTTAGAATTCTTCATACTCATCGTTGCTTTATATGGCAATGGAGTAGAGAAAATTGCAAGACTTGTTCTGGAGATGGATCATTAAGCTTGAGCAGCTTCAGCTTCTCTTTGAGATGTGTAAGATTTTGATCATTTGCAATGTGAAGCACATGTCTTAAAATCAGAGGATGGAAAGTATAGTAGAATAGTTTTGTAATTTTTCCGTGACTCTCATACTCAGCATTGTCGGCAACTACTGTACTATTCGAGCCTGCGACTAGGAAGCCATATGGAGGTGTCCTGCTTTTCTCATTAATGAAGTTTGATGTTCAAACTTGAAAGGTCCCCAATGGTTCAAAATGGAAATTCTCCATGGAAAATGCATTGCCACTTTTGCTAAGATAGATGATCATGTGTGGATGTCAAAGACATGTGAACTTGAAAAGTGTTTGATTCTCAATGAATAAGATGAGAAAAACAAGAAACGTGGTCAATTACAAATTAGATTGTGTAAGGAAAAAAAGAAAAAGGTCGATAAATCTCATCATAACTTTGAAATTTATCATATGTGAACTCTTGAGATCTCTCTCATTCATATTGCTAGGGCTGATGCCGCCGCTATGCAAATTGGACAATAATCTTCACCTTGAGGCATTTCCCAATGTAGCGGTAGCAAAAGCGATGGCCACAATCCAACTTTCCGAGCCAATCTTGATCAGGATAAGCATCTTGCAATGATGTTAGCAAAAACGAGAGTATAATGAGTGGTCTATATATATCAAATTAGCTTAGATTTGTCTTAAAAGTTACTAATTGAAAATTTATTGCCATTCTTTTTTTATCTCAATATTCTTACATCATTTATCTCAATATTCTTATATACGATATGTTTTGGACCTTGAATTTCATTGATTAGGCTTAGGGGTGTGCATGGTCCGAGTGGGCAGTTCCTAACCTAGAACTGGGAACCACCCGCTAAGGACTAGTTTTGAAAAATTGGAACTAGGATCTCCCGTTAGTTGCATGAATCCACTCACGAACCGGACTGTTTGGGTGGATCCATGACTATTTAATAGTTATACAAAGTGTTGCCAATAAAATTGTCTCAGATCATGACCAATGATTTTCTAAGTATCACAATCTCAATAGAAATATGGAAATAAAGTGTAGTTATTAGAACTAGCAATCAAAGGAAAATTACTTTTGATAATTATGCCAACTTAAGTTGGGCATTTGATATTCGAAAGACCAAAAGAGTCAAAAAGCATTAATACAACAAAGTGATATATTTTCACTATATGGTGACAATTTAGTAACAAAATGAATAGAGTGCATTGCACTTGGCTATAGTCATCTTTTTTTTTTTGACCAGTACATTAACCTCAATGGCTCAAAACTATCAACCCATGCTTCTAGGTTATACCACTGTATTGAAGTGAACATAAGAATTGCCGATGTGATTTCTAGGATAAGGTTAATAATGTAGATATAAACTAACATTTTTGTAAGGGTTGAAACCACAAGCTCTTTCGTAAGGTTAATTTTTTAATATTAAAAATCAATATATTATTATAATATAACATATTCGATTCGGGTGGGCGGATTTGCCCATGGAACTGAAATCAAATTGGTATCCACGGTTCCCATAAATTGAAACTAGGAACCAGACCGTTTTCAGGCGGTTTAGATCTAAATTCTAGGCGGTCCGGGCGGGTCTCGGTTTCTTTGCACACCCCTAATTAGGCGTGCTTCGGAGCACTTTTCTAGTTTTATGCCCTTTTTGGTGTTATATTAGGCTTTCATTTATTTTTCTAAATGCTTTACTGGTTAATGTAACTTTTTGGGTTTTCCAGTGTCACTTAGGGTTAACAGGGTACTTATTTGATTTATTCTAAGTATGAGGTAGCTTTTTGCCATATTTCACGCGATGAAAAAGAAAAGTGACTTCTCTTTGTTATTGCGCAAGTGAGCGATGTTGTCTTAGTGCGTGTTAGCAAATCGATGAATATGTGTTTACCAATAGTTAATTGAATTACTTAGGATCCCCAAAAAGGAGCTGCGTAAAATAGATGACCCTTTGTAACAACCAAAATAATAATTTGACGTTATTAATGTAATTTGTGGGGAAAAGTATTTAAAAAGTCCTCAACCTTTTGCATTTTTGCCAATTTATTCATAAACATTTTATTTGTGCCAATATAGTTTTAAACATTTTGACTTGGTGCCAAATAGTCATTTTCGGCTAATTTTGACCGGATTTTGCTGACTGAGCATTGGTTGGTTGATGTGGCACAATCGATACTGACGTGGACAACTTTTAATAATATTTTAATATTTTCTTCGATTTTTTATTTTTTCCATTTCCTTTTCCTTTTCTTTTTACTTCTCCTCCGCATTACTCCAACTGGTCGTTGGACGTCAATGACTGGCCAAGGTGACGTTCGATGAGGCTCGAGCCCTTGCCAGAGGTTGCGAGGGCTGCTTGTGCTAGGCGGCAACGGTCAAGCTTCACCGACCATGGGCAAGGCTTGACCTTGTGAGATTCGGCAAAGTTGAGCCTCGCCCAGCCTCTGATGAGGCAGCTTGAGGCCACCTAGGCCGCAAGGGTGGCATCGCATTAGGTTAGCAAGGCTTTTGCTGGCCATGGGCAAGGCTCGACCTCGCTAGATTCGGCAAGGTCGAGCCTCGCCCAGCCTCTGGCGAGGCTAGCTTGAGGCCGCAAGGGCGGCCTTGCACTAGGTTGGCAAGGCTTGACCCTTACTGGCCATGGGTGAGGCTCAACCTCGCTAGATTCCGTAAGGTCGAGCCTTGCCCAGCCTTTCGTGAGGCTAACTCAAGGCCACCTAAGCCACAAGGGTGGCCTTGTGCTGGGTTGGCAAGGGTCAAGCCTTGCCGACCATGGGTAAGGTTCAACCTCGCTAGATCTGATGGGGTCGAGCCTTGTACAGCCTTCGGTGAGGCTAGCCCAAGGTCGTCTAGGCTATAAGGGCGGCCTCGCACTAGGCTAGCGAGGCTCACCCTCACCAATGATGGGCGAGGCCCGACCTTGCTAGATCTAGTGAGGTTGAGCCTTGCCCGGCCACTCCCAAGGGCTTGAGCCCTCATAGGTGTGACCTCAAGCCTTGCTAGTGGCTAGTGAGGCTCGCTAGAGGCCGGTGAGGTCGATCTCGACCTCGCCGATTGTCGCCTCTAGCTAATCGCTAAGGTCCGGTGACAGGCTAGAGGAAGGAGGAGGAGAAAAAAAAAGACAAAGAAAAAGAAAAGGAAAAAAAATAAAATAAACATGAACATAAAAATAAAATTTTCAAAAATTATTAAAATATTATTAAAAATTGTCCAAGTTAGCATTGGCCATGCCATATCGGCCGACTGGCACCCGGTTAGTAAAATACTACCAAAATTAGTCAAAATGATTGAATTGGTATTAAATTAAAAAGTTTAGGACTAAATTGACACCAATAAAATGTTTAGAATTAAATTGATCCAAATACAAAAAGGTTTATGACTTTTTTGATACTTTTCCTTGTAATTTGTGTGTTTGTGTGTTTAAGTGAGAGAGGGTATCTATCGCCGATTTAACTAATATATCTTTGCCCAATCTAATCACCACATACATATCCCCATTTCATTATCAAGGTCTCCTACATAGTCTAATTTTAATTTCACTTATATAATTTAAATCTCCCACCACATATAAAAGGTTTTAATCACATTCATTATCCGAAATATCTTGACGGATGGTGTTTGTAACTCAGAAATCAATTGGCTTTTATTCTAGTTAATATCGTATTGTCATTAATTATCAACAAAGTTTATATCTTCTCATTGTCAAAACAAACATGGGAGTATTTCACTTCTTAGTTTTCATAGTTTTCTTCAATACCAATTTATTTGTTATTTTAGTTAATTAATACCGGCACTAATATTACATCATTATTATTGGCATATGCAATCATGTTGCTTTCTATTTAGTTCCTTGAAGTTAGACACAAAGAAATTAGATATTCAACAATGTTAAATATATGAAATTTAGTTGAAACTCAATCAATCTCCTCAAAAACCATTACATGAACCACTTCAAAGATGAAATATGCCTCATTCATAATTTTATTGCTTTCCTTTTACAGAGTGGACAAAAATTCCTCCTCATGAGCCATTTCTCAATACAGCTGTAGTGAAAGCGATGCCCACAGTCCAATTGTCCAAGCTTATCTTCAACATTGTAGTCATCCTACAAATACTCCAACAAAATAAAAGGCACAATTTAGTATGCATACTCATAGTTTAAATTTAGCTAAGACAATTACTTATGGACAACAATATTGTTCTTCATTTCTATCTTAATATGTTCTTGAGTAAATGAAGTGGTTCTTACCAGACAAATACAACAAGATTCAGCTTTGACATTGGATTCTTCTGAAGTAGAGTGTTGGGGTTGATATTGATGCGACTGGAGATGTGCAAAGATGACTTCCTCACTCAATCCTGTGGAGACATCTCCACCCTGTTTGACAAGGTGGACCAATTCTTAATCAGAAGCATATGAGGAAAACCAAAGTATGTCATAGTCACCTCTCCTTGAGTAAATTATTTCTCAAGTATAAAAAATATTGCTCGCTTGAGGGCTAACTAAAGTCGCAACTAGATGTCCCTCTACATCAATTCTACATCAATGCACATTTGGATTGGTTTTTAGTTGTTTGAATGCAAAATAAATAATAACACACATAAATGTAGTGAAGGAGCTTGAGCATATATATACCCATGGAGCTTAATTACAACAATTTCACAGATATTTTCGACATTAGCATGAGAGATAAAACTTGAAAATCATGTCCACAACAAAACTCAGGATTTAGGGTGACAAATATTATTACTCGAAAACTTCTGTGTCCACTACAAAACTCATGATGCCACTACTAATGTTTGAAGCCATACACAAGTAGCAATCTCTGTTTAGTTGAACTTTTTCTAATTCATAGTACTATAAAAGAGATTATGTATAAACTAATGCTCCATTTGTTTCGTAGAAAGCTATAATTTAGGAAACATTTTCTTCAAAATGATTGCATGTCTTTTTTACAAAGATAAATGAATGAAAAATATTTTCATTGTCCATGAAACTATTTAGACTATCGGTTAGGTGGAAATTTAAAATACATGCAAGCAAGTGCAAATCTTTGTGGAGACACAATAAGAGGTAATGTCAATTATGACATTGCTAGATTGTGGTCAATCATTGCAAAAAAAAAAAAAAATTCATCAACAGTACATAAGACATTCCTTTTTCTACATGACACAGGGCTTCATATATTTTATAAAATTCTTAAAAAGGTATACTTAATTACATATTATCATTGATATGGCTTCCAACATAGAAATGAGAATCACAAGTTTAATACATTGTGAGTGTCTTTTGGCATCAAGAGCATGAAGTATATGGAAATGCCTCACATAATTGGTAGTAAAAATCAGTTTCAATTTAAAGCTCTCAATCTTAAATACTCTTTTCATGGAATTATATTGATGAGATTTTCAATGGGATTATAATACTTAATTTAGGAACCAAATTGAGAATTATGCAAAAATTATTGAGTTTTTAAATCTAGTACTATAAATAAGACCTCACCGGTCCTAGAATGAAACATGAATACACAAAGATAATAA
Organism: Eucalyptus curtisii; assembly: GCA_017140595.1. Classification (NCBI taxonomy): domain Eukaryota; kingdom Viridiplantae; phylum Streptophyta; class Magnoliopsida; order Myrtales; family Myrtaceae; genus Eucalyptus; species Eucalyptus curtisii. The sequence continues at coordinate 3,244,462 of CM029494.1, read as the reverse complement.
TATTACATTTTTTGGAACATACCTCGTGTATTCTCAATTGGATGGCAGCCCACGGTGATGGAGATGACATATCGGGATGAGCTCTAGCTCGCCTCACCCCTCTACTCGCCCATCCTGGCAATCTAGATGCCGCAGAAGTAAATTGACTGGTTATACTTATTTGGACGTGGCCATGTAGCCCGGCCGAGTTCTCCGTTGTAACCTGGCCATTGGAAAGTGCGCCACTTCCTAGAGAAACGGTTGGCTCAAGTAGTTCATCTGTGTTTTGGTCAATAGTGTTGTTATTTCGATGTTCCATTGTAGAGGCTTGTAAATGTAAAATTCTTTTGTTAGAGTATTATAATAAAAATATTTGTATTTATATGTGTGTGTGTGTGTGTATACGCTGTTTATTATACCGGAATTGCTCTAAAGATATGAACCTAATATGTTTCTTGACGAAATATTATGTACTAAATCATGAAAAAAAAAAATGAGATTACTTCACAGAAAAAAATATAAAATATTTTCTAGCAAATGAATGGATTTCATATTATTTCTCTATGCTTTATATTAATGATGTTATGGATACGAAAGCATGCATTTGTTATCAAATGGTGAATCAATCCACTAAGTGCATAAAATCCCTTCTTTTGGTGATTTTACTTAGAAAAAAAAATGTGAAACCATGTATGATTGATGTGTAATGACCATTTAGTATTTGTTTTAAAACTATATATGAACATAAATCAATTTACTAGAGGGGTTGTATGTATTCTATCCAAATTAGTAGTATATTCATCGAAAAAGTCTTTTTTTGTCGAGGGATGAATTCCTATTCAAAGTATTAGAGGGCCTAAGTCATAATGTAATTGCTCTCGTAGTAGACATAAAACAAGAAAAAGAATTCAATGCTATAAATTTTCTTTCAATGCCTACACATCTTTTAGTTGATTTATCATAGGAGAATGAGTAAGTAAGACAAGTAACTGACTTACCCATACGGAGATTGAAATCGAAAATCTTGGAAATGGGATTAAAAAATTTTCAAACCAACCTAATTGTCATATTTGTAATAGCCCGCAAAAAAAATTATTGTAATTGACATTGTATCGCAATAAAGGTTTAATTTTCTAAGTGGTCCCTAAGGACAATTTTGATAAGACTCAGGCAATAAAATCATCAAGGTTTTGATAAAATTGTAGAATAAATATTAGGGATAAGTTCACTAAAAGTTTTAGAATTAGTCATGAATGTGCAATTAAGTTTTGAAAGTTATAAAAAGAGTAATAAAATTTTAAAACTTGTCAAATTGGTCTAATCAAGTCCTTTCTTGATTTCATTCACTTTAACTAATGAAAATGTTTACTTGCCTTATTTTATTACTTTCTCGAGACACATGGCAACGCCATGTCACAAAAAAGCATTAAAAATTACAAATACAAACAAAATTAGATTAAAAAAAAGTAATTATTAAAAAAAAACACACCCACACCCACGGCTTGGCCAAGCCCTTGCTAGTGGCCGCCACAAAAACCGCCTCAGGTGATGCCTTGGTGGCTCTCAGTGAGGGCCTGCTAGCCCAAATTTGGGGGAGGGCACAACCTTCACCCCAGATCTAAGCGAGGGTCATTGAGCCTCACCTAAGGTCACCCACCCCAAGAAAGATGGCTAGAGTGAACCTTTAATAATAATAAAATGAAATGGCTAGAATGAACTTTACAAGCATAGAAGCACAGACATCCCTAACCATTTATCAAGGCTTTCAAACAAATTCGATAGCATATGGAATGTAAAAAAAAAAAAAAGGAGAAGGAGAACATACGTACTTGATTTGAGAAGCACCAGCAAAAGTAAACCTTGATGGAAATTACCCTGCAAGAAATGGCCATTCATGAAAAAAAATGATAAATACATGTAAAAAATTATTTTTATAAATAAAAGGTGAGTAAATAATCATTGATTCTCAAGAGAACAAACTAAGGTCACCAATTGATCATTGAATTGATCATGTGAAATAAATTTTAGAATTTGAATCTATGCGTATGATTGTCTTGACAATCAAATATAATAAATAGTTCTATAACATCCGAATAATTTGGTTGCTAGTAAAATATCCTACACCCTCCAAGATACAACGATCTATTAGATGATGTTGTTAGTCTTCAAAATGCAATTATTTACCCTTGAAATTGATACTTCTCATACAATCTCTCCATCATTATAAGCAAAATTTGTAAAATGCGACAAAAAAGACTTTGGCACGAAAAAAGAGAAAGCATATAGACATCAATACCCTAATGAAAATATAGATTATAAAATAATAAAAAATCACTAAAAGAAATATGCTTCACCTATCAAAAATATCCAAGATCTGAACAATGGATGTAGCATACAAGTTCTTCAAATTCTTTTTCACATTTGAAATAAAGAGAAAAAAACCATAGTGCGTAAGTGAAAAACTACCTATATCATACCATGTGCTAAGGAGAAAAAAGGGATATGAAAGGGAAAAAAAGATCAAGAGAGCCAATGAAAAATAACCTGGAAGATCTAGACCGATGTGAGAGTTTAAGGGAATTTTGATGCAATTTGCATAGACTAAGACATAGATGAGATGATAACAAAGTGAAGACAAACTTTAAGAAGACAAGTTGGTAGTGCATAACTTACCTCTATTTATATTATCCTTCCTCATGCCTGATTGAGTAAATTTTAACTTACCATATTGGAGAGCTTTCTCAATTTGACATCTCTTTTTAGTTGCCAAGGAATCCTAATTCGAATTGTCATCTTACATTTGTATTTGTATTTCATTCTCGAACTAGTCTTGTTTTATTGAATTAATTCTTTTCTTGGTCTACTATTCTCCCTCTCCCACAATATTTAAAATGGTTTGATCTTAGTTAATCTTAATTTTTTCATAGATTCTCCAAGTAATCCACCAAAAGAGCACAAGACCTTTTAATCTCATTCCTTGTAAACGGTAACAATTTTCTTATCCAATGTAGATGGTACTAAGGTCCGGAATCTAGTATTAGATTTGTAAGTTAAATATGTACTTGTTATCATATTGGTAAGCGACATATCTAAGTTCGTTAATTTGATTTCTTAAAATGGTCAATTGATGGATCTTTTAACTTAGGTACTAATTAACCATACATACCGTTAGAATTACCTAATTTTCATCTACTTATTTACATATTTTTCTCGTTAGCTAATGTTAACGGTTTTTTTTTTCTCAATTTGAATTTTTTCGTTATTGTTAATTATATGAAGCCGATATTGTTACATCATCGACATAAGATGTCATTTTTTTTAGTGATCATTCCAAATTTCAACTTAGACACAAAAAAAAATTGCAATTCAATTACTGATGAGATATAGCATACTAATTAAAAATGCAACTCTACTTCATTTAGCGAAGAATAGGAAAAACTTCTGGAAATAAAATGGTTGTCGATGGTTCATATGAAGATGATTATTTATCCTCATGAATATTGGTGGAAGGAAATCCCACAATAATAAAATTGTTGAAGAAAATAAAAGTATATGGATGCAAGAAATTATACACATTGACCGTTTTGTGGGAAAGACAAGATATTTTACCATATACTCTCTTTTGCCCATTTTAGATAGGTCTACTTTGGGACAACTTGCTCACACACGCACCAACACACATATCAACAATAAACATCATAAAATATCTTTGTGCATTCATTTTTCTTCATCAAGGCTAATTGGGTCAGTTCAAGTTTGCTGTATTCTATTCATTTCCCTAATTAGCTATAAACTTATATGATTATACATTAATTATTTGACTAATTTAGTGGCAGCACAATCTAGTCATTATCTATTTTTAGGGCACTTGAATTTTCTTTTTGTTGCCATTTATTTAATTTTATTTCCATTTGAATTCTTTCCTTAATGCCTTTTTCCCTCCGTTGTTTTTAAAACTCATTCCTTTAGTAATCTTTTTTTTTTTTTTTCACATTCCAAAGAGTAAAACAACAATATAATAATTACGTAGATATCCTTATGTATAGATTCATTTTTTTGGGAAAATCCTTTGATTAGTGACTGACTTTGGAAGCTATGTTCCGCTATGTTCCTCATCTCTACCTCTTTTTGTACGTGCGTTTGTTTCTCTATTATAAATAATTTAAATCATAAGTTACTAAAACATGTCAATAAAATTTTCGATATTTTCCAGCCTTTTTTTTTTGGATGCATTGCATGTTTGCTGCTGCTGCAGGTGAACAGTTGTTCAAGCAAAATGGGGAAGGCTATTATAAATGTAGCGGATTCTGCAAGACTCGATCTTATCCCCATGCCGTTTGGCTATGCCAAAGAGGTTGGAAAAACCGTAGAGGTATGTGGCAAAGAGATTAAGGTGCACGGACCTTCATATGGAGAAAGTGTTGCGGCGTTGGCCTCTTGTAAACACCCGAATATGATTGTGGTTGACTACACCGTGCCTGTTGCAGTGAACAGTAAGTGACACATCCTTTGGAGAAAGTATTGATAGAAATTTATTTGCCAAAAGAGAGGTCTTGTTTTTTAAAGTTCCATTAAAATAGGGGTGGGAGGATCATCCGATTGTTTAGAAATCCAGTAATTTTGTGAAATCTGCAAACCTTAACAGGATACCGCACAAGGCAATGTCACTGTTCACTTGATAAGTTCAGTTAAATTATTTCTATTATGAAGGTAACGCTAAACTGTATTGCATTGTTGGAGTTCCATTTGTAATGGGAACTACTGGAGGAGACAGGGATTGGCTTTACTAAGCAGTTGGCGATTCAAGTTTATATGCAGTGATTTCCCAACAAGCGGGGAAACAACTGACAGAATCCACGATCCTTATTCAGTTTTAGCCATCTTTGTACTTTCTTATTTTGTCCTAATTATTCTCTAAGTTTTGGTAATTTGTGGCATTTCTTGCAGTGATGGACATTATGGCAGAGCAATTTCCAGGAGCCTTCTCTGGGTATTCTCTAAAGGTGTTCAGTCCTCACTCTTTTGCATCTGCTTTCCCCACTACTCCTCATTTTGCTCTTTGTCTTGTATGGTTCATCCCTTTGACTGGGTCTCGATTAATGATTTTATGGATGTTTAAGTGCACATGTAGCTTATGTTAAAATTAGAATTCTCACCGCTATTTGATTAGATACTTTTGAGAGAGCTATTGGTTCTAAGATCAACTGTGCATGAAATAAGAAAAGTAAGGTAGTAAGAATGGAAGTTTTGTGAGTTATATCCTACAATTTGTCAATTAGGTATTGTTGATCTCTTTATTTTCTGCATTATATCAACACAAAGATAAAATGTAAACACAATGATACAAACAAGACACTACCTAAATCACAAAGTAGAAAAAAGACAGTGGCCAAGTGAGGTTATAGGTGACTCATTGTTGGTCTGCTAAGCCGATGTGGGACTCAAGGCAGATTAGGTGCTGTTAATCTAACTGATATAGTTCTGATTCTATCTTGCAAGTTTATCTTTATATAGTTCTTATCCTCGGGTTTGTTGTATTTTACCAGTTATCATTTAACTCGTCATGTTTCATTTGCTTGGTTATCAAGTTGAATGATGGCTGAGTACGCCACCATTTGTTGTGAAGCGACCTTTTAACTAGAATGGGAAATGAGATAGGAGTTCGGGTGCTCATACACTAGACCACTATCTTCATTGAAGTCCAAGGGAACAAATAAGAGGGAGAAAAAAGATTTTTTGTTAGGTGAGAAATAGGCATTTTATATCACTATCTCGGGAAGCACGACAGATGGGACCGTTGGCAATTTGAGTCCCTCTGGGTTTTCTGTAGTTATCTTTTTGCCAAACTTTTTGAGCAATTTGGGGGCATCTTCCATCCTTAAAATGCCATAATGTGGTTTTACCCCATACTACTTCTCCTCACTTTTTATTTGCCAGTTTGAACAGGTGCATCGTTGATGTCTATTCTGGTGCACTGAGTTGTAGTGGAAGATCGGGTGTTATGCTGCTTTCTTCAGAATAGCTTGAGAATTAGGATTCGTTGTTCCTGTGGTTTGGTCTGGTGGTTGCATTGATTGATGAACATTTACTCGTGTGCAATGAATTTGGGTTAATTTATAATATTGCAACACCCTACTCTTTTACTCTTGACCTAATGATGCCAAATTTATATTGTAGACATCGTATAGTAAGTTACTGCTGTTTTCAGTTCACATTTGGATGTGCTGATGGAGCCAGTGGTGAATTTGTTTAAAGTATAGGTGATGGAATCCCATCAATCAAGCAAATTGGACAATCTGGAACAGCTAAGGTGGTAATTTCTTGCTTCAAGAAGTTGGGAGTGTCTTTTGACATGGATCAGGTGTGTTGTGAAATTATGTTTGTGACCTTGACTCAATTTATTGGGAAATTCTTGTTGATTCTTCTTTTATTTATCCTGAAAAAGGCACGTTGAGGAACATGTACAAAATTGTTGTGAGTCCAAATCATTTATCTGCGTTTATATGAATTGAATTGCTAGTAAGCTGGCTGTAGATTTGTTCTTGGCCAAACACATGATTTTTGTTTTTTAAGTTTGTTCCTTAAATCTTGATGAAGCATTGTTTTTATGTAATTCCGGCAAGAGCTAAAAGGTCTTTGGGTTCAATCCTTATACCATTGGCCCACTTGCCTATGGGGGAAAACCTTCGTTCTACACTCACATCTTGTATTATCTTCTAAATCATGCATGAGTGAATGGCACAGTAGACAATAAACCGTAACAATAACTTTTGTAATTACTGGTTCTATTATTAAGATTGTTATTAGTATTTCCACAATCGAAAATATCTCACATTTATCTATGCTTTTGCTTTCGAATAGCATCTGATCCGGATAATCGGTGATTCTAAACAACACAAATGGAGATGGTGGGAGTTCCAGAAGAGTATTTGTCTGATCATGGTTTCCATTTGTATCATTTGTCATCACCTGATGAAGCATAATTATGGATTATTTTTTTATATCTCCACCTTCTTGTTTCATATGATTTTCTAGAGATGAGCATCACAAAATATTCATCTCCTTTACAGAGTCTCTTTTGAGTTTCAGCACAATGTTTGTGGTCGATCAATATGTAACTGTGCTGTCTTGTTTTTACCCAAGAAGGTGATAATTCTTCCAAAAGAAATTTGTTCTTGGATGTTCAAATGCACAGTAATCAAAACTTGCCCATTATGATATTCAAGAGTTCTTTTTCTTTACTTGCCAGGAATGAGACATGGCATTACGAAATGGCAAACTTATATAATCAGATTCATATAATGTCTGAATGCAATGTACAATACTTTAGTTCTGAATGAGGAAATGTGTTCTTTGTGTCTTTATCGAAGTTAACTGTTTGGAGTTACAGTTAATCACTGTCCCTATAGATCCCATATCCAATTGTTGATTGCGGTTTGTGGATGTGATGTCTTTTGTTCGGCAGATGTTGCATCTCCAATTCAAGACTCTGGCTTTTAGAATTTCTTCATATTCATTGTTGCTTCACATGGTCATAGAGTAGTGAAAATTGCAAAACTTGTTCTGGAAATGGATCATTAAGCTTGAGCAGCTGCAGCTTCTCTTTGGGACGTGTAGGATTTGATTATTTGCAATGCGAAGCACGCGTCTTAAAATCTGAGGACGCAAAGTAGAATAGTTTTGTAATTTTCTGGCGACTCTCTTATACTCAGCATCGTCGGCAAATACTGTACTGTTCGAGCTTGTGACTTGAGAGCCTTATGGAAGTGTCCTGCTTTTCTCATTAATGAAGTTCGATGTTTAAACGTGAAGGCCCACAATGGTTGAAAATGGAAGTTCTCCATGGAAAATGCATAACCACTTGTTAAAAGAGAGATGATCATGATGTCAAAGACTATAAACTTGACAAGCGTTGGATTCACAATGAATAAGATGAGAGGGAAATAGCAACATTGTCAATTACAAATTAGATTGTCTAAGCAAAGAAAAAGGGTCGATTGATCTCCTCACAAATTCGAAATATTTCATTTGTGAAATCCTTTGAAGTTTGATATCTCTCTCATTCATATTGCTAGTGCTGTTGCTGCCACTTTGCAAATTGGATAATAATATTCATGTTGAGCCATTTCGCAATGAAGCAGTTGCAAAAGCAATGGCCACAATCCAACTTACTGAGCCAATCTTGATCAAGATGGGCATCCAGCAAGAGTGTTAGCAAAAACGAGAGTATACCAAGTGATAGTTATATTCAAATTAGCATAGATTTGTCTTAAAAATTAAGTAGAGACGAAATTTGTCACGATTCTTCTTTTATCTTGTTGTTCTCACGTAAGGAAGAGACTCTTTAGTCAAACACAATATGTTTTGGACCTTGAATTCCATTATTTAGGGGTGTTTCGGAGCACTTTTCTGTTTTTATGCCCTTTTTCATGTTATAGTAGGATTTTATTTATTTTATGAATGCTTTACTGCTTAATGTAACTTTTGAGTTTTCCAGTATCACTTAAGGTTAATGAGGTACTTATTTGATCAATTCTAGGTATCACGTAGCTTTTTGTCACGTTTCATGTAATTAAAAAAAAAAAGTGATTTCTCTCTATTATTGTGCATATGAGAGGGAGTTGTCTTAGTGCTTGTTTGCGGATTGATGAATCCGTGTTTACCTATTACTTTCTGCGTCCCTTAGAGTCCTAGAAAGACACTACTAAAAATAAATGGCTGTTTGTTGAGAGTAGTATTTTTATTGACTTTTTAAATATCCGTTCTTTACAAAAATATAAGAAAATATATAAAAAGATGAAAATAAAAAAAAATGAAAGGAACGAAAATGATAAAAAAAATGAATAAAAAACGAAAAAGTATAATAACAACAACAAATTCGGGTAGGGGGCCTGGCCCATTTTGGGTCAGATAAGCCCATGCGCCCAGTTCCTTTTTTTTTTTTTTTCTAATTCCAGAAGCCCATCTTTTTACTTCCTCTTGAGCCCATTTGTTTTTCTTGCTTCTTGTTTTCTTGAAGAAGAGAAGCCCACCAGAATTTAAACAAGCTGAGGCCTTACTCCCTTCACTCTCACGCACGCTCACCATATTCTTTTTGGGGGGTTTTTGGGAAGTGATCGGCCATGGAAGAGAAGAAATTGCAGAGAGCTTCGAGAGAGAGAGAGGGAGGGAGCTGCAGAACTTCGCTATGGAGAGAATCAGGAGGTGAGAGAACGAGAGATACGAGGAGTGAAGGAAGCCCGGCCAAGGAAAAGGGAGAGATCTCTCCCTCTGAGCAGAGCTAGAGCCATCTTCTCGAAACGAAGGACGAAGGAGGCGAATAGGAGAAGACGAGAATGAGCATGGCGGTCGGTGCCGGGAAGGTCGTGTGCGTGAGTGTCCCGTTACATCACCTCGTTGGCTCGTCAAGCTCCTCCTGCAGCACATCTACACCGTCAAGGCCTCCGTCCGCGATCTGAATGATCCAAAAAAGACTGAACATCTGCTTGGACTTAATGGAGCGAAAGATAGACTTCTACTGTTCAAAGCCAACCTGCTGGAAGAGGGTTTATTTGATCCTATTGCTGAGGGTTGTGCAGGCGTTTTTTCATAGTGAAAGTGATGCCCCAATCCAGATTTCCAAGCTTATCTTCAACGATGTAGTCATCCTGCAATAATTCCAGCAAATAAAGGGTACAATTTAGTATTATATCTGTATACTCATAGTTTAAATTTAGCTAAGACAATTACTTATGGACAACGACATTGTTCCTCAATTCTATCTTAAAATATTTTTGAGTAAATAAAGTGGTTCTTACTAGACAAATACAACATGATTCAGCTTCGATATTGGATTCTTCCGAAGTAGAGGGTTGGGGTTGATATTGCTGTGACTTGAGATGTGTAGAGATGGCTTCCTCACTCAATCCTATGGAATCATCTCCACCCTATTTGTCAAGGTAGACGAATTCTTAATCAGAAATCATAAGAGGAAAACCTAAGTATTTCACAATCACCTATGCTTAAGTAAATTATTTCTCAAGTATCGAAAATATTGCTTGCTCGAGGGCTAACTAAAGTCGCAACTAGATGTCCCTTGATCTCGATCAATGTCTACATCAATGCACCTTTGGTTTGGTTTTTAGTTGTTTTAATGTAAAATACACAATAACATGCATATATGTAGTGAAGGGGCTCGACATATATATATATATACAAAGATGAATAACAACAATTTCACTAATTCAGATTTCGAATCAACACGAGATAAAACTAAAATCATGTCCACAACAAAACTGATGACACCATTGCAGATGTTTGAAGTCATACATAAGCAACAATCTCTGTGTAGTTGAACCTTTTATAGTTCATAATACAATAAAAGATATTATGTATACACTAATGCTTTTTTTTTTTGCAGAAAATAAGTAATTTAGCAAATATTTTCTTCAAAAAAATTGCTTGTATTGCTTACAAAGATAAATGAATAAATAATATTTTCATTGTCCACAAAAATATTTAGACTATCATTTAGGTAGAAATTGAAAATATATGCAAGCAAGTACAAATCTCTGGGGAGACATAGTAAGAGGTTATGACAATTATGACATTACTAGATTGTGGGTAATCATTGCCCCCCCCCCCCCCAAAAAAAAAAAATTCCCATTAAAGGTCCATAACACACTACCTTTTTCTACTAGAAACGGAAATTCATATATTTTATGAAATTCTTAAAAATGTATATTTAATTACATATTATCATGATATGGCTTGTAATTAAAATCTCATATCAAATATAGAAATGAGAATCACAAGTTCAATATGGTGTGATTATTTTTTGGCATCAAGAGCATGAAGTATATGGAAATGCATCACACAATTGGTATCGGTCTCAAGTTAAAGCTCTCAATCTCGAATACTCTTTTCAAGGAGATAGATTAACGAAATTTCCAACGAGATTACCATAGTTAATTAAGGAACCAAATTGAGAATTCTGCAAAAAATGCTGTTCCTAGGATGAAACATGAATACACAAAGATATAATAATATTACATTTTTTGAAACATGCCTCATATATTCTGATTTGAATAGCGGCCCATGGTGATGGAGATGGTGTCTGGGGATGAGCTCTAGCTCGCCTCATCCCTCTACTTGCCCATCTCAGCATTCCATATGTTGCTGATGTAAATTGAACAGTTCAAGTTAATAATTCACGGCTCTGTAGTCCCGCTGAGTTTTCGGTTCTACTATGGCCATCGGAAATCACAACGCTTCCTGGAAAAGCATTCTGTTCAATTAGTTCATTTGAAGTATGGTCAATTGTATTCTTGTCTTGATTTTCCATTGTAAAGACCCGTGAATGTAAATTCTTTTGTCAGAGAATTAACAATAAAATATCCGTATATATATGTGTGTGTGTGTCCCACGTATATGTTGTTCAATATGCCGGAATAGCTCTAAAGATATGAACCCAATATGTTTCCTGACAAAATATTAACAAATCATTGACTAAATCATAAGAAAAAGGATAAGATTGCCTCGGGAAAAAATATTTAATCTGTTTTTTTATCTAGTGAATGAACGGATTTCAAATTATTTTTCTATGCTTATATTAAACCTGTTACGGATACCAAGGCATACATTTGTTGTCAAACGGTGAATCAACCCACTAGGAGCACAGAATTCCTTCTTTCGGTGATTTTACATATAAACAAAAAGGCTAAACCTGTATGATTGACTATGTACTAACCATTTAGCATTTGTATAAAAACTATATCTGAAACTTAAATCAATATACCAGAGGGGATGTACGTATTCTATCCAAATTAGTGGTATATAAATCGAAAAAGCCTATTTCTATCGAGGGATTAATTCCTACTCGAAGTATTGGAGGGGTTAAGTTGGAATGTAATTGCTCTTGTAGTAGATATAAAACAAGAAAAGGATTTCAGATGCAAATTTTTTTTTCAATGCCTACACATTTTTTTAGTTGATTTATCACTAGAGAATGAGTAAGACAAGTAATTGACTTACAACTAGTAAGATTGAAATCGAAAATGTTGGAAATGGAATTTAAATTTTTTCAAACCAATCTAATTATCATATTTATAATAGCTCCCAAAAAAATTATTGCAGTTGACCTTAGATTGCAATAAGACGATAATTGTCTAAGTGGTCACTAAGGACACTTTTGATAAGACTAATAGGCAATAACAACATCGAGGTTTTGACGAAATTTTAGAATAAATATTAGGGACAAGTTAACTAAAAGTTTTAAAATTGATCAGGAAAGTGCAATTGAGTCCTAAAAGTTGTAAAAAGTGCAATTAAATCTTAAAACTTGTCAAATTGATTCAATCGAGTCATTCTGTTAACTTCGTCCACTTTAGCTAATGGAAAATGCTTATATGTCTTATTTCATTAATTTCTTAAGATGCGTGGCAATGACGTGGCACCTACCAAGCGCCACATCAGAAAAAAAATTACAAAGTTATAAATACAAACAAAATTAGATTAAAAAAATTATAAATTAAAAAAAAAAAAAAAAAAACACACAAACTCACCCAAGGAGTGGCTAAGCCCTCGCCGGTGGGCGTCGCCACAATTGTCAGGAAGGACCGGCGAAGGTTGCCCTTGCTAGCCTTGGGTGAGGCCTTAGTGGCTCTCGACGAGGGTTGGCCCGAATCTAGGGGAGGGTGTGACGGTGCCCTTTGCCCCATATCTGAGCGAGGGTCATTGGGCCTTGCCCAAGGTCACATACCCCAAGCAAAATGGCTAGAATGAACATTAACAATAATCAAACAAAATGGCTAGAATGAACTTTACAAGCATATAAGCAAAGACTCCCCATGACCATTAATTAAGGCTTTTAAACAAATTCGATACCATATGCAATGGAAAAAAACAAAAGAAAAGAATATACTTACTCGATTTAACAAGCACTGGCTAGAATTAAACCTTGATCGATATTAGCTTGCAAAAAATGGCCATTCATGAAAAATATGATAAATAAATATAAAAATTATTTATATAGATAAAAGGTGAGCAAATAATCATAGATTTGGTAGAGAATGAACTAAGGTCATTGATTGATCATTGAATTGATTATGTGAAATAAATTTTAGAATGTGAACCTATGCGTATGACTATCTTGACAATCAAATATAAAAAATGGTTTTATAAGATCCAAATAATATAGTTGCTAGTAAAATATCCCACACCCTCCAAGATACAACGATCTATTAGATTGTGTAGTTAGGCTTCAAATGCAATTAGTTACCCTTGAAATTGATACTTCTCATACAATCTCTTTATCATTATAAGCAAAATTTGTAAAATGTGACAAAAAAAAGACTTTTGCATGGTAAAAAAAATAATAATAATAATAATAATAATAATAATAATAATAATAATAATAATACACTTGAAAAATATGCATATAGGTTGTTACAAACTTCGATACCCTAATGAAAATATAGATTAAATAATATTATAAAGTAATAATACACTTGAAGAAATATGCTTCATCTATAAAAAAAAACATCCAAGATCTAAAAAAAAAAATCAATGGATGTAGTATACATACTCTTCAAATTCTTTTTCACATTTGAAATAAAGAGAAAACAAACATAGTGCACGAGTTGAAAAACTACCTATATCATACCGTATTCTAAGGAGAAAAAAGGGATATGAAAGGGGACAAAAGAGTAGAAGAGCACATGAAAAATAACCTGGAAGATCTAGACCGATGTGAGAGTTCAAGAGAATTTTGATGTAATTTGCATAGAGTATGACAAAGAGATTAGATGATACAAAATTAAGACGAACTTCAGGAAGACAAGTTGGCAGTGTAGAACTTGTCTCTATTTATATTATACTTTCTCATGCTTGATTGAGTAAATTCCAACTTACCATATTGAAGAGCTTTCTCAATTTGACATCTCTTTTTAGTTGCTGAAAAATCCTAATTCAAATTGTCATCTTACATTTGTATTTGTATTTTATTCTTGAACTAGTCTCGTTTTATTGAATTATCTTTTTTTGGTCTACTATTCTCCCTCTCCCACAATATTTAAAACGGCTTGATCTTATTTAATCTTAATTTTTTCATAGATTCTCAAAGTAATCCACCAAAAGAGTGCAAGACCTTTTAATATCATTCCTTGTAAACTATAATAATTTTCTTATCCGATGTAGATGGTATTAAGGTCCGGAATCTAGTATGAGATTTGTAAGTTAAGTATGTACTTGTTATCAAATTGGTAAGCGATATGTCTAAGTTCGTTAATTTGACTTCTTAAAACGATCAATTGATGGATATTCTAAATTAGTTACTAATTGACCGTATGTACCATTAAGATTACTTAATTTTCATCTACTTATTTATATATTTTTCTCGTTGGCAACCGTTAACGGTTATTTTAGATTTTCTCAATTTAAATTTGTTCTTTATTGTTAAGTATATGAAGCCGATATTGTTACATCATCGACATAAGATGTCATTTTTTAGTGATTATTCCAAATTTCAACTTAGACACAAAAAAAGATTGCAATTCAATTATTGATGAGATATAGCTTACTAATTAAAAATTCAACTCTACTTCATTTAGCCAAAGAATAAGAAAAATCTTTGAAATACAAATGATTGCCAATGGTCCATATGAAGATGATTACTTGTCCTCATGAATTTTTTTTGCGGAAGGAAATCCCACAGTAATTATTGTTGAAGAAAATAAAAGTATATTGATGCAAGAAAATATACCCATTGACCTTTTAGTGGGAAATACAAAAGATACTTTACCATAAACTCTCTTTTGCCTATTTCCGACAGGTCTATTTTTAAAACAACTTGCTCACTCGCACCGACACACATATCTAAAAATAAACCTCATAACATATCTTCATGCATTCATTTTTCTTCATCAAGGCTAATTGGGTAAGTTCAAACTTGCTGTATTCTATTCATTTCCCTTATTAACTATAAACTTATATGATTATACATTAATTATTTGATTCCTTTTGTGGTAGCCAATCTAGTCATTATCTATTTTTAGGGCACTTGAATTCCGTTTTTGAATTTTCTTTTTGTTGCCATTTATTTAATTCTATTTGCATTCGAATTCTTTCCTTAATGCCTTTTCCCCTCCCGTCGTCTTTAAAATCATTCCTTTAGTAGTTAATTTTTTTGAATTGCAAAGAGTAAACCAGGAAATATAATTACTAGGTGGACATCCTTTTGTATAGAATTTTTTTTTGGCAAAATCCTTTTGATTGGTAATTGACTTTGGAAGCTATTAATGTGTTCATCATCTTCACCTCTCTTTGTACACGCGTTTGTTTCTCTATGGTAAATAATTGAAATTGAAATTTAGAGATGTTGGCATCTATAGCAGTTCATTTTCTTTTTTACGTGCACATTGAAGAAAAATGATGTGAAGAGAAACACAAACTATAATAGTCTAGGTCTCGCCTGATTTATACAAAAAAAAAGGTGAAGGCTGGTTTTGGACAAAGGAGGAGGGAAAAATAAGAGTTTCCTCAATTTAGTAATTCTATTCAGCTCTCGATTTCTTCCATCTTTCGCCGCCGCCCCCGATGGCGTTCGCGCGAGTCGCACTCCCGCCAGGAACAGCACGTGCGGAGCAGACGCGACTCCGCTCGCTTCCCTCTCGCCGAGAGAACGTACGGGGCGCAGCCGCCGCCGTCTTCTTCATCTCCGCAGCCGATCCGCCGCCGTGACCATGTCGGCGTCGCCCGCCCCTCGGGCCCACCTCCAAGCCCGAGCTTCGAAGAAACTGGACATACCCATCATGGTAACGGCGCTTCCGCTCGCGTGGTGTTCGATGACGGTGTGGGGCGAATGTGGTGGGGAGTCGTCTTGTTTGGAGTGCGCGAAAAATGCTTTCTTTTGCCTGTTTCTGCTTGGTGGGTACTGCATTTGGGCACTGAGAAGTTGCGATTGCTTATTTTTAGGATGGGAATTTATGTGGGTTTGGGTAATGTGTGCTTTCTTCTTAAGTTACTGAAACTTCTCAATACGATTTTTGGTCTTTTCCCCGCCATTGCGTGTTTGCTGTGGCTGCAGGTGAACAGTTGTTTGGGCAAAATGGGGAAGGCTGTTATAAAAGCAGCGGATTCTGCAGGGCTCGATCTTATCCCCATGTCGTTTGGCTGTGCTGAAGAGGCTGGAAAAACCGTAGAGGTGTGTGGGAAAGAGATTACGGTGCACGGACCTCGGTCTTTCGTGAACACCCGAATATGATCGTGGTCGACTACACTGTGCCTGATGCAGTGAACAGTAAGGGATACATCTTAAGAGATAGTGTTGATAGAAATGCATTTGCTGAAAGAGAGGTCTGGTTTTTTATAGTTCCATTGAAATAGGGGTGGGAGGATTGTCTGATTATATGGAACTTCGGTAATTTTGTGAAATCTGCAAACCTTAATAGGATACTGCATGAGCCAATATGTCACTGGTCGCTTGATAAGTTCAATTGAATTCTTGTTACTGAGCATATCTTTCTATCATCATGAAGGTAATGCTGAGCTGTATTGCAATGTTGGAGTTCCATTTGTCATGGGAACTACTGGAGGGGATAGGGATCGGCTTTACAAAACAGTCAAGGATTCAAATGTATATGCAGTAATTTCCCCGCAAATGGGGAAACAGGTGACAGAACCCAGGATCCTTGTTCAGTTTTAGCCATCTCTGCACTTTCTTATTTTGTCCTAATTATTCTCTAGTTTTTGGTAGGTCGTGGCATTTCTTGCAGCAATGAAAATTATGGCAGAGCAGTTTCCAGGAGCCTTCTCTGGCTATTCTTTAAAGGTGTTCAGTCCTTACTCTTCTGCATCTGCTTTCCCCTCTGCTCCTCACTTTCGTTCTCTTTCTTGTATGGTTCATCCTTTTGACTGGGTCTCGATTAATGATTTTATGGATGTTTAAGTGCACATGTAGCTGATGTTAAAATTAGAATTCCCACCAATGTTTGATTAGATACTTTTGAGAGAGCTATTGGTTGTAAGATCAACTGTGCATGAAAAAAGAAAAAAAGGGTAGTAAGAATGGAAGTTCTGTGAGTTTTGTCCTACAATATGTCAATTAGGTACAATTGATCTCTTTGTTTTCTGCATCATATCAACACAAAGATGAAATGTAAACACAATGATACAAACAAGACACTACCTAAATCACGGAGCAGAAAAAAGACGGTGGCCAAGTGAGGTTATAGGTGACTCATTGTTTGTGTGCTAAGCCGATGTGGGACTCAAGGCAGATTAGGTGCTGTGAATCTTATCCGATTCTATCCCATAAGCTTATCTTTATTTAGTTCCTATTCTCAGTTAGATTTGTTGTGTTTTACCTGTTATCATTTAACTCGTCATGTTTCATTTGCTTGGTTATCAAGTTGAATGATGGTTGAGTACTGTGCCAGTTGTTGTGAAGTGACCCTTTTACCAGAATGGGGAATGAGATAGGAGTTCGAATACTCATACACTGAACCACTATCTTCACTGAAGTACGAGGGAACAAATAAGAGGGAGAAAAAAGATTTTTTGTTAGGTGAGAAATAGGCTTTTTATGTTGCTATCGTGGGAAGCACGAGAGCTGGAATCTGTGGCAATTTAAGTCCCTCTGGGTTTTCCGTGGTTACCCTTTTGTTACACTCTTATCTTTTTGAGCGATTAGGGGGCATCTTCTGTCCTTAAAATGCCATTGTGTGGTTTTACCCCCTTCCTACTTCTCCTCACTTTTTCTTTGCCAGTTTGAACAGGTGCATCGTTGATGTCTATTCTGGTGCACTAAGTTGTAGTGGAAGACCAAGTATTATGCTACTTTCTTAAGAATATTTTGAGAATTGGTATTCGTTGTTGCTGGGGTCTGGTCTGGTGATTTGCATTGATTGATAAACATTTACTCGTGTGCAATGAATTTGGGTTAATTTATAATATTGCAACACTCTACTGTTTTACTGTTGACCTAATGATGCCAAATTTATATTGTAGACATGGTTTAGTAAGTTATTGCTGTTTTCAGTTCACATTTGGATGTGCTGATGGTGGCACTGGTGAATCTGTTTAAAGTACAGGTGATGGAGTCCCATCAATCAAGCAAATTGGACACATCTGGAACAGCTAAGGCGTAATTTCTTGCTTTGAGAAGTTGGGAGTGTCTTTTGACATGGATCAGGTGGGTTGTGAAATTATGTTTTTGACTTTTGACTCGATTTATTTGGAAATTCTTGTTGATTCTTCTTTTGTTTATCCTGAAAAAGGCACATTGAGGAACATGTACGTATTTGTTGCTAGTCCAGATCATTTATCTGTGTTTATATGAATTGAATTGTTAGCAAGCAGGCTGTAGATTAGTTATTCGCCAAACACATCATTTTTGTTTTTTAGTTTGTTCCTTTAATCTTGATGAAGCTTTGTTTTTATGCACTTCCGGCAAGAGCTAAGAGGTCTTTAGGTTTAGTTCTTATACCATTGGCCTACTTGCCTATGGGGCAAAACCTTCGTTTTATACTTGCATGTTGAATATCTTCTAGATTATGCATGAGTGAATGGCACAGTAGACGATAAACCGTAACAATAATCTTTGTCATTGTTGGTTCTATAATTAAGATTATTATTATTAGTAGTATTTCCACATTGAAAATATCTCACACTTATCTGTGCTTTTGCTTTGAAATACCATCAGATCCAGACGATCTGTGATCCTAAACAACAAATGGAGATGGTGGGAGTTCCAGAAGAGTATTTGTCTGGTCATGCTTTCCATTTGTGTCATCTGTCATTGCCTGATGAAATGTAATTATGTTTTTATTTTTTGATATGTCCACCTTATTTCATAAGATTTTCTAGAGATGAGTATCACGAAATATTCATCAACTTTTTACAGAGTTTCTTTCGAGTTTCAGCACAATGTTTGTGGTAGATCAATATATGCCGAGGGTACAGTTGGTGCTGTCTTGTTTTTAGCAAAGAAGGTGATAATTCTTCCAACTGAACCCACTTTAGTTTGGAATTGATTTTTTTCCTGGATGTACAAGTGCACACTGATCCAAACTTGCCCGTAATGATATTCAAGAGTTATTTTCCTTGCCAAAAGTGAAACGAAGGCATTACAAAATGGCAAGCTTTGAAGTGACACCAGCTCACCCCTCCTATATATACTTGTATAATCAGATTCACACAATGTCTGAATGCGATGTACAATGTCTTAGTTCTGAATGAGGAAATGTGTTCTTTGTATCTAATCGAAGTTAACTGTTTGGAGTTGCAGATAGTTATTGTCCCTATGGATCCCATAGCCAATGTACTCGCTGATTTTGGTTTGTCAATGTGTTGTCTTTTTGCAGATCCAGCAGAAGGCAGACCAGCATATACACAATATGATTGATGTATTGCGTGAGGTTAGCATGTGTTAATACTTGTTTCAAGCTGAGGTTTCTTGTGCGGCGTTTATCTTTCAGGTCAGCCGTATTGTCTTAGTTCCGTGTTGTGGTCTTGAATAATCTTTACCATTGTTATAATAATTATTATTAGTAATTGTTTGGCAGATGTCGTATCTCCATCCAACTCAGGACTCTGGTTTTTAGAATTCTTTATACTTATCGTTGCTTTATATGGCAATGGAGTAGAGAAAATTGCAAGACTTGTTTTGAAGATGGATCATTAAGCTTGAGCAGCTGCAGCTTCTCTTTGAGATGTTAAGATTTTGATCATTTGCAAGGCGAAGCACGTCTTAAAATCAGATAATGCAAAGTAGAGTAGAATAATTTTGTAATTTTCCAGCGACTCTCTCATACTCAGCATTGTCTACAACTACTGTACTGTTCGAGCCCGCAGGCTAGGAAGCCATATGGAAGTGTCCTGCTTTTCTCATTAATGAAGTTTGATGTTCAAACTTGAAAGGCCCCCAATGGTTCAAAATGAAGTTCTCCATGGAAAATGCATTCCCACTTTCACTAAGAGAGATGATCATGTGTGGATGTCAAAGACCTATGAACTTCAAAAGTGTTTGATTCTCAATGAATAAGATGAGAGGAAAACAAGAACGTGGTAAATTACAAATTAGATTGTCTAAGCAAATAAATAAATAAATAAAAAGGTCGATAAATCTCATCATAAATTTGAAATTTATCGTATGTGAACTCTTGAGATCTCTCTCATTCATATTGCTAGTGCTCTATCATTCATATTGCTAGTGCTGCTGCTGCCCCAATGCAAATTGGACAATAATCTTCACCTTGAGCCATTTCGCAAAGCAGCGGTAGCAAAAGCAATGGCCGCAATCCAACTTTCCAACTTTCTGGGTTGATCAGGATAGGCATCCTGCAATGATGTTAGCAAAAACGAGAGTATAATGAGTGGTCGATATATTCCATGTAGCCTAGATTTGTCTTAAAAGTTATGTACTGACCGAAATTTTTTGCCATTCTTCTTTTTATCTCGATGTTCTTACATAATGAAGTGATTCGTACAAGTCAGATACAATATGTTTTGGGCCTCATTGATTAGGCGTGCTTGCGAGCACTTTTCTAGTTTTATGCCCTTTTTGGCATTATATTAGGCTTTTATTTATTTTTCTAAATGCTTTACTGGTTAATGTAACTTTTTGGGTTTTCCAATGTCACTTAGGGTTAACAGGGTACTTATTTGATCTATTCTATGTATGAGGTAGCTTTTTGTCATATTTCACATAATGAAAGAGAAAAGTGATTTCTCTTTGTTAGTGCGCAAGTGGGCGGTGTTGTCTTAGTGCGTGTTGGCAGATCGATGAATCCGTGTTTACCTATAGTTAACTGTATCACTTAGGATCCCCAAAAAGGTGCTGCTTAAAATAGATGGCCCTTTGTAGCGATTAAAAAAAAAATTGATGTTATTAATGTAATTTGTGTGTTTGTGTGTTTAAGTGAGAGAGAGTATTCTACTGCCCATATAACTAATACATCTTTGCCCAATCTAATCACCATATATATCCCCATTTCATTATCAAGATCTCCTACATATTCTAATTTTCATTTTGCTTATATAAATTAAATCTCCCACCACATATAAAAGGTTTTAATCATGTTCATATCTGAAATATCTTGACGGATGGTGTTCGTAACTCAGAAATTGGTTGGCTTTTATTCTAGTTAACATCATAGTGTCATTAATTATCAACGAAGTTTATATCTTTTCATTGTCAAAACAAACATGGGAGTATTTCACTACTTAGGTTTCATAGTTTTCTTCAATACCAATTCATTTGTTATTTTAGTTAATTATTAATGGCACTAATATTACGTCACTATTATTGGCGCATGCTATCATGTTGCCTTCTATTTAGTTCCTTAAAATTAGACACAAAGAAATTACATATTCAACAATGTTAAATATATCAAATTTAGTTGAAACTCAATCAATCTCCACATAAACCATTACATGAACCACTTCAAAGACAAAATATGCCTTATTCATAATTTTATTGCTTTCCTTTTACAAAGTGGACAAAAGTTCCTCCTCATGAGCCATTTCTCAATGCAGCCATAGTGAAAGCGATGCCCACAGTCCAACTGTCCAAGCTTATCTTCAACAATGAAGTCATCCTGCAAATAGTCCAGCAAAATAAAAGGTACGATTTAGTAACATATATGCATACTCATAGTTTAAATTTAGCTAAGACAATTACTTATGGACAACAATATTGTTCCTCAATTCTATCTTAATATTTTCTTGAGTAAATGAAGTGGTTCTTACTAGACAAATACAGCAGGATTCGGCTTCGACATTGTATTCTACCGAAGTAGAGGTTTGGGGTTGATATTGCTGCGACTTGAGATGTATAGAGATGGCTTCCTCACTCAATCCCATGGAAGCATCTCCACCCTGTTTGTTGAGGTGGACCAATTCTTAATCAGAAGCATATGAAGAAAACCTAAGTATTTCATTGTCACCTCTTCTTAAGTAAATTATTTCTCAAGTATCGAAAATATTGCTTGCTCGAGGGCTAACCAAAGTCAAAAATAGATGTCCCTCTACATCAATTCGACATCAATGCACGTCTAGATTGGCTTGTAGTTGTTTGAATGCAAAATACATAATAACACACATAAATGTAGTGAAGGGGCTTGAGCATATATCTACCCACGAAAATGAATTACAACAATTTCACTAATTGAGACATTTCGACGTTAGTATGAGACATAAAACTCGAAAATCACATCCACAACAAAATTCAAGATTTAGGGTAACAAATATTATTACTTGAAAACTTCTATGTCCACTACAAAACTCATGACGCCACTGCAAATGTTTGAAGTCATACACAAGCAGCAATCTCTATTTAGTTGAACTTTTTATAGTTCATAGTACTATAAAAGAGATTATGTAGTGTATATTGGCTTTCCCTTCTGTCTTATTACCTTTACCAAAAAAAAAAAAAAGATTATGTATATACCGATGCTCCGTTTGTTTTGCAGAAAGTTATAATTTAGGAATTCTTCAAAATGATTGCATGTATTGCTTATAAAGATAAATGAATGAAAAATATTTTCATCGTTCATGAAAGTATCTAGACTATCATTTAGGTGGAAATTTAAAATACATGCAAGCCAGTACAAATCTCCGAGGAGACAAAATAAGAGGTAATGACAATTATGACATTACTAGGTTGTGGTTAATCATTGCCAAAAAAAAAAAAAAAAAAAAAATCCATCAACACTACATAAGACATTCCTTTTTCTACATGACACGGAGTTTCATATATTTTAAACAATATTAAAAAGGTATACTTAGTTACATATTATCTTGATATGGCGTGTAAATTAAAAGTTCATATCTAATATAGAAATGAGAATCACAAGTTTAATACAATGCGATTGTCTTTTGGCATCAAGAGCATGATATATGTGGAAATGCATCACATAATTGGTAGTAAAAATCGGTCTCAATTTAAAACTCTCAATCTTAAATACTCTTTTCAAGGAATTATATTGACGAAATTTCCAATGGGATTATCATACTTAATTTAGGAACCAAATTAAGAATTATGCGAAAATTTGTTGAGTTTTCAAATCTAGTACTATAAATAAGATGTCGCTGTTCCTAGAATGAAACTTGAATACACACAGATATAATAATATTACATTTTTGGAACATACCTCGTGCGTTCTCAATTGGATGGCAGCCCACGGTGATGGAGATGATATCTCGGGATGAGGTCTAGCTCGCCTCACCCCTCTACTCGCCCATCCCGGCAATCTAGATGTCGCAGAAGTAAATTGACTGTTTATAGATAATCTTCCCTGGCCATGTTGCCCTGCTAAGTTCTCCATTGTAACATGGCCATTCGATTCAAACTGTTCATTTGTGGTTTGGTCAATTGTGTTGTTATTTTCATTTTCCATTGTAGAGGCCTGTAAATGTAAAATTCTTTGTCAGAGAATTATAATAAAAATATTTGTATATATATGTGTGTGGGTATACGCTGTTCATTATGCTAGAATAGCTCTAAAAATATGAACCTAATATGTTTTCTTGACGAAATATTAACATATTATGTACTAAATCATGAGAAAAAAAGGATGAGATTACCTCAGGGAAAAATATAAAATATTTTCTAGCAAATGAACGGATTTCATATTATTTCTTTATGCTTACATTAATGATGTTATCGATACGAAAGCATACATTTGTTGTCAAATGGTGAATCAATCCACTAAGTGCGTAGAATTCCTTCTTTTGGAAAAATTTACATAGACAAAAAAAAATGCTAAACTATGTATGATCGACCGTGTAATGACCATTTAGCATTTGTATTAAAACTATATATGAACATAAATCAATTTACTAGAGGGGGTGTATGTATTCTATCCAAATTAGTAGTATATACATCGAAAAAGTCTGTTTCTGTCGAGGGAGGAATTCCTACTCGAAGTATTGGAGGGGCTAAGTCGGAATGCAATTGCCCTCGCAGTAGACATAAAAGAAGAAAAAGATTTCAAATGATATAAATTTTCTTTCAATGCTTGCACATTCTTTTAGTTGATTTATCATAGGAGAATGAGTAAGACAAGTAATTGACTTACACATAGTGAGATTGAAATCGAAAATTTTGGAAACGGGATTTAAAAATTTTCAAACCAACCTAATTATCATATTTATAATAGCCTGCAAAAAAATTATTGTAGTTGACATTATATCGTAATAAAGCGATAATTTTCTAATTGGTCACTAAGGACAATTTTGATAAGACTCATAGAAAATAAAACATTGAGGTTTTGATGAAATTGCAGAATAAATATTAGGGACAAGTTTGTTAAAAGTTTTAAAACTAGTCATGAAAGTGCAATTAAATCTTGAAAGTTGTAAAAAGTGCAATAAAATCTTAAAACTTGTCAAATTGGTTTAAACAAGTCATTTTATTAATTTTGTCCACTTTAACTAACGGAAAATGCTTACATGCCTTATTTTATTACTTTCTTAAGACACGTGGCAATGACGTGGTGCCTACTAAGTGTCAAGTCAGAAAAAAAGCATTAAAAAAATTATAAATACATACAAAGTTAGATTAAAAAAAAAAAAACACACACAAATTCACCCACGGCTTGGCCAAGCCCTTGCTAGTGGCTGCCACTAAAATCGTCGGGAAGGGCCAGCGAAGGTCACCCTCACCGGCCCCAAGCGATGCCTTGGTGGCTCCCGACAAGGGCCTACTAGCCCAAATCTGGGGGAGGGCGTGACCCTCACCCCAGATCTGAGCAAGAGTCATTTGGCCTCGCCCAAGGTTGCCCACCCAAAGCAAAATTGCTAGAATGAACCTTAATAATAATCAAACGAAATTGGTGGAATGAACTTTACAAGCATAGAAGCACAGATAGCCCTAACCATTTATTAAGGCTTTTAAACAAATTCAATACCATATGGAATGGAAAAAAAAAAAAAAAAGAAGAAAGAGAATATACGTACTTGATTTGAGAAGCACCAGCCAAAAGTAAACCTTGATGGAAATTAGCCTGCAAGAAATGACCATTCATGAAAAAAATGATAAGTACATGTAAAAAATTATTTATTTAGATAAAAAGGTGAGCAAATAATCATAGATTCCCTAGAGAACGAACTAAGGTCACCAATTGATCATTGAATTGATCATGTGAAATAAATTTTAGAATTTGAATCTACGCATATGACTGTCTCAACAATCAAATATAATGAATGGGTTTATAACATCCAAATAATTTGGTTGCTAGTAAAATATCCTACACCCTCCAAGATACGACAATCTATTAGATTGTGTTGTTAGTCTTCAGAATGCAATTATTTACCTTGAAATTGATACTTCTCATACAATCTCTCTATCATTATAAGCAAAATTTGTAAAATGCGACAAGAAAGACTTTGACACGAAAAAAGAGAGAGCATATAGACATCGATACCCTAATGAAATACAGATTAAAAAAAAATCACTTGAAGAAATATGCTTCATCTATCAAAAACATCCGAGATCTGAACAATGGATGTAGTATACATACTTTTCAAATTCTTTTTCACATTTGAAATAAAGAGGAAAAAAAATCCATAGTGCACAAGTTGAAAATCTACCTATATCACACCATATGCTAAGAAGAAAGAAGGATATGAAAGGGAAAAAAAGATCAGGGAAGCACATGAAAAATAACCTGGAAGATCTAGACCGATGTGAGAGTTCAAGAGAATTTTGATGTAATTTGCATAGACTAAGACAAAAAGATGAGATGATACCAAAATGAAGACAAACTTTAAGAAGACAAGTTGGTAGTGCAGAACTTATCTCTATTTATATTATCCTTCCTCATGCCTGATTGAGTAAATTCCAACTTACCATATTGGAGAGCTTTCTCAATTTGACATCTCTTTTTAGTTGCTAAGAAATCCTAATTCGAATTGTCATCTTACATTTGTATTTGTATTTCATTCTTGAAATAGTCTCGTTTTATTGAATTAATTCTTTTCTTGGTCTACTATTCTCCCTCTCCCACAATATTTAGAATGGTTTGATCTTGGTTAATCTTAATTTTTTCATAGATTCTCAAAGTAATCCACCAAAAGAGCGAGACCTTTTAATATCATTCCTTGTAAACGGTAACAATTTTCTTATCCAATGTAGATGGTATTAAGGTCCGGAATCTACTATGAGATTTGCAAGTTAAATATGTACTTGTTATCATATTGGTAAGTGATATATCTAAGTTCGTTAATTTGATTTCTTAAAATGGTCAATTGATGAATCTTTTATCTTAGGTACTAACTGACCGTACATACCGTTAGAATTACTTAATTTTCATCTACTTATTTATATATTTTTCTCGTTGGCAACCGTTAACAGTCATTTTATATTTTCTCAATTTGAATTTGTCCGTTATTTTTAAGTATATGAAGCCAATATTGTTACATCAGTGACATAAGATGTCATTTTTTAGTGATCATTCCAAATTTGAACTTAGACACAAAAAGATGCAATTCAATTATTGACGAGATATAGCTTACTAATTAACAATGCAACCCTACCTCATTTAGCCAAAGAATAGTAAAAACTTCTGGAAATAAAATGGTTGTCAATGGTTCATATTGAGATAATTATTTATCCTCATGAATTTTGGTGGAAGGAAATCCCACAATAATAAAATTGTTGAAGAAAAGAAAAGTATATGGATGCAAGAAATTATACACATTGGCCTTTTAGTGGGAAATACAAGATATTTTACCATATACTCTCTTTTGCCGATTTTGGATAGGTCTACTTTGGGACAACTTGCTCACACATGCACTGACACACATATCCAACAATAAACCTCATAACATATCTTTGTGCGTTCATTTTTCTTCATCAAGGCTAATTGGGTCAGTTCAGGTTTGCTGTATTCTATTCATTTCCCTAATTAGCATAAACTTATATGATTATACATTAATTATTTGACTAATTTTGTGGCAGCACAATCTAATCATTATCTATTTCTAGGGCACTTGAATTTTCTTTTTGTTGCCATTTATTTAATTCTATTTGCATTTGAATTCTTTCCTTAATGCCTTTTTCCTTCCCGTTGTTTTAAAAACTCATTCCTCTAGTAATTTTTTTTTTTTCACATCCAAAGAGAAAAACAACAATATATTAATTACGTAGACATCCTCATGTATAGATTCATTTTTTTGGCAAAATCCCTTGATTAGTGATTGATTTTGGAAGCTATGCTCCTCATCTCTACCTCTCTTTGTATGCGCGTTTGTTTCTCTATTATAAATAATTTAAATCATAAGTTATTGAAACATCTCAATAAAATTTTCAATATTTCCCTGGCCATTTTTTTTTTTTTTTTTTGGCTTAGTCGATAAATGCATTGCGCGTTTGCTGTTGCTGCAGGTGAACAGTTGTTCAAGCAAAATGGGGAAGGCTGTTATAAATGCAGCAGGATTCTGCAGGACTCGATCTTATCCCAATGTCGTTTGGCTGTGCCAAAGAGGCTGGAAAAACCATAGAGGTGTGTGGCAAAGAGATTAAGGTGCACGCATCTTCAGATAGAGAAAGCGTTGTGGTGTTGGTCCTTTGTGAACACCCGAATATGCCTGATGCAGTGAACAATAACACATCTTTAGAGAAAGTATTGATAGAAATTCATTTGCCGAAAGAGAGGTCTCGTTTTTCAAAGTTCCATTAAAATATGGGTGGGAGGATCATTTGATTGTTTGGAAATCCAGTAATTTTTTGAAATCTACAAACCTTAACAGGATATTGCACGAGGCAATATGTCACTGTTCACTTGATAAGTTCAATTAAATTCTTTCTATTATGAAGGTAATGCTGAGCTGTATTGCAATGTTGGCGTTCCATTTGTAATGGGAACTACTGGAGGATATAGGGATTGGCTTTACTAAACAGTCGAAGATTCAAATTTATATGCAGTAATTTCCCAACAGATGGGGAAACAGCTAACAGAACCCACGATCCTTGTTCAGTTTTAGCCGTCTCTGCACTTTCTTATTTTGTCCTAATTATTCTCTAGTTTTTGGTAGGTTATGGCATTTCTTGCAGCGATGGAGATTATGGCAGAGCAATTTCCAGGAGCCTTCTCTGGGTATCCTCTAAAGGTGTTCAGTCCTCATTCTTCTGCATCTGCTTTCCCCTCTGCTCCTCACTTTGCTCTCTAGCTTGTATGGTTCATCCTTTTGACTGGGTCTCGATTAATGATTTTATGGATGTTTAAGTGCACATGTAGCTGATGCTAAAATTAGAATTCTCACCACTGTTGGATTAGATACTTTCCAGAGAGCCATTGGTTGTAAGATCAACTACGCATGAAAAAAAATAAAATAAGATACTAAGAATGGAAGTTCTGTGAGTTTTGTTCTACAATTTGTCAATTAGGTACTGTTGATCTCTTTATTTTCTGCATTATATCAACACAAAGATAAAATGGAAACACAATGATACAAACAAGACACAACCTAAATCACAAAGCAGAAAAAAGACGGTGGCGAGTGCAGTTATAGGTGACTTATCGTTGGTGTGCTAAGCCGATGTGGGACTCAAGGCAGATTAGGTGCTGTTAATCTTACTGATATAGGTCTGATTCTATCCTGTAAGCTTATCTTTATATAGTTTCTATCCTCAGTTAGATTTGTTGTATTTTACCTGTTATCATTTAACTCGTCATGTTCATTTGCTTGGTTATCAAGTTGAATGATGGTTGAGTACTCCGCCATTTGTTGTGAAGCGAACCTTTAACCAGAATGGGGAATGAGATAGGAGTTTGGGTGCTTATACACTAAACCACTATCTTTGTTGAAGTTCGAGGGAACAAATAAGAGGGAGAAAAAGATTTTTTGTTAGGTGAGAAATAAGCTTTTTATATTTCTATCTCGGGAAGCATGAGAGCTGGAACCTATGGCAATTTGAGTCCCTCTGGGTTTTCTATAGTTACCCTTTTGTTAAACTCTTATATTTTTTATTGGGGGACATCTTCCGTCCTTAAAATGCCATAGTGTGGTTTCACCCCCTTCCTACTTCTCCTCACTTTTTCTTTGCCAGTTTGAACAAGTGCATCGTTGATGTCTATTCTGGTGCACTGAGTTGTAGTGGAACACCGTGTGTTATGCTGCTTTCTTTAGAATAGCTTGAGAATCGGGATTCATTGTTGCTGTGGTTTAGTCTGGGGGTTTGCATTGATTGATGAACATTTACTCGTGTGCAATGAATTTGGGTTAATTTACAATATTATAACACTGTTTTACTCTTGACCTAATGATGCCAAATTTATATTGTAGACATGGTATGGTAAGTAATTGTTGTTTTCAGTTCACATTTGGATGGGCTGATGGAGGCAGTGCTGAACTTTTTTAAAGTATGGGTGATGATATTCCATCAATCAAGCAAATTGGACAATCTGGAACAGCCCAAGCGGTAATTTCTTGCTTCAAGATGTTGGAAGTGTCTTTTGACATGGATCAGGCGTGTTGTGGAATTATGTTTGTGACTTTGACTCGATTTATTGGGAAATTCTTGTTGATTCTTTTTTATTTATCCTGAAAAAGGCACATTGAGGAACATTTACATATTTGTTGCGAGTCTAGATCATTTCTGTGTTTATATCAAATTGAATTGTTAGTAAGCAGGCTGTAGATTAGTTCTTGGCCAAACACATGATTTTTGTTTTTTAGTTTGTTCCTTAAATCTTGATGAAGCTTTGTTTTTATGTAATTCCGGCAAGAGCTAAAAGGTCTTTGGGTTCAATTCTTATACCATTGGCCTACTTGCCTATGGGGGAAAACCTTCGTTCTGTACTCACATCTTGTATATCTTCTAAATTATGTATGAGTGAATGGCACAATAGACGATAAATTGTAAAAATAACCTTTGTAAATGCTGGTTCTATTATTAAGATTATCAATAGTATTTCCACGATAAAAAATATCTCACATATATCTATGCTTTTTCTTTGGAATAGCATTGATCCGGATGATTCGTGATCCTGAACAACACAAATGGAGATGGTGGGATCATGCTTTCCATTTGTATCATCTGTCATCACCTGATGAAACATAATTATGGATTATTTTTTGATATCTCCACCTTATTTCATATGATTTTCTAGAGATGAGCATCACAAAATATTCATCTGCTTTTTAGAGTCTCTTTTGAGTTGCAGCACAATGTTTGTGGTAAATCAATATATGCTGAGGGCACGGTTGTTGCTGTCTTGTTTTTAGCCAAGATGGTGATAATTCTTCCAACAGAAATTCGTGCGCACTAATCAAAACTTGCCCATTATGATATTCAAGGATTCTTTTTCTTTACTTGCCAGAAATGAGACATGTCATTACAAAATGGCAAACTTATATAATCAGATTCATATAATGTGTGAATGCAATGTACAATATTTTAGCTCTGAATGAGAAAATGTGCTCTTTGTATCTAGTCGAAGCTAACTGTTTGGTGTTGCAGATAATCACTGTCCCGATAGATTTGATTATTTGTGATGCAAAGCACGTGTGTTAAAATCGGAGGATATCTGACCAAAAAAATAAAATAAAATCGGAGGATGCAAATTAGAATAGTTTTTTAATTTTCCTGCGACTTTGGCAAGTACTGCACTGTTCGAGCTTGCGACTTGGGAGCCATAGGAAGTGTCCTGCTTTTCTCATTAATGAAGTTTGATGTTCAAACTTGAAGGCTTGCAATATGGCAGTTCTCTATGGAAAATGCACTACTACTTGTTAAACGGGAGATGATTGTGAATGTCAAAGACTATAAACTTGAGAAGTGTCGGATTCACAACAAATGAGATGAGAGGGGAAACAAGAACCGCTCAATTACAAATTATATTGCCTAAGCAAGAAAAAAGGTCGATTGATCTTGTCACAAATTCGAAATTGATCATGTGTGAAATCCTTTGAAGTTTGAGATCGATCTCATTCGTATTGCTAGTGCTACTGCTGCCACTTTGCAAATTGGATAATAATATTCACCTTGAGCCATTTCGCAATGCACTGGTTGCAAAAGCAATGGCCGCAATACAACTTACCAAGCTAATCTTGATCAAGATAGGCATCCTGCAATGGTATTCGCAAAAACGAGAGTATAATGAGTGGTAATTATATTCAAATTAACCTATATTTGAAATTTTGTGCCATTCTTCTTTTATTTTGTTGTTCTCACATAATAAAGCGACTCTTATTAGTCAAATACAATATGTTTTGGACCTTGAATTCCATTGTTTATGGTTGTTTCAATGCCCTTTCTCGAGTTATAATAGGCTTTTATTTATTTTGCTGAATGCTTTATTGCTTAATGTAACTTTCAAGTTTTCTAGTATTGCTTAGGGTTAACAAGGTACTTATTTGATCAATTTCTATGTATTAGGTAGCTTTTTGTCACTCTCTATTATTGCACATATGAGAGAGAGTTGTCTTAGTGGTTAGTGCTTGTTTGCAGATCAATGAATCCATGTTTACCTATTGCTTTATGCATCACTTAGAATCTCCTGAAAGGAGTTGCTCAAAATAGATGGCCTTTTGACACCCAAATTTTTATCAACCTTTTAAATATCCGTTCATTTTATAAAAATATAAAAATATATAAAAAATAGAAATAAAAAAATAAAAAATAAATGAAATGAACGAAAATGAATGAAAAAAATAAATAAATAATAACGTAATAAGAACAACAAATTCGGGTAGGGGGCTTGGCCTCTTCTTTTTTAAATAATAGGTTTTTTGGGTCAGTTGAGCCCATGCCCCCACCTCTTTTTTTGTAATTCTCATAGCCCATCGTTTTGCTTCCTCTTAAGCCCATTTTCTTTTTCTTTCTGCTTTGTTCCTTAAAAAAGGAGAGATCTCTTCCCCCTGAGCAGAGCGAGAGCCACCTTTTCGAAACGAAGAAGGACGAAGGAGGCGAATCAGAGAAGACGAGAATGAGCGCAGCGGTGGGTGCCGGGAACGGTCGTGTGCATGACCGGAGCGTCTGGTATCGCCTTGTTGGCTTGTCAAGCTCCTCCTGCAGCACGGCTACACGGTCAAGGCCTCAGTCCGGGGTCCGAATGATCCGAAAAAGACTGAACATCTGCTTGGACTTAATGGAGCGAAAGATGGACTTCAACCGTTCAAAGCAAAGCTGCTGGAAGAGGGTTCATTTGATCCTATTGTTGAGAACACTGACTCGCCCTTTTATCATGATGTCAAGGATCCGCAGGCAGAATCACTTGCTCCAAAGCGCCTTCTGTGCAGCGTGTGGTCTTGACATCATCTATGGCTGCAGTCGCATACGGTGGAAAACCGCGGACGCCTGATGTCGTGGTGGATGAAAGTTGATTTTCTGGTCCAGACTTGTGCAGGGCAAACCAACGCGTGCCAACACTTAACACAAGTGCTGCGGCGATAGCAAATATGATAAAGGTTTGAAGATATTGAGAAGCGGTTGATTTTGACTTCTTATGGAGAAGGAAGAAGATAATCTCTCCACTAACTCTCCCTCAAGCTTCACCGCTTGATCAAAGGAGAGTGTCCGCAATCAAAGTTTGAAGCCGAGCGAACACTGAAAATCCTTGTTCCATCTCCGATCAGGACTCTCTCTTCAGCGAAGTCCAGCCGATCCGAGATCGGTTGTTCACTCGAGCTTAAATCATCGTACTTCAAGCTCGCTGTTCTTTGATTTCCAGAAAATTCGAAAATCGTGACTCTGAATCAAAGCTAAGTTCGCTCATGTTCTCTGATTTTGTTTTTGATTCAATTCTTTGCGTTGATTTTCTGCGTCTCTATCATGACCAGAACTTGCTCGACCAAGCTTCCAGCTGCATCAATCACCGAAATAGTTCATCTATTCAACGAGTCCAGTACATTGGAAGAAGCTTAGTTTCCTTCGATCGTTGGCTGATCTTTGAAGATTAAGGCTGTTGATTAGAGCTAAATGATTCACTTCTTTCCCCTGGTTTCCATTAGCACAGATTCTACTCTGAATGATCATTATGAATATGATGTGTTCTGGAAATTCGAGTGCTTATCTTATCAGCGTTTTTCGAGTGATGATATGAGCTTGTAAACGGTGATGTCTCATGAAGATGTGTTCTAGACTTTCAAAGTATATATTGGACATCGTTTACTAGGCTAAAATTGCTTCGTAATACAGATCATAAATCTGGAAAATTGATGCTTGTTCTATTTTGAGTGTTCTGTTCTGAATGACATCTGTGTCTTCCTGATTTTTTTAAAAAATTTCTGTGAACTGATTTTAGAGTTGCTACCTTCACGAAACTTGTTTGTGACATCTAGGTCTATGTCATATAAAATTTTCAATAAAATTGAAAGTCATTTGGTAGACACGATTGATCTTCAACTAGACATTTTTGCTTCTGAAAAATCAATTTCCAGACTGACCTTCATGCGTTATTCGATTTTTATAAAATCATACATTCAAAATCTGGAAATACATCTCCATGAAAAATGTTCATCGCATCTGCATCTATCTGGTGTAAAATTTTCATGAAAAATAAAACTCATTTGATCAGTATGATTGGCTCTCAATCGTACCATTTTGTGCCTATAAAAACTGCATTCCAGAATAACATTCCTGTGCTCCTAAATTTTTATATAATCGTTGGTTTGGGATCTAATGTTGGTATCTTCATGAAAAGTGTTCATTGCACTTCAATCTAGCTTGAAAAAAAATTCAGAAAATAATATTTCATGTAATTTGCAAAAAAAAAAAAAAAAAAAAAAAAAAAGCGATTTCTCTCTATTATTGCACATACGAGCATATGTTGTCTTAATGCGTGTTTGTAGATCGTTGAATCTATGTCTACCTATAGCTAACCGCATCATTTAGGATTTTCAAAAAGGCGCTACTTAAAATAGATGGCCCTTTGTAGTGGCCAAAAAAAAAATATTTCGATGTTATGATTGTAAAAATAAGAACTCCGACAAAGAAAAAAAATTAAATCTCCCACCACATTTAAAAGATTTTAATCGCGTTCAATATCCGAGATATCTCGATGGATGGTGTTCGTAACTCGGAAATCAGTTGGCTTTTATTCTAATTAACATCAAATTGTCATTAATTATCAGCAAACTTAATATCTTCTCATTGTCAAATCAGACATGGGAGTATTTCTCTACTTTGGTTTTATAGTTTTCTTACATACCAATTTATTTGTCATTTTAGTTAATTACTATTGGTACTAATATCACGTAATTTTTATTGGCACGTGCTATCATGTTGCTTTCTATGTAGTTCCTTAAAGTTAAACACAAAGAAATTAGATATTCAACAAAGTTCAATATATTAAAATCAGTTGAAACTCAATGAATCTCCTCAAAGACCATTACAAGAACTACTTCTAAGATGTAATATGCCTCATTGATGCTTTTATAGCTTACCTTCTATGAGCCATAGTAAAAGTGATGCCCCCAATCCAGATTTCCAAGCTTATCTTCAACAATGTAGTCATCCTGCAATAATTCCAGCAAATAAAAGGTACAATTTAGTATTATATATGTATACTCATAGTTTAAATTTAGCTAAGACAATTACTTATGGACAACGACATTGTTCCTCAATTCTATCTTAAAATATTTTTGAGTAAATAAAGTGATTCTTACTAGACAAATAAAATGGGATTCAAGTTCGATATTGGATTCTTCCGAAGTAGAGGGTTGGGGTTGGGGTTGATATTGTTGCGACTTGAGATGTGTAGAGATGGCTTCCTCACTCAATCCTATGGAAATATCTCCACCTTGTTTGTCAAGGTAGACCAATTCTTAATCAGAAAGCATATGAGGAAAACCTAAGTATTTCACAATCACCTCTGCTTAAGTAAATTATTTCTCAAGTATCGAAAATATTGCTTGCTCAAGGGCTAACTAAAGTCGCAACTAGATGTCCCTTAATCTCGATCAATGTCTACATCAATGCACCTTTGGTTTGGTTTTTAGTTGTTTGAATGTAAAATACACAATAACACACATATATGTAATGAAGGGGCTCGAGCATATATATATATATATACCCACAAAGATGAATAACAACAATTTTACTAATTCAGACATTTCGACATCAACACGAGAGATAAAACTCGAAAATCATGTCCACAACAAAACTGATGACACCATTGCAGATGTTTGAAGTCATACATAAGCAACAATCTCTATTTAGTTGAACCTTTTATAGTTCATAATACAATAAAAGATATTATGTATACACTGATGCTCTTTCTTTTTTTGCAGAAAATAAATAATTTAGCAAATATTTTCTTCAAAACAATTGCTTGTATTGCTTACAAAGATAAATGAATAAAAGATATTTTCATTGTCCACAAAAATATTTAGACTATCATTTAGGTAGAAATCGAAAATATATGCAAGCAAGTACAAATCTCTAGGAAGACATAGTAAGAGGTTATGACAATTATGACATACTAGATTGTGGGTAATCATTCCCCCCCCACCCCCCAAAAAAAAATTCCCATTAAAGGTCCATAACACACTACCTTTTTCTACTAGAAACGGAAATTCATATATTTAATGAAATTCTTAAAAAGGTATATTTAATTACATATCATCATGATATGGCTTGTAATTAAAATCTCATATCAAATATAGAAATGAGAATCATAAGTTTAATATGGTGCGATTTTTTTTTGGCATCAAGAGCATGAAGTATATGGAAATACATCACACAATTGGTAGTAAAAATCGGTCTCGAGTTAAGGCTCTCAATCTCGAATACTCTTTTCAAGGAGATATATTAACAAAATTTCCAACGAGATTCCCATAGTTAATTAAGGAACCAAATTGAGAATTCTGCAAAAAATGCTGTTCCTAGGATGAAACATGAATACACAAAGATATAATAATATTACATTTTTTGAAACATGCCTCATATATTCTGATTTGAATAGCGGCCCATGGTGATGGAGATGGTATCTGGGGATGAGCTCTAGCTCGCCTCATCCCTCTACTCGCCCATCTCAGCATTCCATATGTTGCTGATGTAAATCGAACAGTTCAAGTTAATAATTCACGGCTCTGTAGTCCTGCTGAGTTTTCGGTTCTACTATGGCCATCGGAAATCACAACGCTTCCTGGAAAAGCATTCTGTTCAATTAGTTCATTTGAAGTATGGTAAATTGTATTGCTGTCTTGATTTTCCATTGTAAAGACCCGTGAATGTAAATTCTTTTGTCAGAGAATTAACAATAAAATATCCATATATATATATGTGTGTGTGTGTGTGTGTGTGTGTGTGTGTGTGTGTGGTGTTGGTATATGTTGTTCAATATGCTGGAATAGCTCTAAAGATATGAACCCAATATGTTTCTTGACAAAATATTAACAAATCATTGACTAAATCATAAGAAAAAGGATAAGATTGCCTCGGGAAAAAATATTTAATCTGTTTTTTTATCTAGTGAATGAACGGATTTCAAATTATTTTTCTATGCTTATATTAAACCTGTTACGGATACCAAGGGATACATTTGTTGTCAAACGGTGAATCAACCCACTAGGAGCACAGAATTCCTTCTTTCGGTGATTTTACATATAAACAAAAAGGCTAAACCTGTATGATTGACTATGTTCTAACCATTTAACATTTGTATAAAAACTATATCTGAAACTTAAATCAATATACCAGAGGGGATGTACGTATTCTATCCAGATTAGTGGTATATAAATCGAAAAAGCCTATTTCTATCGAGGGATGAATTCCTACTCGAAGTATTGGAGGGGTTAAGTTGGAATGTAATTGCTCTTGTAGTAGATATAAAACAAGAAAAAAATTTCAGATGCTATAAATTATCTTTCAATGTCTACACATTTTTTTAGTTGATTTATCACTAGAGAATGAGTAAGACAAGTAATTGATTTACAATTAGTGAGATTGAAATCGAAAATTTTGGAAATGGGATCTAAAAATTTTCAAACCAATCTAATTATCATATTTATAATAGCTCCCAAAATAATTATTGTAGTTGACCTTTGATTGCAATAAGACAATAATTTTCTAATTGGTCACTAAGGACGATTTTTATAAGACTCATAGGCAATAACAACATCGAGGTTTTGACAAAATTTTAGAATAAATATTAGGGACAAGTTAACTAAAAGTTTTAAAATTGATCGGGAAAGTGCAATTGAGTCTTGAAAGTTGTAAAAAGTGTAGTAAAATCTTAAAACTTGTCAAATTGATTTAGTCGAGTCATTCCTTTAACTTCATCCACTTTAGCTAATGGAAAAATGTTGATATGTCTTATTTCATTAATTTCTTAAGATGCGTGGCAATGATGTGGCGCCTACCAAGCGCCACGTCGGAAAAAAAAGCATTATAGAGTTATAAATACAAACAAAATTAGATTAAAAAAATTATAAATTAAAAAGAAAAAAAAAAAACACAAACTCACCCACGGCTTGGCTAAGCCCTCGCCGGTGGCCGTCACCATAACTATTAGGAAGGACCGGCGAAGGTTGCCCTTGCTAGCCTTGGGTGAGGCCTTAGTGGCTCTTGGCCCGACGGGGAGGTTTGGCCCAAATCTAGTGAAATGGGCTTTTCGCCGACGTCTTATAGTCCCTTTTTCTCTCGAACGATCACTCACGAGTTAACTAACCTATTGAGTGAAGCCGTTAAGGGATGTATCCGTGGTAAAATCCCTAAAAGCTACTTAATTGGTTGGATTGGACTAAAATCGCGTTTCGATTCTAACCACGAAATTGAACTCGATTTCGGAATCGAATATTGAGCGTGTCATAATTCATTTTTAGGATCCTATCTCATCGTCCGTCAAATTATTGACGAGTCGAAATTTCAAGAAAGAAATTATCGGAAGAAAAATCGAAGACCGGAAGAAAATAAAAAAAGGGAATGAGAAAAGGAAAATAATAGGAGTAATAAGAAAATTGTGTTTTCTTATTAAAATATTATTTTCTTTTTCCTTTTTCTTTTCTCTCTCCCTTTTCTCTCTTTTTCTCTCTCTCTTCTCTCTCCTCTCCCTCGTGCGAGACCCTCCCCCCACCCCCACCCCCACCCCCACCGAACACCCCCTTGCCAAATTCAAATTGGCTTCTCTCTCTCTACTTTTGACTAGTCAAAGCTTTCTCTCTTATCTCTTCTTCTCTCTCCTCTCTCTTCTCCCCCACTCCCCCACGTGACCGAATTTCCCTCCTTCTTCCTTCTTCGTGCAAACCAGCGAACGAAGACAGAAGGCAGAAAACAGAAGCACGAGCGGAAGTTGCAGGCGCACGAAGACAGCAGCCAGCCACCATCGCCGCCTGTCCCGCCGCCCGCGCCCGCGCCCGCGCGTCCGCCGCTCGCCGTGCGCTCCGCCAGCCCCCGTCCCCTCACGCCCAGGCGTCCCCCGCGCGACTTCCGCCT
Source organism: Eucalyptus curtisii (assembly GCA_017140595.1). Classification (NCBI taxonomy): domain Eukaryota; kingdom Viridiplantae; phylum Streptophyta; class Magnoliopsida; order Myrtales; family Myrtaceae; genus Eucalyptus; species Eucalyptus curtisii. The sequence goes on along the minus strand of CM029494.1, from coordinate 3,206,124 downwards.
CTGCCCAGCCCCTGTTCGGCCACCACCGGCGGTTGCCCGACCATCTCCGGCCACCTTTCGGACCGCCGGAGCTCCCCTCACCCTCCGCTGGCCTCCCCTCGCCGCCCTAGCCGCCGGACCAGCCTCGGCCAGGCCAAATCCGCAACCCACGGAGTGGGTATCCAGCCCGTTCGTGGGCCGTTTTGGGCCGTTTCCGGGCCCCGAACCTGAGACCCGCTTTGAGGTTTATCGTTCCTCGCGCCGTGCCCGTCGGATTGATCCGAGTTACGCACAATTCCGGTGAGTAATCTCACTAATCCTTGCTTAGTGAGCTAATGACACTTATTAGTTGTTTAGTTTTATTTAATTAGGTTTAAGTTGTTAGATTAGTGTTTATTAGTCAATTGTGATGTAAATTAGACAAATTGAATGTGTATTTAGCAAGTAGACGTGGTCTATTATTTATTGAGGGTAGCCTGGGATTTTTCCCGACCCTAATCGGGCTTCAATTTGATAATTCGGGCCTAAGTGGAATTTTTGGTATTTAAATATTATTTTTCGGAATTAAATTAATTAATTATTTATTTTCCAAAAATTCAACCTGGGATACTAAGTGACCTAATATTATGCTGATGATCATGGTGAAGTCTGTTTACTTAATCGGGCTTTATTTTGAGCTACATTGAATTTTCAATATTAATTATTTAATTTTCGAAATTAATTAATTAATTATTTATTTTTTGGAAATTAAGGCTGAGATGGCCGACGACCGAAATCTCGTGCTGATTGTCGTGGCGCAGCCCGTTTATTTATTTGAGCTCTACATTGCATGGAATTAAATAAATTGTGATATTTTAGGGATTTACCCTAAATTGATTGAAATTGAATGATTGCGTGGTAGTTGGCCGAGTATGTTTAATTAGCATTTATAATGCTTTGTTGAGTTGTATAATGAGTAGAATGGTGAGAGTGAATCGGAAGTACTTTGGGCTTGGACTGATCATGTACGGTGTATGGCCTACGTGGTTCGGTGACTAAGACGTCACCTGGGCCAAAACGGGCGCGCTTTAAAGAATGCACGATCGGTCTAGTACTCATATTGTTATAGGCATGTGTGGTTCGGTGATTAAGGATATCACTGGCGAAAACGGCGCCTTAAAGAACGCATGCAATTGTCTATTGAACAAATCGTTGTAGGCATGTGTGGTTCGGTGATTAAGGATATCATTGGCGAAAACGGCGCCTTAAAGAACGCATGCAATTGTCTATTGATCAAATCGTTGTAGACATGTGTGGTTCGGTGATGTGGGATGTCATTGGCGAAAACGATGCCTTAAGGAACGCACGCAATTGTCTAGTGGATACGTCACCTTGGCGAACTTGACGCCCGAGAGCATTGATGTGGCTCTGTGACTGAGTGCACTATGGGAGGTTATGTAGTGTGGGATTAATGACCTAGGATGGTCCGTTTGACATGAAATCGACTAGTTCGATTGATCAATGATTTGATCCGTTTGCCGTGATTTAATTGATTGTCATGGAGTATCTGTATATAACCCTGATTTGCAGGTGGGGACTGATGCCAAGGTAAGTCCTCTGACTCGTGCTGTGCTTAGGCAACCGAGTAGTGTATTGGTTCCCTAATTGAGTCTTAGTGGGGTAGAACTTGCTGAGACGTAGTCTTTGTAAGAATTATTGTGGCCCACATGATATGATTTATTATATGGTTTAATAATTATTGAAATGCTATAAAATAATTATTGGTTATGAGAAGTTGCGACTCCAATAAAACGAAAGGGTATATCGCTTTGATGGAAGGCACATTTTCAACGAACGTACAAATAGAGTCCGGTCCTCTCTCCACCCACAATAAACAACAATAACTGAAAGAAATTGAGTATTCTCTCCTCCATCGATAGAGTACATTAAAGTATAGTGGGTTAAGGGAGAGAAATCGGATTTCTTCTTTTGGTTCGAGTTCTTCGGTTTTCTACAACGATCATCACAAGTGCAACGCTATGGAGAAAGGTATGTCTTCATCCATTTGTGAAAATCATGAAGATCAAAGATCGTTGTTTTACTTTGAATTTCCGCATCAAAGTATGATATGTATATTCTAACAGTTAGTATCGTAGCATGGTTTATGATCTCATGATTTTTCTGTTTATAAAAATATTATGATTTATGTATGATGATTCGTTGAATGATCCTGTTCGTAGTATTTGTTGTTGTTGAAATGTTTTGGAAGGTTAAATCGTTGAAACCCGAATGATGGAGTGTAATAAAAAAAATCGAATGAAAAAGGACGAAAATGGAGGAATTCGGATTTTTGAGGCAAAGTGAGAAATCTGCCGGTTCCGGTAAAATCCGGCAACCCACCGCTTGATTTCGGACCCACACCGTCGTACGCCATGAGGAACATTAGGCATGAGTTTTTTTCCGGTATATTGGCGTTCACCGGAGGCTAATCGAGCGGCGGAAGTCGCGGTGGTGGAGTTTTTTTGTGTTATGAGAAATTTTGGTTTGATTTGGGGCCAATTTCTTGGTCATTTTCGCCGAAACTTAAGCCCATGTGGTCGTGCCGGCATACTCTAGAAAACCCATTATTTATTTGTGTCGGGATGGGTTACCGGAGAAGAAACGGCGGCGAAATCGCGGCTGAAAACGGCGAAAACCGGCGAAAAATCGCGTATGTGCACGAGGAAGAAGGCGCGTGGGCTCCACGCGGGCGCTGCGCTTGCGGCGTGTGGAACCCATGCGCCACGCGCTTGTCACGCGCGTGGGGCTTCCCTCGCAGTTAAGGGGCGCGTGCGGGGCATGCGCCCGCGAGGGATGAAGGCGCGTGCTCGGCACGCGCTTGACGCCCCCGCGCGGCCTTTTAACGTTTTTGCCCCTATGCCATTTTTTAAATTCCTATTTTGTCATTCTCGCAATTTATTTATTGTTCTGCCCCTGTTTAATTTATAATTACGATTCTGCCATTGCTGATTATTTACCATTTTGCCCCTGGATTATAAATTTATGATTCTGCCCTTATGGAATTATGATTTTATGATTTTACCCTTATGCTTTGATTACGGTTTTGTCCTTGTGTGCAATTTGGTAAATATTTATATTTTACAATATTAAAAATTCATATTATGAATGGTTTGTTAGTCACCAAAGTGGCCAAACCTTGAAGTCTTTTGAATTTTTTAATATTGTAAATTGTTTTATTCAATTACCCATGATTAATTGATGCTATTTATATGAAATTGATATGTTGCATATCATTATTGGTGTTATGGGTATATTGAAGTTCATTTATTATAAGAACTTAGGGATTAACCCAAAGGTTAATTATTTTCTTATAATTCATGAACATGATAGTTGGTAATTAATATGACTTGTTAAATTTGTTTGTATATCCAAAGATAGCAAATAAATTTTAATAAGAAATATTTACAATTACTAAATAAAAGTTATTAGCATCATTATAGTTTATATATATTTGTATATCATTGGATCGCCCAAAGGAGAATTATGATGTACATGTGTAGTTTAGTTTGAATATGATTAGGTGATATTATCAAGGCATTAATGTATGAGTATTTTCTTGCACATTTGCAAAAGATATCTGCACTGTTTCACTCCATTCGCATGCTTCGTCCGTTCCCTTATTCAATGGGATAAATTTTCCGATTGGAGTGAACAAGTCCAATTTCACTTAGGTGTCCTGGATCTTGATTTAGCATTTCAAGCCGAGAAACCAAATGCTATTACCGATGAAAGTAGCGATGATGAAAAGTCTTTCCATAAAGCTTGGGAAAGATCGAACGATTAAGCTTAATGTTCATGCGAATGACATTCTGCTTGCAAACAACTTAAAGACTTCTCTTCCCAAGACTAACAATGCTAAGGAATTTATGAAATTTGTGGAAGAGCGTTCTCAAACTAGCGATAAGTCACTTGTGGTACATTGATGAGCACACTAACCACCATGAAATATGATGGTTCGCGTACCATGCATGAGCATATACTTGAGATGACGAATTTAGCAGCAAAATTAAGGACTTTGGGAATGAATGTGGATGAGTACTTTTTAGTACAGTTTATACTTAATTCTTTGCCTCATGAGCAATATGGGCCATTTCAAATGAATTACAACATTATAATGGATATATGGAATGTAAATGAATTGGTCAGTATGCTAGTTCAAGAGGAAACAAGGATAAAGAATCAAAAGGCTCATTATGTTCATCTCTCAAGTCATCAAGAAGTTCGAAAGAATTTCAAGAGGAAAGGTGGAAGGAGCAAAAAGAAAAGACTACACGTCCTGAATGATTCTTCAAAGGCTTCTCAAATCCACAAGAAGGAACATAATCTTGTTAAGTGTCATTTTTGCAACAAAATTGGACACTTGAAGAAAGATTGTCCGAAATGTAAGGCTTGGTTCGAAAAGAAAGGTAAGCCTTGTGCTTTAGTATGTTTTGAATCAAACTTTATCAAGTTCCTCATAATACTTGGTGGATTGATTCCGGTGCCACCACTCATGTGTCAAATACGATGCAGGATTTCTTACGATCCAAACTATAAAGCCAAATGAAAGTTATGTGATTACGGTGAATGTAAACAAAGCTCCAGTTGAAGGCATTGGCACTTATCGTTTGATCTTAGATACTGGGCATTATTTGGATTTGTTTCAACCCTTTATGTACCTACATTTTCTCGCAATTTAGTTTCTTTGCCAAGACTTGATGTAGCGGGATTTTATTGTAAGTTTGGATCTGAATCTTTCAGTTTATTTAAGAGTGACTCTTATTGGAACTGGAATTTTATGTGATGGTCTCTACAAATTTAGACTTGATAATACTTTTATTGAGACATTAATGACCTTGCATCATAATGTTGGCACTAAACGAAGTTTGGTGGATGAAAATTATGCTTACTTGTGGCATAAACGTTTGGGTCATATATCCAAGGAAAGAATGCAAAGATTAGTGAAGAATGAAATTCTTCCAAATTTGGATTTTACCGACCTTGGAGTGTGTATTGATTGTATTAAAGGTAAACAAACAAAGCATACTAAGAAATGTGCCACAAGAAGCAAATAACTTCTTGAAATTATACATACTGACATATGTGGTCCTTTTGATGTTCCATCTTTTGGTAAGGAAAGCTATTTCATAACCTTTATTGATGATTTTTCACGTTATGGTTACATTTATCTATTGCATGATAAGTCTCAATCGCTGAATGCACTTAAAGTGTATATTAAAGAGGTTGAGAGGCAATTAGATAGAAAGGTGAAAATAGTAAGATCAGATAGATGCGGTGAATATTATGGAAAGTATAATGAATCGGGACAATGTCCAGGTCCATTTGCTGAATTCCTCGAAACACATGGCATTTGTGCTCATTACACAATGCCGGTACACCACAACAAAATGTTGTAGCAGAAAAGGCGTAATCGTACTTTAATGGAAATGGTTAGGAGTATGATGAGTCATTCATCTTTACCCTTATCTTTGTGGATGTATGCTTTAAAGACTTCTATGTATTTATTAAACAAAGGGTTCCTAGTAAGGCAGTTCCAAAGACTCCCTTTGAACCGTGGACGGAAGGAAACCTAGTTTACGACACCCGCATGTTTGGGGTTGTCAAGCGAAAGTAAGAATTTACAATCCACATGAAAGGAAATTGGATCCAAGAACGACCAGTGGTTATTTCATTGGTTATGCAGAGAAATCCAAAGGGTATAAATTTTATTGTCCTAATTATAGTACAAGAATTGTTGAATCTGGAAATGCTAGGTTCATTGAGAATGGTGACATCAGTGGGAGTGAGAATGCGTGATGCTTGCATTCAAGAAGTAAGGGTAGAAGTTCCTATACCCGAAGCTTAAAGTTGTTGTTCCCGATATTATAGTACAACCTAACAATAATCAAGAACAACAAATTAATGAACAAACACTCCATAATGAAGATGTCAATATTGAACCTCCAATAGCTGAGTCACAAGAAATAGCATTAAGAAGATCTCAAAGAGGAAGGAGGTCGGCTATTTTTGATGATTATATGGTTTATCTACAAGTGTCAGAAATTGACTTAGGAATTGGAAATGATCCAGATTCATTTTCCCAAGCCATGGAATGTGAAGATTCTAATGAATGGTTTAATGCCATGGAAGAAGAGTTAAAATCCATGTATCAAAATCAAGTTTGAGATATTGTTGATTTGCCTAAAGGATGTAAAAAGGTCGGGTGTAAATGGGTCTTTAAGACCAAGCGCGACTCAAAAGGCAATATTGAACGACATAAAGCCAGACTTGTTGCAAAGGGTTTTACACAAAAGGAAGGTATTGACTATAAAGAGACATTTTCACCAGTCTCTAACAAGGACTCACTTAGAATCATCATGGCTTTGGTAGCTCATTATGACTTGGAGTTACACCAAATGGATGTAAAAACCGTCTTTCTTAATGGGAATTTAGAAGAAGAGGTTTATATGGACCAACCCGAAGGCTTTTCAGTTAAAGGAAAGGAACACATGGTATGTAAATTAAAGAAATCAATATATGAACTTAAACAAGCTTCCCGACAATGGTATCTTAAGTTTAACGATACCATAACTTCATTTGGATTTAAGGAAAACACCGTTGATCGGTGTATATATATGAAGATTAGTGGGAGCAAGTTTATTTTTCTTGTTCTATATGTTGATGATATTTTGCTTGCTGCTAATGATCTTGGTTTGTTACATGAAACCAAGAAGTTTCTCTCTAAGAATTTTGAAATGAAGGATATGGGAGAGGCCACATATGTGATAGGAATAGAAATATTCCGTGATAGATCACAAGGATTATTAGGATTATCTCAGAAAGCCTACATTGAGAAAATTTTAGAGAGATTCAATATGAGTAAATGTTCAGCAGAATAGTTCCAATTCGTAAAGGTGATAAATTTAGCCTTATGCAATGTCCGAAAAGTGAATTGGAACGAGAACAAATGAAAAATATTCCTTATGCATCTGTTGTGGGGAGCTTAATGTATGCACAAACTTGCACTAGACCGGACATCGGTTTTCTTGTCGGAATGTCAAGCGAGTATCAAAGTAATCCCGGAATAGATCATTGGAAAGCTGCAAAGAAAGTTCTTAGATACTTGCAAGGAACGAAGAATCATATGCTCACTTATAAAAGATCCGATCATCTCGAGGTGATTGGATATTCGGTCGTACTTAGTCGGATGTGTTGATACAAGAAAATCAACGTTTTGTTACTTGTTTCTTCCGGGCCGGAGGGGCAATTTCATGGAAGAGTGCGAAGCAGTCCGTTATTGCTGCATCTACTATGGAAGCTGAATTTGTGGCATGCTTTGAGGCCACTATTCATGGATTATGGCTGCGGAATTTTATTTTAGGGCTTGTGATTGTCAACAGTATTGCCAAGCCGCTGAAAATTTATTGTGATAACTCTGCAGCAGTGTTCTTCTCTAAGAACGACAAGTATTCTAAGAGTGCTAAGCATATGGAGATCAAATACTTGTCTGTCAAGGAAGAAGTTCAGAAACAAGGAGTGTCAATTGAGCACATTAGCACCAATCTTATAATAGCAGATCCCTTAACAAAAGGACTGCCGCCCAAAACATTTAATGAGCATGTTGAAAAGATGGGCATTATTGGACGTCGTTAATGTTTGTATTATGATTGTATTAAGTTTATGTATTTGACACTTTGAGCTCACTTACGTGTTTCGATATTTCATGTTTTCTATTTAGTATACATTATAGAAATAGATTAATGTTATACGGATAGTTTCTAAAGAAACATTATGGTTGGACTATTACTTTTGTACTTCTCATTTATGGATCATGTTAAGTAAAGTGCTATAGTTGTAGTACATAGAAGGGACTATGTCGATTAATGACATACAACCGCTATGACTCACATTAGTTTTCTTTACTTAATTGTGATTATTATGTGATTGCTAATTTAATGAAATTTTATAGCATGATGTTATTGTGCACATTATAGTCTTTATTAAACCATGAAAGGAAAATCATATGGGCCAAGTGGGAGAATGTAAGAATTATTGTGGCCCACATGATATGATTTATTATATGGTTTAATAATGATTGAAATGCTATAAAATAATTATTGGTTATGAGAAGTTGCGACTCCAATAAAACGAAATGGTATATCGCTTTGATGGAAGGCACATTTTCAACGAATGTACAAATAGAGTCCGGTCCTCTCTCCACCCACAATAAACAACAATAACTGAAAGAAATTGAGTATTCTCTCCTCCATCGATAGAGTACATTAAAGTATAGTGGGTTAAGGGAGAGAAATCGGATTTCTTCTTTTGGTTCGAGTTCTTCGGTTTTCTACAACGATCATCACAAGTGCAACGCTATGGAGAAATGTATGTCTTCATCCATTTGTGAAAATCATGAAGATCAAAGATCGCTGTTTTACTTTGAATTTCCGCATCAAAGTATGATATGTATATTCTAACAGTCTCATCCCGGTTTGGGGAAAACATTTTAGGACCCCGATGAGGAGCTGAGGAGGAGGAATCTGAGAAGGAGAACTCGAGGTGAAACTTAAGAAGAAGGATTTTTGGAAGAAGAAGATAATACCGAGAGGGATCTTGAGTACGACCGAATGGACTGAGATTCCATCTTCTTTTGTGAGCTCCATTTTGATGTGAATAGAGTTAGAGTAAAAAGTTGTGAAGTACTCTGGTTGTATTTTGTATAAAAGTTTGGTTATAAGTTTCAATATGAAAAATATGGCCTTGCTTTTCTATCCCATCGTTTTACTGTCTGGGGATTTATAACTGCTTCCGCATGTTCTTATTAAATGAAAGGGTCGGCGATACATAGTCTTGGGATATCGCATTATAAAATCGACCAAGTGAGAAGGATGTGTGCGTACCCGAGGATCGGGGCATGACAGTGCCCTTTGCCCCATATCTGAGTGATGGTCATTGGGCCTTGCCCAAGGTCACATACCCCAAGCAAAATGGCTAGAATGAACCTTAACAATAATAAAATGAAATGGCTAGAATGAACTTTACAAGCATATAAGCAAAGACAGCCCATGACCATTAATTAAGGCTTTTAAACAAATTCAATACCATATGGAATGGGAAAAAAGAAAAGAAAATAATATATGTACTTGATTTGACAAGCATTGGCCAGAATTAAACCTTGATCGATATTTGCCTGCAAAAAATGGCCATTCATGAAAAAAAAATGATAAATAAATATAAAAATATTGTTTATATAGATAAAAGGTGAGCAAATAATCATAGATTTGGTAGAGAATGAACTAAGGTCATTGATTGATCATTGAATTGATTATGTGAAATAAATTTTAGAATGTGAACCTATGCGTATGACTGTCTTGACAATCAAATATAAGAAATGGTTTTATAAGATCCAAATAACATAGTTGCTAATAGAATATCCCACACCCTCCAGGATACAACGATCTATTAGATTGTGTAGTTAGGCTTCGCAATGCAATTAGTTACCCTTGAAATTGATACTTCTCATACAATCTCTTTATCATTATAAGCAAAATTTGTAAAATGTGATAAAAAAGACTTTTGCACGAAAAGAAAAGAAAGCATATAGGTTGTTACAAACATAGATACCCTAATGAGAATATAGATTAAATGTGACAAAAAAGACTTTTGCACGAAAAGAAAAGAAAGCATATAGGTTGTTACAAACATAGATACCCTAATGAAAATATAGATTAAGTAGTAGTAGTAGTAGTAGTAGTAGTAGTCTAAGGAGAAAAAAGGGATATAAAAGGGGACAAAAGAGTAGAAGAACACATGAAAAATAACCTGTAAGATCTAGACCGATGTGAGAGTTCAAGAGAATTTTGATGTAATTTGCATGGAGTATGACAAAGAGAGGAGATGATACAAAATGAAGACAAACTTCAGGAAGACAAGTCAGCAGTGCAGAAGTTGTCTCTATTTATATTATACTTCCTCATGCTTGATTGAGTAAATTCCAACTTACAATATTGGAGAGCTTTCTCAATTTGACATCTCTTTTCAGTTGCTGAAAAATCCTATTTTGAATTGTCATCTTACATTTGTATATGTATTTTATTCTCGAACTAGTCTCGTTTTATTGAATTAATTCTTGTTTTGGTCAACTATTCTCCCTATCCCACAATATTTAAAATGGCTTGATCTTATTTAATCTTAATTTTTTCATAGATTCTCAAAGTAATCCACCAAAAGAGTGCAAGACCTTTTAATATCATTTCTTGTAAACTATAATAATTCTCTTATCCGATGTAGATGGTATTAAGGTCCGGAAGCTAGTATGAGATTTGTAAGTTAAGTATGTACTTGTTATCAAATTGGTAAGTGATATGTCTAAGTTCATTAATTTGGCTTCTTAAAACGATCGATTGATGGATATTTTAAATTAGTTACTAATTGACCATATGTACCACTAAGATTACTTAATTTTCATCTACTTATTTATAGATTTTTCTCGTTGGCAACCGTTAACGGTTATATTAGAATTTCTCAATTTGAATTTGTTCTTTATTGTTAAGTAAATGAAGCCGATATTGTTACATCATCGACATAAGATGTCATTTCCTAGAGATTATTCCAACTTGCAACTTGGAAACAGAAAAAAAAAAATTGCAATTCAATTATGATGAGATATAGCTTACTAATTAAAAATTCAACTCTACTTCATTTAGCCAAAGAATAAGAAAAAAAATCTTTGAAATACAAATGATTGCCAATGGTCCATATGAAGATGATTGCTTGTCCTCATGAATTTTTGTGGAAGGAAATCCCACAGTAATAAAATTGTTGAAGAAAAGAAAAGTACATTGATGCAAGAAAATATACCCATTGACCTTTTAGTGGGAGATACAAAAGATACTTTACCATATACTCTCTTTTGCCTATTCTTGACAGGTCTATTTTAAAACAACCTTCTCACTCGCACCGACACACGTATTTAAAGATAAACCTCATAACATATCTTCATGCGTTCATTTTTCTTCATCAAGGCTAATTGGGTAAGTTTAAACTTGTTGTATTCTATTCATTTCACTTATTAACTATAAACTTATATGATTATACATTAATTATTTGATTCCTTTTGTAGTAGCCAATCTAGTCATTATCTATTTTTAGGGCACTTGAATTCCGTTTTTGAATTTTCTTTTTGTTGCCATTTATTTAATTCTATTTGCATTCCAATTCTTTCATTAATGCCTTTTCCCCTCCCGTTGTCTTTAAAATGCATTCCTTTAGTAGTAAGAGTAAAACAGGAGATATAATTATTAGGTAGACATCCTTTTGTATAGATTTTTTTTTTTTTGGCAAAATCCTTTTGATTAGTAATTGACTTTGGAAGCTATTAATGTGTTCATCATCTTTACCACTATTTGTACACGTGTTTGTTTCTCTTGTAAATAATTTAAATTGAAATTTAGAGATGTTGGCATCTATAGCAGTTCATTTTCATTTTTAGGTGCACATTGAGGAAAAATGATGTGAAGAGAAACACAAACTATAATAGTGTTTTGGACTAAAAAAGGTGAAGGCTGGTTTTGTACTAAGGAGGAGGGAAAAATAAGAGCTTCCTCAATTTAGTAATTCTATTCAGCTCTCGACTTCTTCCATCTTTGGCCGCCGCCCCCGATGGCGTCCGCGCGAGTCGCACTCCCGCCAGGAACAGCACGTGCGAAGCAGACGGGACTCCGCTCGCTTCCCTCTCGCCGAGAGAACGTACGAGGCGCGGCCGCCGCCGTCTTCTGCTTCCTTTCCGCAGCCGATCCGCCGCGGTGACTATGTCGGCGTCGCCCGCCCCTCAGGCCCACCTCTAAGCCCGAGCTTCGGAGAAGCTGGACATACCCATCATGTAACGGCGCTTCCGCTCGCGTGGTGTTCGATGACGGTATGGCGTGAATGTGGCGGGGAGCCGTCTTGTTTGGAGTGCGCGAAAAATGCTTTCTTTTGCCTGTTTCTGCATGGTGGGTACTGCATTTGGGCACTGAGAAGTTGCGATTGCTTATTTTTAGGATGGGAATTTATGTGGGTTTGGGTAATGTTTGCTTTCTTCTTAAGTTACTGAAACTTCTCAATACGAGTTTTGGTCTTTTCCCCGCCATTGCGTGTTTGCCGTGGCTGCAGTGAACAGCTTGTCCGGGCAAAATGGGGAAGGTCATATAAAAGCGGATTTCTTCGGGGCTCGATCTTATCCCCATGTCGTTTGGCTGTGCTGAAGAGGCTGGAAAAACCATAGAGGTGCGTGGGAAAGAGATTACGGTGCATGGACCTCAGTCTTTCGTGAACACCCGAATATGATCTTGGTCGACTACACTATGCCTGATGCATTGACCAGTAAGGGATACATCTTAAGAGATAGTGTTGATAGAAATGCATTTGCTGAAAGAGATGTCTGGTTTTTTATAGTTCCATTGAAATAGGGGTGGGAGGATTGTCTCGATTATATGGAACTTCGGTAATTTTGTGAAATCTGCAAACCTTAATAGGATACTGCATGAGCCAATATGTCACCGGTCGCTTGATAAGTTCAATTGAATTCTTGTTACGAGCATATCTTTCTATCATCATGAAGGTAATGCTGAGCTGTATTGCAATGTTGGAGTTCCATTTGTCATGGGAACTACTTTGGAGGGGATAGGGATCGGCTTTACAAAACAATCAAGGATTCAAATGTATATGCAGTAATTTCCCCCGCAAATGGGGAAACAAATGTGAACCCGGATCCTTGTTCGCTTTTAGCCATCTCTGCACTTTCTTATTTTGTCCTAATTATTCTCTAGTTTTTGGTAGGTCGTGGCGTTCTTGCAGCGATGGAAATTATGGCGGAGCGGTTTCCGGAGCCTTCTCTCGGGTATTCTTTAAAGGTGTTCGGTCCTTACTCTTCGCATCCGCTTTCCTCTCGCTCCTCACTTTCGTTCTCTTTCTTGTATGGTTCATCCTTTTGACTGGGTCTCGACTAATGATTTTATGGATGTTTAAGTGCACATGTAGCTGATGTTAAAATTAGAATTCCCACCAATTTTTGATTAGATACTTTTGAGAGAGCTATTGGTTGTAAGATCAACTGTGCATGAACAAAGAAAAAAAGGGTAGTAAGAATGGAAGTTCTGTGAGTTTTTTCCTACAATATGTCAATTAGGTACTGTTGATCTCTTTGTTTTCTGCATCATATCAACACAAAGATGAAATGTAAACACAATAATACAAACAAGACACCACCTAAATCACAGAGCAGAAAAAAGACGGTGGCCAAGTGAGGTTATAGGCGACTCATTGTTTGTGTGCTAAGCCAATGTGGGACTCACGGCAGATTGGGTGCTGTGAATCTTACTGATATAGGTCGGATTCTATCCCGTAAGCTTATCATTATTTAGTTCCTATCCTCAGTTAGACTTGTTGTGTTTTACCTTTTATCATTTAACTCGTAATGTTTCATTTGCTTGGTTTTCAAGTTGAATGATGGTTGAGTACTGTGCCAGTTGTTGTGAAGTGACCCTTTTACCAGAATGGGGAATGAGAGAGGAGTTCGGGTACTCATACACCGAACCACTATCTTCACTGAAGTATGAGGGAACAAATAAGAGGGAGAAAAAAGATTTTTTGTTAGGTGAGAAATAGGCTTTTTATGTCGCTATCTTGGGAAGCGCGAGAGCTGGAATCTGTGGTAATTTAAATCCCTTTGGGTTTTCCGTGGTTACCCTTTTGTTACACTCTTATCTTTTTGAGCGATTAGGGGGCATCTTCTGTCCTTAAAATGCCATAGTGTGGTTTACCCCCTTCATACTTCTCCTCACTTTTTCTTTGCCAGTTTGAACAGGTGCATCGTTGATGTCTATTTTGGTGCACTGAGTTGTAGTGGAAGACCAGGTATTATGCTGCTTTCTTAAGAATATTTTGAGAATTGGTATTTGTTGTTGCTGGGGTCTGGTCTGGTGATTTGCATTGATTGATAAACATTTACTCGTGTGCAATGAATTTGGGTTAATTTATAATATTGCAACACTCTACTGTTTTACTCTTGACCTAATGATGCCAAATTTATATTGTAGACATGGTTTAGTAAGTTATTGCTGTTTTCAGTTCACATTTGGATGTGCTGATGGTGGCATTGGTGAATCTATTTAAAGTACAGGTGATGGGAGTCCCATCAATCAAGCAAATTGGACACATCTGGAACAACTAAGGTAGTAATTTCTTGCTTTGAGAAGTTGGGAGTGTCTTTTGACATGGATCAGGTGGGTTGTGAAATTATGTTTTTGACTTTTGACTTGATTTATTTGGAAATTCTTGTTGATTCTTCTTTTGTTTATCCTGAAAATGGCACATTGAGGAAGATGTACGTATTTGTTGCTAGTCCAGATCATTTATCTGTGTTTATATGAATTGAATTGTTAGCAAGCGTAGTAGATTAGTTATTGGCCAAACACATGATTTTTGTTTTTTAGTTTGTTCCTTTAATCTTGATGAAGCTTTGTTTTTATGCACTTCCGGCAATAGCTAAGAGATCTTTAGGTTTAGTTCTTATACCATTGGCCTTGTCACGCCCCGAACCTTGAGCGCGCGCACATCCCTCGGTGGTCGATAGAAAGCGACATCCCAGGACTCGTCGCCGACCCTTTTCATTTTATTGCACATGCGGAAGTGAATTAACTAATCCCCTGACAACAACATATATGAGATAGAAAAGCAGGACAACCAAATTCAAATCAAATACGCTTTCATGAACACCTCAAGCTTATACAAAAGGTCTGTCTCATAAAGAACTACTGAGCCACCCATGCTCCTGACCCTTTCGCTTCAAGCTCATGGCTCTTCACACTAGGGACCTGAAAATGGTTATTCAATAACCAGTGAGATATAAATCTCAGCGAGTTCCACCCCTAAGCCCCGGTTAGTACACCAACTCAACCCAGGGTATCTATCCAGAACTACCCCACCACAAGCAACAACCAACAATCGATTCGCATACAACCTTACCTGGTATGCCATACCCTGCACGTTATAATTCAGCACGATACACGCAATGCACATGGCCATTAGATGATACATTTCATCAATCACATACGAGTCGCATCACAAGCGATCTCACCTGGCCATTGCCACACTCTGCACGTTATTGATTCATGCGTTTGTGGCATAAACAATGTGATTCACTCATGCATATAATTAATGCATATAACAATTTCACACATCAATGCATCAATTCAGATCGAATCATCGATCAATCGACTCAGTCGATTACACGCCAACAAGACCACTCACGGTCATCTCATTTACTCAATCCCAACACCTCAATTACGGCTCAAAAAGATCCGAGCTTAGTGGTAATCACGGCCCCACTCGGCACAACCTTTATTAGGTGGTAAATCTCGCCCAATTGGGCGCAACCTTTAATAGGTGGCAGATTACGGCCTTATAAGGCGCGACCCCTATCGGGTGGCAATTTACGGCCCAACGGGCGCGACCTTTATCAAGTGGCAATTTACGGCCCAACGGGCGCGACCTTTATCCGGTGGCAATTTACGGCCCAACGGGCGCGTCCTTTATCAGGTGGCAATTTACGGCTCAACGGGCAATTTACGGCTCAACGGGCGCGACCTTTATCAGGTGGCAATTTACGGCCCAACGGGCGCGACCTATTCCAAATTCGGTGGCAGAATCACGGCCTCGAAGGCACAGCCATACTTCGGCGGTTCTCTAGCTTAGTCAGGTGTTGAAATCAATTGCTTACAAACCACGATCAACACACAACTTCACAATCATCACATAATTGTACAAATCGTCACTCAATTTTATGCGGATGTTTATGCAATAACACATCCAATCACTTCATCGGATTAAACCCACATGAAATTAGACACTTTTTGTTCTCGGGTAAACAGTGTTTCGTGAACAGTAATCGTGAACAGTGTTCCGTGAACAGTAACTCATGAACAATGCCTCGTGAATAGTGTCGAGTGAACAGTAAATTTCCAGAATTTAATAAATGATAATTTAAACTTAGAAATCATTAAAAACATTAATTAAAACAGTCAAACAATTAATTAAGAAAAACAAGCTTAATTAAACACATAAGCACAATTAAGCAAATAAAGCAAGATTAAGCTAAACTAATTTAATCCATCCATCTAACCACCTATCTTAGAGATAATACAACTTAATTAAATCACCTAAACTAGAATTAAATCTAACTAAACCAACCCTAAGCAAGTTTAGGCACTAATCGAAGGATTAGGAGCTAAACTCACCCGTTAAGCGGGCCGGAGGCACCGACGCGGCGGCGACGAGGGTGGCTACGCACCGGAACTTCTACCACGACATTCCAAGGTGGTCCCAAGCTCAACACAGCAACCACAGCTCGGACTCCCACTGAAAACATTGAAAAACAGCCCTGCCGGAGGAGAAACTGAGTTGAACGGCTTGGCCGGAGTTCGCGAGGGGTTGGTCGACAAACGGAGGCTCCCGGGGGTCTTGGGGATCTTTTGGGTGGCTGGGATGGGCAAAGGAAGGGCTGGAATGGGAGAAAACGGGCTGCAAAGTCGAAACAGTCCAGGCTGCAGGCGGACCGACGGACCGACGACCGGCGACTTGCGACGGCCGTACAGGACGGACGATGACTCCGTTCGGGACAAAATCAGGCTCTTTGGAACGGCCTGTCTCTCACTGTAATGGTGATAGGTGGCTCGTTCTCTGATTCAACCGGGAAGACCACTTTTGACTCGATTATTCACCGAAGGGTCAGCTGGAGCAGAAACCGAAGGAGAGGGAAAACGAGGAGAGAGAGAGCTCCGTTCGAGATGGAGACCGAATGAGGGAGAGAGAGGGTGATGGGAGAGCTGTTGCACTCCTCATTAAAGCCATTAAATGGCTGCTTCAAGTTCCCATGCAAGATGACATCACATTCTCTCTCTTCTAGCCTTTTTTCCCTACAACTAGGGGTATTTTGGTCATTTCACATTGCACAATTACCATTCTGTCCTTGGGCTGAAATTGGTGGATGGGCCTAGGAATTGGGCTTGGCCATGAATAGGAATGGGCTTGGAAATTAATTGGGCTTGATTGGGCTCAAAGTTGGACCAGGGCTTTGAAAGATGAATAGTTGGTTTGGCCCAATGGGCTCATTTGCTTGACTTAGGCCCATTTGGTGGCTGTCCCAACTTGGGCCTAAGGCCCACACCGGCTTAGCCCGGCCCACGTCCTCACGGGCTTGCTTCCTTGGTCCGAAAACCCGTTTTCCAATTACTCGGCTTAACCGGTTCGTCGATCGTTTGATGTAGCTTCATCCAAAGTCCGTCCCGGACATTCCCGATAATTCGAAGTCAAATACTAAGTTCTCTTGCCATGTCAATTTCGCCCTAATGCCATTTTGGTTACAACTCGATCGACGGGCGGCTCCGAGGATTCACGCATAACCGACTCGTGCCAAACCACGTTCAAGACTTCTCGACGCATGGACGTCCTTGACTGCATGAAATTACGGAGGATAGATTCTTATTTCAAAGTACACGATCACTGAAGATCGACATAGGGTCGTTCGCGGGTTCGATAATGGTAAACGGAATCACCCGTCGTTCCATTATTTTCTGTCCACGAATCGACTTCTAGTCGTCCTTAGAATCGGCCTGCCTATCTACAGGATCATCCTCACGCAAGTCTCACGGTCAAGTCGTTTTCCCAGGTCGAGTTCTTTAGTCGTACGGGTTCTCTCCTCATTAGCCTTTTCCCTCAAGGTCAGTATCTCAAGAGTGATCAATTCCGAGTGAGATCAACCAACAATGCATTGACGAAATTCACTTTCACTCATCCTTTAGAGGCCTCGAATTTCAGGATGTCACAGGCCTACTTGCCTATGGGGCACAACCTTCGTTTTATACTTGCATGTTGAATATCTTCTAGATTATGCATGAGTGAATGGCACAGTAGACGATAAACCGTAACAATAATCTGTCATTGTTGGTTCTATAATTAAGATTATTATTATTATTAGTATTTCCACATTGAAAATATCTCACACTTATCTGTGCTTTTGCTTTGGAATACCATTAGATCCAGATGATCTGTGATCCTAAACAACAAATGGAGATGGTAGGAGTTCCAGAAGAGTATTTGTCTGGTCATGCTTTCCATTTGTATCATCTGTCATTGCCCGATGAAAGGTAATTATGTTTTTATTTTTTGATATGTCCACCTTATTTCATATGATTTTCTAGAGATGAGTATCACGAAATATTCATCTACTTTACAGAGTTTCTTTCGAGTTTCAGCACAATGTTTGTGGTAGATCAATATATGCCAAGGGTACAGTTGGTGCTGTCTTGTTTTTAGCAAAGAAGTTGATAATTCTTCCAACTGAACCCACTTTAGTTTGGAATTGATTTTTTTCCTGGATGTACAAGTGCACACTAATCCAAACTTGCCCGTAATGATATTCAAGAGTTATTTTCCTTGCCAAAAGTAAACGAAGGCATTACAAAATGGCAAGCTTTGAAGTGACACCAGCTCACCCCTCCTATATATACTTGTATAATCAGATTCACACAATGTCTGAATGAGATGTACAATGTCTTAGTTCTGAATGAGGAAATGTGTTCTTTGTATCTAATCAAAGTTAACTGTTTAGATAGTTATTGTCCCTATGGATCCCATAGCCAATGTACTTGCTGATTTTGGATTGTCAACGTGTTGTCTTTTTGCAGATCCAGCAGAAGGCAGACCAGCGTATACACAACATGATTGATGTATTGCGTGAGGTTAGCATGCGTTAATACTAGTTTCATGCTTAGGTTTCTTGTGTGACGTTTATCTTTCAGGTCAGCTGTATTGTCTTACTTCTGTGTTGTGGTCTTGAATAATCTTTACCATTGTTATAATAATTATTATTAGTAATTTTTTGGCAGATGTCGTATCTCCATCCAACTCAGGACTCTGGTTTTTAGAATTCTTTATACTTATCGTTGCTTTATATGGCAATGGGAGTAGAGAAAATTGCAAGACTTGTTTTGAAGATGGATCATTAAGCTTGAGCAGCTGCAGTTTCTCTTTGAGATGTTAAGATTTTGATCATTTGCAATGCAAAGCACGTCTTAAAATCAGATAATGCAAAGTAGGGTAGAATAGTTTTGTAATTTTCCAGCGACTGTCTCATACTCAGCATCGTCAGCAACTACTGTACTGTTCGAGCCCGCAGGCTAGGAAGCCATATGGAAGTGTCCTACTTTTCTCATTAATGAAGTTTGATGTCAAAATGCATTCCCACTTTCACTAAGAGAGATAATCATGTGTGGATGACAAAGACCTATGAACTTGAAAAGTGTTTGATTCTCAATGAATAAGATGAGAGGGAAAACAAGAATGTGGTCAATTACAAATTAGATTGTCTAAGCAAATAAATAAATAACTAAATAAATAAAAAGGTCAAGAAATCTCATCATAAATTTGAAATTTTTTGTATGTGAACTCGTGAGATCTCTCTCATTCATATTGCTAAGTGCTGCTGCTGCCGCAATGCAAATTGGACAATAATCTTCACCTTGAGCCATTTTGCAATGCAGTGGTAGCAAAAGCAATGGCCGTAATCCAACTTTCTGGGTTGATTAGTATAGGCATCCTGCAATGATGTTAGCAAAAACGAGAGTATAATGAGTGGTCGATATATTCCATTTAGCCTAGATTTGTCTTAAAAGTTATGTATTGACCGAAATTTTTGGCCATTCTTCTTTTACCTCGATGTTCTTACATAATGAAGTGATTCTTACAAGTCAGATACAATATGTTTTGGGCCTTGAATTCCATTGATTAGGCGTGCTTGCAAGCACTTTTCTAGTTTTATGCCCTTTTTGGTGTTATGTTAGGCTTTTATTTATTTATTTATTTTGGTAAAAAGGCTTTTATTTATTTTTCTAAATGCTTTACTAGTTAATGTAACTTGTTGGGTTTTCCAATGTCACTTAGGGTTAACAGGGTACTTATTTGATCTATTCTATGTCTGAGGTAGCTTTTTGTCATATTTCACATAATGAAAAAGAAAAGTGATTTAACCACCGCCTGCGATGGCTCACTTGGATAAGTGCTCCCATGATGTTTACCGAGGATGGAGGAGTTCGAATCCTGCTAGTCGCACGGGATATTAAGTGCGACGTTGGGGTGGTGGGTCCTCCGCTAGCATCGCCCAGGGTTTACCTGCCGGCTGCCGGCTGTACGGGGTTCCCTGGGTATCAAAAAAAAAAAAAGTGGTTTCTCTTTGATTTCTCTTTGTTAGTGCGCAAGTGAGCGGTGTTGTCTTAGTGCGTGTTGGCAGATCGATAAATCTGTGTTTACCTATAGTTAACTTTATCACTTAGGATGCCCAAAAAGGTGTTGCTTAAAATAGATGGCCCTTTGTAGCGATCAAAAAAAATAATTCGATGTTATTAATGTAATTTGTGTGTTTGTGTGTTTAAGTGAGAGAGAGAGTATCTACTGCCCATATAACTAATACATCTTTGCCCAATCTAATCACCATATATATCCCCATTTCATTATCAAGATCTCCTACATATTCTGATTTTCATTTTGCTTATATAAATTAAATCTCCCACCACATATAAAAGGTTTTAATCACGTTCATATTTGAAATATCTTGATGGATGGTGTTCGTAACTTAGAAATCGGTTGGCTTTTAATCTAGTTAACATCATATTGTCATTAATTATCAACGAAATTTATATCTTCTCATTGTCAAAACAAACATGGGAGTATTTCACTACTTAGGTTTCATAGTTTTCTTCAATACCAATTTATTTGTTATTTTAGTTAATTATTACTGGCGCTAATATTACGTCACTATTATTGGTGCATGCTATCATGTTGCCTTCTATTTAGTTACTTAAAGTTAGACACAAAGAAATTACATATTCAACAATGTTAAATATATCAAATTTAGTTGAAACTCAATCAATCTCTGCAAAAACCATTACATGAACCACTTCAAAGAAGAAATATGCCTTATTCATAATTTTATTGCTTTCCTTTTACAAAGTGGACAAAAGTTTCTCCTCATGAGCCATTTCTCAATGCAGCCATAGTGAAAGCGATACCCACAGTCCAACTGTCCAAGCTTATCTTCAACAATGAAGTCGTCCTGCAAATAGTCCAGCAAAATAATAGGTACGATTTAGTAACATATATGCATACTCATACTTTAAATTTAGCTAAGACAATTACTTATGGACAAAAATATTGTTCCTCAATTCTATCTTAATATTTTCTTGAGTAAATGAAGTGGTTCTTACAAGACAAATATAGCAGGATTCAACTTCGACATTGTATTCTTCCGAAGTAGAGGTTTGGGTTTGATATTGCTGTGACCTGAGATGTGTAGAGATGGCTTCCTCACTCAATCCTGCAGAAGCATCTCCACCCTGTTTGTTGAGGTGGACCAATTCTTAATCAGAAGCATATGAAGAAAACCTAAGTATTTCATAAGATATTCATTTTTCTACATGACACGGAGTTTCATATATTTTAAAAAATATTTTAAAATTTATACTTAGTTACATATTATCTTAATATGGCATGTAAATTAAAAGTTCATATCTAATATAGAAATGAGAATCACAAGTTTAATACAATGCGATTGTCTTTTGCCATCAAGATCATGATATATGTGGAAATGCATAACATAATTGGTAGTAAAAATCGGTCTCAATTTAAAACTCTCATCTCAAATACTCTTTTCAAGGAATTATATTGACGAAATTTCCAATGGGATTATCATACTTAATTTAGGAACCAAATTAAGAATTATGCGAAAATTTGTTGAGTTTTCAAATCTAGTACTATAAATAAGATGTCGCTGTTCCTAAAATGAAACTTGAATACACAAAAATATAATAATATTACATTTTTGGAACATACTTCGTGCATTCTCAATTGGATGGCAGCCCACGGTGATGGTGATGATATCTCGGGATGAGGTCTAGCTCGCCTCACCCCTCTACTCGCCCATCCCGGCAATCTAGATGTCGCAGAAGTAAATTGATTGTTTATGTATAATCTTTCCTGGCCATGTAGCCCTGCTGAGTTCTCATTTGTGGTCTGGTCAATTGTGTTGTTATTTTCATTTTCCATTGTAGAGGCCTGTAAATGTAAAATTCTTTTGTCAGAGAATTATAATAAAAATATTCGTATATATAGATATGTGTGTGTGTGTGTGGGTATACGCTGTTCATTATGCTAGCTCTAAAACTATGAACCTAATAGGTTTTCTTGACGAAATATTAACATATTATATACTAAATCACGAGAAAAAAGGATGAGATTACCTCAGGGAAAAATATAAAATATTTTCTAGCAAATGAACGGATTTCATATTATTTCTTTATGCTTACATTAATGATGTTATCGAGGCAAAAGCATACATTTGTTGTCAAATGGTGAATCAATCCACTAAGTGCGTAGAATTCCTTCTTTTGGAAAATTTTACATTGACAAAAAATATGCTAAACTATGTATGATTGACCGAGTAATGACCATTTAGCATTTGTATTAAAACTATATATGAACATGAATCAATTTACTAGAGGGGGTGTATGTATTCTAACCAAATTAGTAGTATATACATTGGAAAAGTCTGTTTCTGTCGAGGGAGGAATTCCTACTCGAAGTATTGGAGGGGCTAAGTCAGAATGCAACTGCCCTCACAGTAGACATAAAATAAGAAAAAGATTTCAAATGATATAAATTTTCTTTCAATGCCTGCACATTCTTTTAGTTGATTTGTCATAGGAGAATGAGTAAGACAAGAAATTGACTTACACATAGTGAGATTGAAATCGAAAATTTTGGAAACGGGATTTAAATTTTTTTTTCAAACCAACCTAATTATCATATTTATAATAGCCTGCAAAAAAATTATTGTAGTTGACATTATATAGTAATAAAGCGATAATTTTCTAATTGGTCACTAAGGACAATTTTGATAAGACTCATAGACAATAAAACTATTGGGGTTTTGATGAAATTGCAGAATAAATATTAGGGATAAGTTTGTTAAAATTTTTAAAATAAGGCATGAAAGTGCAATTAAATCTTGAAAGTTGTAAAAAGTGCAATAAAATCTTAAAACTTGTCAAATTGGTTTAAACAAGTCATTTCATTAATTTCGTCCACTCTAACTAACGGAAAATGCTTACCTGCCTTATTTTATTATTTTCTTAAGACACGTGGCAATGACGTGGCGCCTACTAAGTGCCATGTCAGAAAAAAACATTAAAAAATTGTAAATACATACAAAATTAGATTAAAAATAAGAAGCAAAAAATTAATATATATAAATTCACCCACCACTTGGCCAAGCCCTTGCCAGTGGCTGCCGCTAAAATCATCGGGAAGGGCCAGCGAAGGTCACCCTCACCGGCCCCAAGCTATGCCTTGGTGGCTCTTGACAAGGGCCTACTAGCCCAAATCTGGGGGAGGGCGCGACCCTCACCCCAGATCTGAGCAAGAGTCATCTGGCCTCGCTCAAGGTTGCCCACCCAAAGCAAAATTGCTAGAATGAACCTTAATAATAATCAATCGAAATTGGTAGAATGAACATACAAGCATAGAAACACAGACATCCCTAACCATTTATTAAGGCTTTTAAGCAAATTCAATACCATATGGAATGGAAAAAAAAAAAAGATGAAAAAGAGAATATACGTACTTGATTTGGGAAGCACCAGCCAAAAGTAAACCTTGATGGAAATTAGCCTGCAAGAAATGACCATTCATGAAAAAAATGATAAATACATGTAAAACATTATTTATTTAGATAAAAAGGTGAGCAAATAATCATAAATTCCCTAAAGAATGAACTAAGGTCACTGATTGATCATTGAATTGATCATGTGAAATAAATTTTAGAATTTGAATTTACGTGTATGAGTGTCTAGACAATCAAATATAATGAATGGGTTTATAACATCCAAATAATTTGGTTGCTAGTAAAATATCCTACACCCTCCAAGATACGACAATCTATTAGATTGTGTTGTTAGTCTTCAGAATGCAATTATTTACCTTGAAATTGATACTTCTCATACAATCTCTCTATCATTATAAGAAAAATTTGTAAAATGCAACAAGAAAGACTTTGACACGAAAAAAGAGAAAGCATATAGACATCGATACCTTAATGAAAATATAGATTAAAGAAATAATAAAAAAATCACTTGAAGAAATATGCTTCATCTATCAAAAACATCCAAGATCTGAACAATGGATGTAGTATACATACTTTTCAAATTCTTTTTCACATTTGAAATAAAGAGGGGAAAAAAAAACCATAGTGCACGAGTTGAAAAACTACCTATATCATACCATATGCTAAGAAGAAAGAAGGATAAGAAAGGGAAAAAAAGATCAAGGAAGCACATGAAAAATAACCTGGAAGATCTAGACCGATGTGAGAGTTCAAGAGAATTTTGATGTAATTTGCATAGCCAAAGACAAAAAGATGAGATGATACCAAAATGAAGACAAACTTTAACAAGACAAGTTGGTAGTGCAGAACTTATCTCTATTTATATTATCCTTCCTCATGCCTGATTGAGTAAATTCGAACTTACCATATTGGAGAGCTTTCTCAATTTGACATCTCTTTTTAGTTGCTAAGAAATCCTAATTCGAATTGCCATCTTACATTTGTATTTGTATTTCATTCTTGAAATAGTCTCGTTTTATTGAATTAATTCTTTTCTTGGTCGACTATTCTCCCTCTCCAACAACATTTAGAATGGTTTGATCTTGGTTAATCTTAATTTTTTCATAGATTCTCAAAGTAATCAACCAAAAGAGAGCGAGACCTTTTAATATCATTTCTTGTAAACGGCAATTTTCTTATCCAATGTAGATGGTATTATGGTCCGGAATCTACTATGAGATTTGCAAGTTAAATATGTACTTGTTATCATATTGGTAAGTGATATATCTAAGTTCGTTAATTTGATTTCTTGAAACGGTCAATTGATGAATCTTTTAACTTAGTTACTAACTGATCATACATACCATTAGAATTACTTAATTTTCATCTACTTATTTATATATTTTTCTCGTTGGCAACCGTTAACAGTTATTTTATATTTTCTCAATTTGAATTTGTCCGTTATTTTTAAGTATATGAAGCCAATATTGTTACATCAGCGACATAAGATGTCATTTTTTAGTGATCATTCCAAATTTCAACTTAGACACAAAAAGATGCAATTCAATTATTGACAAGATATAGTTTACTAATTAACAATGCAACCCTACCTCATTTAGCCAAAGAATAGTAAAAACTTCTGGAAATAAAATGGTTGTCCATGGTTCATATTGGGATAATTATTTATCCTCATGAATTTTGGTAGAAGGAAATCCCACAATAATAAAATTGTTGAAGAAAAGGAAAGTATATGGATGCAAGAAATTATACACATTGGCCTTTTAGTGGGAAACACAAGATATTTTACCATATACTCTCTTTTGCCGATTTTAGATAGGTCTACTTTGGGACAACTTGCTCACACATGCACTGACACACATATCCAACAATAAACCTCATAACATATCTTTGTGCGTTCATTTTTCTTCATCAAGGCTAAGTGGGTCAGTTCAGGTTTCCTGTCTTTCATTAATTTCCCTAATTAGCATAAACTTATATGATTATACATTAATTATTTGACTAATTTTGTGGCAGCACAATCTAATCATTATCTATTTTTAGGGCACTTGAATTTTCTTTTTGTTGCCATTTATTTAATTCTATTTGTATTTGAATTCTTTCCTTAATGCCTTTTTCCTTCTCTTTGTTTTTAAAACTCATTCCTCTAGTATTTTTTTTTTCACATTCCAAAGCGAAAAACAACAATATATTGATTACGTAGACATCCTCATGTATAGATTCATTTTTTAGGCAAAATCCTTTGATTAGTGATTGACTTTGGAAGCTATGCTCCTCATCTCTCCCTCACTTTGTACGCGTGTTTGTTTCTCTATTATAAATAATTTAAATCATAAGTTACTGAAACATCTCAAAAAATTTTCGATCTTTTCCCAGTCTTTTTTTTTGGCTTAGTCGATGAATGCTTTGCGCGTTTGCTGTTGCTGCAGGTGAACAGTTGTTCAAGCAAAATGGGGAAGGCTGTTATAAATGCAGCGCATTCTGAATGACTCGATCTTATCTCAATGTCGTTTGGCTGTGCCAAAGAGGCTGGAAAAACCATAGAGTTGTGTGGCAAAGAGATTAAGGTGCACACCTCTTCAGATAGAGAAAGCATTGCGGTGTTGGTCTTTTGTGAACACCCGAATATGCCTAATGCGTAACACATCTTTAGATAAAGTATTGCTAGAAATTCATTTGCCGAAAGAGAGGTCTCGTTTTTCAAAGTTCCATTAAAATATGGGTGGGAGGATCATATGATTGTTTGGAAGTCCAGTAATTTTTTGAAATCTGCAAACCTTAACAGGATATTGCACGAGGTAATATGTCACTGTTCGCTTGATAAGTTCAATTAAATTCTTTCTATTATGAAGGTAACGGTGAGCTGCATTGCAATGTTGGCGTTCCATTTGTAATGGGAACTACTGGAGGATACAGGGATTGGCTTTACTGAACAGTCGAAGATTCAACTTATATGCAGTAATTTCCCAACAAATGGGGATCCAGCTGACAGAACCCAGATCCATGTTCAGTTTTAGCCATCTCTGCACTTTCTTATTTTGTCCTAATTATTCTCTAGTTTTTGGTAGGTTGTGGCATTTCTTGCAGCAATGGAGATTATGGCAGAGCAATTTCCAGGAGCCTTCTCTGGGTATCCTCTAAAGGTGTTCAGTCCTCATTCTTCTGCATCTGCTTTCCCCTCTGCTCCTCACTTTGCTCTCTGTCTTGTATGGTTCATCCTTTCGAGTGGGTCTCGATTAATGATTTTATGGATGTTTAAGTGCACATGTAGCTGATCCACTGTTGGATTAGATACTTTCGAGAGAGCCATTGGTTGTAAGATCAACTATGCATGAAAAAAATAAAATAAGATACTAACAATGGAAGTTCTGTGAGTTTTGTCCTACAATTTGTCAATTAGGTACTGATGGTTTTAATTATTAATGTGATGGGCCTAAGTTGGCCCGTCCGCCCATGTTGGGCCTAAAAGCCCGGCCCGTAAGATAAGGGCCCATGGTTGAAGGGTTGAGATATGAAGAGGTGTTACGTTGAGGGGATGTGTCTTTTGGAGAAGACGTAAGAGAGAAAAGAAAAGGAACGTACCCTTTCAACGTACGTACGTTTCTTTTCTTTTCTCCCTCTCCCAAAAAGAACATAACTTTTCTCCCCCTTGAAGCAACAAGATCGCTCCTCGGTAGAACGGGATCAGAATCCTTCCTCGAACCTCAACATCGGTGTTTAATCTGTGGACAATAAGGTACGCTCGATTCCGTGGTGTATCTTTGATCGGTGATACATGTAATTCCTGGGCTCGTCTTCCGCATTCGTTTTAGGGGTTTGATTTAGTGTCAAATCCGTTTTAGGGAATCAGTAATTCCCAACATTGGTATCAGAGCCGTAGTTCTTGTTTCCCGATCCTTTTCCATGTTTTTCCCGACCCCTTTCATGTTTATGGATGATTTCTTATTAATTTTCGTGAAGTTAATCGGCCGACACCGATCGGGGCGGAAAAATCCCGACACCCGAACACCGTTCATCCATTTTTTTGATTTTCGATAAGTCGAAATCAGTTTCTGATGGCGTAGAATCGAAGCCCTCGTTGAGACGAGCAAGACGAGTGGCGGATCGCCGCCGTAGGCTGCCGGACGCGCCCCCACGCGTGACCGGAACGAACCGGTGTCTTCGGTGCGTGCGTCGCACGCGCGCGCGGGGCCGATGCGCGCCCGTTCGACGCACGTGCGCGGGGCCGTCGATGGCGCGTGCGCGGCACGCGCTAGCTGACGTCATCGTGACGTCAGCTACGCACGCATGCCGCGCGTGCCGAGTCGGTCCGTCCGACCCGGCCCGGCCAAGGCGATCCGGTCGACCCGGCCCGTTCGGTCCGACCCGATCCGTTCAGCTCGACCGGTCCGACGCGACCCGACCCGACCCGTTGACCTCGACCCGTCTAACCGTTGACCGTTGACTTTGACCGTTGACCCAAAAAAAAAGAAGGAAAATTTTGTATTTTCCAATTTGTTTATTGAGAATTATAAGTAATCCCTTTTTGTTCTTCATTTGTTGCAAGAACCATGGAAAATTATGTATTTTCCCTTTTGTTCATTATGGATTATATGTTAATCCTTTTTTGTTCTGCATTTGTTGCAGGAACAATGCCTTCCCGTAAGGCGCGCGCATCTATTCGCACAATTACAGATGAACAAAAGAAAAGGCTTTCAAGGATGATAGCCGATTTGAATGATTATCGGTGGGAGAGTGACAATATAATTGATCATATTCTTGAGGTCAACAAAATGATACAAGAAGTCATATGGAACGATTATCCCATGCCAGGCTCTCAGATGGTGTGATTTTTCATGAACACTCTTCCACCAGAATGGCAAGGAGTGTTAAATCGCTTATGCGAGGTCAACAAAGCCACTAGGTATAAGAGTCTAGTGATGACTTTTGTAGATGAATATCATCGGGTTGGAGCCACCAAGACTACCCAAGGAATGACTTCGATTGGGCGGGGGTTGAATGTGCGAAGGAGAAATCCTAAGGGATTTCCGTCGGTTTTTCCGTGGCTATCTAGAATGCCTGAAAATTTTACAAAAGAAAAGAACAAGAAATTGAACCGAGTAGAAGCTTTCCCTATTCGTAGTATAATGACTTGGTTTTAGATGTTTCGAGATATTTTTAGTATGCTTTATGGACATCTTATGTAAATGCTTTCTACCAAGTTGTTGTTGGTGTAGCAACTGATATGTAAGTTGTATTATGTAAAAGCATTATTATTCTATTGGATGTCAAATATTGTTTGCTTTCTGTTATTGTTGATTACTGTGGGTAGTTGATAGAAGTTTTTGTAGCTTCATAGAATTTATTTTGCATAAGACAATTATATTAATGATAGTTTTAAGTTTGGATTTTTGGAGGATGATTGGAAACATAGTGACCTTTGGATTTTGAAACCTTACTTGAAATTGTTCATTAATATGATGGGTTTGTGCAAAATGGATGCATAAATGATAGGCATTAATAATTCGTGCATATGTCTCTGATATGTTCAGATCAATGGGCTCAGCAACTAAGAACAAAATTGCTAATTTGAATAAAGAAGATAAATTGAACGGCGAGAATTGTGAAGTATTGAATAAGAAAATTCAATATGTGCTTGAAAAGCAAGAAGCACTAAAAGCTCTTGACCATGTTATGGAAGAACTTGAGGATCTTGTGCGCCACCTTGAGCTAGCGGAGAGGACTGCCTCAAGGTATTTGAGTGGGATACAGATATTTGCTGTGTTTCTTTAAGCTCAAAAGGGGCTTCGAGCTCTAAGCGCAAGCGCATTGATTCGTTCAATATGTGGAAATGCAATGGATCAAGTCCTTCTTGCAAGAAACCAAAAGTTAACCAACATAAGAGAGGAAAACGTCCTCGAGTGAAGAAGCCGACAAGGGTGAAGTGTTACAACTGTGACTAAAAGGGTCACTATGCTCGTGATTGTCGCGAGCCAAAGAAGGTACACACCCCTTGTACTATTGAGAACTTTGCTTATGTGTCAAGTTCTGTATTCTTAGCTGAATCTAATCCTTTGTGGACTGTAGATTCAGGAGCGACAGACCATGTAGCGAAGGATAGAGGATCCTTCGTGGAATTCTGACGAGTACCAACTAGAACTAAATGGATCTATGTGGGAAACAACTCCAGAGCTGAAGTAAAATGAATTGGCATCTGCCAACTGAACATGCGTGGTGGACGCAATTTGTTCTTACATGATATATTGTATGCTCCGGAGATTCGTCGGAATTTAGTGTCTGTTTTAGTGTTTGTCAAGCTAGGTTTTAATATGAACTTCCATAATAGAGGTGTGGATTTGTTTTTGGATACAAATTTCTATGGTTGTGGTTATTTTCTGGATGGTTTCATTGTATTAGATATTGACTATGTTAATGCAAATGTTTGTTATTCCCTTCTCACGTCTCCTAATTCATATGATAATGATGTGAATGTGTGGCATGCTAGACTTGGTCATATTGGCCAACAACATATGAATAGACTAGCCAAAGAGGGCTTGTTAGGCAACATTGAAAAAGTCGATTTGCCCATATGTGAGCATTGCCTAGTAGGGAAAACGACAAGGAAACCATTTGGAAAAGGTAAAAGAGCTGAATTTCCTCTGCATTTAATCCATTCTGACGTCTGTGGTCCAATGAATGTGAGAGGAAGGCATGGGGCTGTTTATTTCATCACTTTAATAGATGATTATACTCGATTCGGATATGTCTATTTGATTTCTCATAAATCTGAAGCATTAAGTTATTTCAAAAGGTTTATGAACTTGGTAGAAAATCAATTAGACAAGAAAATAAAAGCATTGAGATCCGATCGAGGTCGAGAATATTTATCTGATGAGTTCAGAAAATTATGTGATGAAAAAGGAATAGAAAAACAGTTGTCTATTCCATATACTCCTCAACAAAATGGTGTTGCGGAGAGAAGGAACAGAACCCTACTAGAAATGGTTAGGTCCATGATGGCGCATGCTAACTTACCTATCACCTTTTGGAGTGATGCGTTATTAACTGCTGCGTATATACTTAACCGGGTACCTTCCAAATCGTTACTTCCACTCCATATGAGTTATGGACGGTAGAAAACCGGACTTAAATTTTCTTAAGCCATGGGGTTGTGCTGCTGCCTATACTCATGAACCCTCTCACAAGTTTGGGAAATTGGGTCCTAGAGGAAAGAAGAGTATTTTTATAAGATACTCCGAACACTCGAAAGGGTATGTGTTCATAGGTGAGTAGAAAAGTGGGAGTATAACTGAATTTGAATCACGGGATGTCACATTCTTAGAGAATGAATTTCCTAAGAAGGGCGAAATAGGTGAAGATTACTCCCTATTTGAAACCTTGGATCAAGATAATGATATTAGTGGAGTTCGTCCAAGTGGGAGTAATATGAGAAGTGATGAATTGAATTCAACTCATTCTCAATTACAACCACATGATGAGACGACATCATCATTATCTAACCCTAGTGGGAGCATAATGGGGAATGATGTGCAAAGTGTACAATCTCCCATATGGCGAACAAGTCGCAAAAGTATTCCCCGTCAACGTTTTGACATTGAAGGGGAAACTTTTATGGTTGCTCCACAAGATGAGGATGAGCCAAGAAATGTTAATGAGGCTCTAAATTGCCCTAGTAAGGAAAAATGGATGCATGCAATGGAAGATGAAATAGAGTCAATGAAGTCAAACCATGTTTGGGAACTGGTTGACCTTCCAAAAGGACGCAAAGCTATTGGGAACAAATTGGTTCTCAAAATAAAGCGTAAAGTTGATGGCTCGATAGAAAGGCATAAAGCTCGCCTTGTAGCGAAGGGATATAATCAACATGAAGGAATTGATTATGAGGAAACATTTTCTCCTGTTGTGAGATTTACCTCGATTCGCATTATTCTGGCAATAGTGGCAAGTATGAATCTTGAATTACATCAAATGGATGTAAAGACTGCTTTTCTCAATGGAGAATTAAATGAAGAAATATATATGGAACAACCTGCTGGTTTCATAATGAAAGGCCAAGAAGAAAAGGTATGTCGACTTTTGAGATCGATATATGGCCTTAAGCAGTCGTCAAGACAATGGTATATACGTTTTCATAATGCCATAATGGCATATGATTTTACAATGATTGATGAGGATTATTGTGTATATATCAAAAGATCTAAAGATCAATTTGTGATCATATCATTATATGTTGATGATATACTAATTGCCGGAAGCAATATGGAGTTAGTTCACACTGTCAAGAGTTGGTTATCTTCCAACTTTGAAATGAAAGATATGGGTGAGGCTGCATACATCCTTGAAGTTAAGATTTCAAGAGATCGTTCGAAGAGATCATTATCTATTTCGCAAGAAACTTACATAAATAAGGTTCTTGAACGATTTCGTATGCAAGATTGTAAACCCATTGATACTCCTATTGCAAAAGGTGAAGGATTGAGCCATAGACTGTGTCCAAGGACTCTACAAGAGAAGGAACAAATGAAACATGTTCCTTATGCTAGTGCTGTTGGGAGCTTGATGTACGCTATGATGTGTACAAGACCTGGCATATGTTTTGCAGTTGGAATGGTGAGTAGATACCAATCCAATCCAGGTCAAGCACATTGGAAGGCCGTTAAAAGAATACTGAGGTATCTGAAGGGAACTACTGATTACAAGCTGAATTACCAAGGAAAGGATCTGCGACTTGAAGGCTATTCAGATGCTGATTGGGGAGGAGATTTAGATGAAAGAAAATCTACCTCTGGTTTTGCTTTCTTACGAATGATGGCGCCATATCATGGAGCAAGTAAGAAGCAAATGTGTATAGCCTTGTCCACGATGGAAGCTGAGTTCGTGGCATTATCGGCAGCGTACAAGAGGGAGTTTGGCTTAAGAGATTTTTGGATTATTTAGGTGTCATTGAGAAAGCTGCAAATCCATTATTGGTTAACTGTGATAGCCAAGCAGCTATAGCGTACACCAAAGATCCAAAATATCATGTCAAGACCAAACATATAGATACCAAGTATAGCTTTATCAAAGATATGGTTGCACGAAAGGATGTGAACTTACAGTACATATCTACGCATAGAATGGTAGCAGATCCTATGACAAAGCCAATACCTAGAGATGTGTTTTGTGGTCATGTAAAATCTCTAGGATTTCGTAGAGTCGATGTCTTGGATATTGTAATTTCCCTGAGTTGTTCACATTTATGAATTTGTGTTTTTTCATTATTAATGCCTATGAATCTTTGTTTGATCTTTATGCATCTTAATGCTCGCTGCATTATATTAAGTTGAGAAAGTATGTCGGACAGATAAGAGATTAGCCCACTCACATGGGTAATCGCCTCCATTTGCTGTGTGAAAAATAGAGATGAGACGGTTTTTAAGCTTATTATCTAGGTGATAATCGAGAGCTCAAGCTTAAAAATATATATGTCGCCTTAACTAAGTGTTAAGATGAGGACATGATATGTACTATGTTCGAAAGTAAAATACCCCACATATTTTACTTTATCTGTCTAAGATGTCAGATGTGAGTTCTGATGAATTCTGTGAATGAGTAGATGTGTGAACTCAAGTTAGACATTATGTATATCTGAACTATCATCTGTACGGTATTGATGGTGTAGACATACGCTCCATGGGAAAGGAGTTAATACCGTAATACGTATTTCATACTACGTATGCATGAGACGACCAATAAGAGTGGCAAAAGTTTGATCTCAACTTTTATGCCGTGTGAGACTCTTGAGGAAAAGAGTTCCTCAATTTTAGTGTCGTCAGGACTCTTACTTATTCTCAAAATTTCTATTTAGTGTTTGCTATCTTAGGATGTTGCCAATGGTCATGAGTTGATACGATCTAATGGGACATTTCTAGAAAAGCAAACTAAACTGAAGTTGAGAATTTGAAGGAAAGAGGAAGATCGAATTTGGAGAATCACATTGTAGTTTTTGTATTCACTGGTCGACCGATTATGACTGTCTTTGGGATAATCATAATTGTGAATACAATATATATATATATATATATATATATATATATATCATTGTTTAAAAGAGATCAAGAGAGATATAAATGTGATCGATCGATCTAGGGTACTGCATACTAAATCTACTCAAAGTGTGATGCCCATTATGAGCTGCTATATATTCCTAACAGATGTATGGCAACAAGCTCTCAAAGTATGCTGGTCGCACGGATTATTCACTGGTATGAATGTTGAAGAGAGGTAAAGAGGATCATGTTCGGCCCCCCATGTGCGAGTGGGAGATGATGGTTTTAATTATTAATGTGATGGGCTTAAGTTGGCCCGTCCGCCCATGTTGGGCCTAAAAGCCCGGCCCGTAAGATAAGGGCCCATGGTTGAAGGGTTGAGATATGAAGATGTGTTATGTTGAGGGGATGTGTCTTTTGGAGAAGACGTAAGAGAGAAAAGAAAAGGGAACGTACTCTTTCAACGTACGTACGTTTCTTTTCTTTTCTCCCTCTCCCAAAAAGAATGTAACTTTTCTCCCCCTTGAAGCAACAGTACGCTCCTCGGTAGAACGGGATCAGAATCCTTCCTCGAACCTCAACATCGGTGTTTAATCTGTGGACAATAAGGTACGCTCGATTCCGTGGTGTTTAATCTGTGGACAATAAGGTACGCTCGATTCCGTGGTGTATCTTTGATCGGTGATACATGTAATTCCTGGGCTCGTCTTTCGCATTCGTTTTAGAGGTTTGATATAGTGTCAAATCCTTTTTTGGGAATCAATAATTCCCAACAGGTACTGTTGATCTCTTTATTTTCTGCATTATATCAAGACAAAGATAAAATGGAAACACAATGATACAAACAAGACACAACCTAAATCACAAAGCAGAAAAAAGACGGTGGCGAGTGGGGTTATAGGTGACTCATCGTTGGTGTGCTAAGCCGATGTGGGACTCAAGGCAGATTAGGTGCTGTTAATCTTACTGATATAGGTCTGATTCTATCCTGTAAGCTTATCTTTATATAGTTTCTATCCTCAGTTAGATTTTTTGTATTTTACTTGTTATCATTTAACTTGTCATGTTCATTTGCTTGGTTATCAAGTTGAATGATGGTTGAGTACTCTGCCATTTGTTGTGAAGCGACCCTTTAACCAGAATGGGGAATGAGATAGGAGTTTGGGTGCTTATACACTGAACCACTATCTTTGCTGAAGTTCGAGGGAACAAATAAGAGGGAGAAAAAAGATTTTTTTGTTAGGTGAGAAATAAGCTTTTAATATTGCTATCTCGGGAAGCACGAGAACTGGAACCCGTGGCAATTTGAGTCCCTCTGGGTTTTCTGTAGTTACCCTTTTGTTAAACTCTTATATTTTTTAATGGGGGACATCTTCCGTCCTTAAAATGCCATAGTATGGTTTCACCCCCTTCCTACTTCTCCTATTGCACTGAGTTGTAGTGGAACACCGTGTGTTATGCTGCTTTCTTTAGAATAGCTTGAGAATCGGGATTCATTGTTGCTGTGGTTTGGTCGCGGGGTTTGCATTGATTGATGAACATTTACTCGTGTGCAATGAATTTGGGTTAATTTATAATATTAGAACACTCTACTGTTTTACTCTTGACCTAATGATGCCAAATTTATATTGTAGACATGATATGGTAAGTAACTTTTGTTTTCAGTTCACATTTGAATGTGCTGATGGAGGCAGTGTTGAATTTTTTTAAAGTATGGGTGATGGAATCCCATCAATCGAGCAAATTGGACCATCTGGAACAACTCAAGCGGTAATTTCTTGCTTTAAGATGTTGGGAGTGTCTTTTGACATGGATCAGGTGTGTTGTGAAATTATGTTTGTGACTTTGACTTGATTTATTGAGAAATTCTTGTTGATTCTTTTTTATTTATCCTGAAAAAGGCGCGTTGAGGAACATATACATATTTGTTGCGAGTCCAGATCATTTCTGTGTTTATATGAATTGAATTGTTAGTAAGCAGGCTGTAGATTAGTTCTTGGCCGAACACATGATTTTTGTTTTTTAGTTTGTTTCCGGCAAGAGCTAAAAGGTCTTTGGGTTCAATTCTTATATTATTGGCCTACTTGCCTATGGGGGAAAACCTTCATTCTGCACTCACATCTTGTATATCTTCTAAATTATGTATGAGTGAATGGCACAGTAGACGATAAATTGTAAAAATAACCTTTGTAAATGCTGGTTCTATTATTAAGATTATTATTAGTATTTCCACAATAAAAAATATCACACATTTATCTATGCTTTTGCTTTGGAATAGCATCTGATCCGGATGATCTGTGATCCTGAACAACACAAATGGAGATGGTTGGATCATGCTTTCCATTTGTATCATCTGTCATCACCTGATGAAACATAATTATGGATTATTTTTTGATATGTCCACCTTCTTATTTCATATGATTTTCTAGAGTTGAGCATCACAAAATATTCATCTCCTTTATAGAGTCTCTTTTGAGTTGCAGCACAATGTTTGCGGTAAATCAATATATGCCGAGGGCACGGTTGTTGCTGTCTTGTTTTTAGCCAAGAAGGTGATAATTCTTCCAACAGAAATTTGTGCACACTAATCAAAACTTGCCGTTTATGATATTTAAGGGTTCTTTTTCTTTACTAGCCAGAAATGAGACATGGCATTACAAAATGGCAAACTTATATAATCAGATTCATATAATGTCTGAATGCAATGTATAATATTTTAGCTCTGAATGAGGAAATGTGTTCTTTGTATCTAATCAAAGCTAACTGTTTGGTGTTGCAGATAATCACTGTCCCGATAGATTTGATTATTTGCGATGCGAAGCACGCGTGTTAAAATCAGAGGATATCTGACCAAAAAATAAAATAAAATCGGAGGATGCAAATTAAAATAGTTTTTTAATTTTCCTGCGACTTTGGCAAGTACTGCATTGTTTGAGCTCGCGACTTGGGAGCCATAGGAAGTGTCCTGTTTTTCTCATTAATGAAGTTTGATGTTCAAACTTGAAGACATGCAATGGTTCAAAATGGCAGTTCTCTATGGAAAATGCACTCCTAGTTAAACGGGAGATCATCATGATGTCAAAGACTTTAAACTTGAGTGTTGGATTCACAACAAATGAGATGAGAGGGGAAAGAACAACTGCTCAATTACAAATTATATTGCCTAAGCAAGAAAAAAGGTTGATTGATCTTGTCACAAATTCGAAATTTCTCACGTGTGAAATCCTTTGAATTTTGAGATCGATCTCATTCATATTGCTAGTGCTACTGCTGCCACTTTGCAAATTGGATAATAATATTCACCTTGAGCCATTTCGCAATGCATTGGTCGCAAAAGCAATGACTGCAATACAACTTACCAAGCTAGTCTTGATCAAGATAGGCATCCTACAATGGTATTAGCAAAAACAAGAGTATAATGAGTGGTAATTATATTCAAATTAACCTAGATTTGTCTTAAAAATTATGTAGATACGAAATTTTTTACCATTCTTTTATTTCGTCGTTCTCACATAATAAAGTGACTGTTAATAGTCAAATACAATATGTTTTGGACCTTGAATTCCATTGTTTAGGGTTGTTTCAAGAACTTTTCTATTTTTATGCCCTTTCTCGAGTTATAATAGGCTTTTATTTATTTTGCTGAATGCTTTATTGCTTAATGTAACTTTCGAGTTTTTCAATATTGCTTAGGGTTAACCAGGTACTTATTTGATCAATTTCTATGTACCAGGTCGCTTTTTGTCACTCTCTATTATTGCGCGTATGAGAAAGAGTTGTCTTAGTGGTCAGTGCTTGTTTGCGGATCAATGAATCCATGTTTACATATTGCTTTATGCATCACTTAGAATCCCCTGAAAGGAGTTGCTCAATATAGATGGCCTTTCGACACCCAAATTTTTATCAACCTTTTAAATATCCGTTCATTTTATAAAAATATATAAAAAATGGAAAGAAAAAAATGAAATGAACGAAAATGAATGAAAATAATAATAATAATAATAATAATAATAATAATAATAATAATAATAATAATAATAATAATAATAAGAACAACAAATTTAGGTAGGGGACTTGGCCTCTTCTTTTTTAAATAATAGGTTTTTGAGTCAGGTGAGCCCATGCCCCACCTCTTTTTTTTGTAATTACCATA
The DNA here is from genome assembly GCA_017140595.1 of Eucalyptus curtisii. NCBI lineage: Eukaryota > Viridiplantae > Streptophyta > Magnoliopsida > Myrtales > Myrtaceae > Eucalyptus > Eucalyptus curtisii. Next base: position 3,168,236 of record CM029494.1, on the reverse strand, counting down.
GCCCATCTTTTTGCTTCCTCTTAAGCCCATTTTTTTTTCTTGCTTCTTTTTTCCTTAAAAAAGCCCACCAGAACTTAAGCAAGCTCAGGCCTTATTCCCTTTTCTCTAAGGGTTATTACTTTGAAAAACCCCAAACTAGTACACTTGTGATAAATTTATCCCAAACTATTTTCTTGACTACCAAAAACCCCAAAACTGGTATACTTTTGACAAATTTACCCCAAATTGGTACACTTGTGATAAATTTATTATTTGTTAGTTTTCGTTAAATTTTACTATCAAATTATTAAGTTAAACAACACGTGACAGTTGACTCGTATACCAATTTGGGATTTTATGCTCTGTTTATCACAGTTTACGATTTTTGTGATTTTTTTGTAGTATTAATCCAATTTAGTGGAGGGTACATTTATCACAATTTTACCAGCTTGGGAGTTTTTTGCGGTCGAATAAATTAGTTTGGGATAAAATTGTTATAAATGTACTAGTTTATGGTTTTTTATGGTTAGTCGGGGTAAATTTGTCACAGGTGTACCGATTTAGGGTTTTTCATGGTCAAATAAAATAATTTGGAGTAAATTTGTCACAGGTGTACCGGTTTGGAATTTTTCATGGTATTAACCCTTTTTCTAACGCACGCTCTCGAAGACTTTTGTGTGTGTTTTTCGGGGGGGGAGTGGTGTGGTTTTGGGAAGTCGGACACGGAAGAGAAGAAATTGCAGATAGCTTTGAGAGAGAGGAAGAGGGAGCTGCAGAACTTCGGCTATGGAGAGAACCAGAGATAGAAGGAGTGAAGGAATCTTGCCCAAGGAAAAAGGAGAGATCTCTCCCTCTGAGCAGAGCGAGAGCCACCTTTTCGAAACGAAGAAGGATGAAGGAGGTGAATCAGAGAAGACGAGAATGAGCGCAGCGGTGGGTGCCGGGAAGGTCGTGTGCATGACCGGAGCGTCTGGTATCGCCTTGTTGCCCTGTTAAGCTCCTCCTGCAGCACGGCTACACGGTCAAGGCCTCGGTCCGGGGTCCGAATGATCGAAAAAGACTGAACATCTGCTTGGACTTAATGGAGCGAAAGATGGACTTCAACCGTTCAAAGCAAAGCTGCTGGAAGAGGGTTCATTTGATCCTATTGTTGAGGGTTGTGCAGGCGTTTTTCACACTGCCTCGCCCTTTTATCATGATGTCAAGGATCTGTAGGCAGAATCACTTGCTCCAAAGCGCCTTCTGTGCAGCGTGTGGTCTTGACATCATCTATGGCTGCAGTCGCATACGGTGGAAAACCGCGGACGCCTGATGTCATGGTGGATGAAAGTTGATTTTCTGGTCCAGACTTGTGCAGGGCAAACCAACGCGTGCCAACACTTAACACAAGTGCTGCGGCGATAGCAAATATGATAAATGTTTGAAGATATTGAGAAGCGGTTGATTTTGACTTCTTATGGAGAAGGAAGAAGATAATCTCTCCACTAACTCTCCCTCAAGCTTCACCGCTTGAATAAAGGAGTGTCCGCAATCAAAGTTTGAAGCCGAGCGAACACTGAAAATCCTTGTTCCATCACCGATCAGGACTCTCTCTTCAGCAAAGTCCAGCTGATCCGAGAACTGGTTGTTTACTTGAGCTCGAATCATCGTACTTCAAGCTCGCTGTTCTTTGATTTCCAGAAAATTCGAAAATCGTGACTCTGAATCAAAGCTAAGTTCGCTCATGTTCTCTGATTTTGTTTTTGATTCAATTCTTTGCGTTGATTTTCTGCATCTCTATCATGACCAGAACTTGCTCGACCAACCTTCCAGCTGCATCAATCACAGAAATGGTTCATCTATTCAATGAGTCCAGTACATTGGAAGAAGCCTAGTTTTCTTCGATCATTGGCCGATCTTTGAAGATTAAGGCTGTCGATTAGAATTTATAGCTAACGATTAGAATTTAGAGCTAAGTGATTCACTTCTTTCCCCTGGTTTCCATCAGCACAGATTCTACTCTGAATTATCATTATGAATATGACTTGTTCTGGAAATTCGAGTGCTTATCTTATCAGCGTTTTTCAAGCAATGATATGAGCTTGTAAACGGTGATATCTCATGAAGATGTGTTCTAGACTTTCGAAGTATACATGTTGAGATTCGATTTTATATATTATGAGCTCTTATCGGACATCATTTACTAGGCTAAAATTGCTTCGTATACAGATCATAAATCTGGAAAATTGGTGCCTGCTCTATTCTGAGTGTTCTGTTCTGAGTGACATCTGTGTCTTCCTGATTTTTTAAAAATTTGTGTGATCTGATTATAGAGTTGGTACCTTCATGAACCTTGTTTGTGACATCTAGGTCTATGTCATATAAAATTTTCAATAAAATTTAAAGTCATTTGGTAGACACGATTGATCTTCACCTAGACATTTTTGCTTCCGATTTCCAGACTGACCTTCTTGCGTTATTCGTTTTTTATAAAATCATACGTTCAAAATCTGGATATACATCCCCATGAAAAATTTTCACCACATCTGCATCTATCTGATGTAAAATTTTCATGAAAAATAGAACTCATTTGATCGGTACGATTGGCTCTCAATTGTACCTTTTTGTGCCTATAAAAACTGCGCTCCAGAATAACCTTTGTGTGCTCCTAAATTTTTATAAAATCGTTGGTTTGGGATCTAATATCGGTGTCTTCATGCAAAGTGTTCATCACACTTCAATCTAGATTTAAAAATGTTTTGAGAAAAATAAAAAGGTCATTTATTATTTTTAGTTGATGTCAAAAAGTTGCAGTGACATTCTGGAATATGAGCTTTTTGATTTAACCTTCGAGTGTTCCTTAATTTCTATAAAATCATGTGTTCAAAATTTAAAAACATGTTTGTCATGAAAGTTTAGATGAGATTTCAATCTTTCTTTTTACTTTAATTCCATAGAATTTGAAGCTCATTAAAATAATCAAAAGGACCTGATCAGAGTGCTGAATCATTCCGCACCCAGGTTCTCCTTGAATACCTGAATGTGTTTTCACAAAATTCAATGGGCCTAACGACTTTGTTTGAAAATTCTCAAAACATGAAAGTTGAAGGTCACGATCTCAGTTTTCTTTTGATACAATTTTTTTTTTTAAAATTCATACATGTTTGGTTTTTTAAAGAACCTGATCAGCGTGCTTGACAATTTTGCACCTGAATTCTAGAATCTATTTCCCAAGAGCTTTCAAGCTTGTTTCATAATTTCAATAGAATTGAGGTCTGAATTCCCTTTTCTTAATAAAATAATAAATGAAAATAATAGAAATTTCAGAAAAAATCATAAAAATTTTCTGAAAACCTTGAAAAATCAGAAAAAAAATCAGAAATTTGGAAAATACTTAAAAATTAAAATCCGAAATTGAACAAGCCTTTACGACTTTACAATAGGATTTTTTTTTTTTTTAGATTGTCATTTCCTTTTAAAGATAATATTAGGTTCTTTTTGTGTGTGTGTGTGTGTGTGTTTTTTTTTTTTCAATTATACTTAGTTGCGCATTTTAATATCTTGAGTGTTACTTTCTTTTTAGAATGTTTAGGGCAAAAATCTAAGGTTGCCATAGTATTGGTTAGCATGTAATCGAGTTAAGTATCGAAAGGGCATTAGTCTTAGGACTAATGTAATTAAGTCCCCGTTTCAAGATATCTGATTGCGCATGAAATGAGATATTCTCTCATATACATTAGGTTTCTAGTTGACCTAAATAGGCTAGTGGCAACTCACATAGAAATTTGTATAAAATTGATGAAATGAAAACCAAACGTCTATCACCATGCAAGCTATGGGTTTAGGAGGACTCGAGTCAACTGAAGGCAAATTTGGCAATACCCCTAAATCTAATTTCCCTTCCCTATCAAAGGGTTAGGTTAGGACACCCTTTGTAAGGACGAAAAAAATAATTTGATGTTATGAATGTAAACATAAGAACTTCGACAAAGAAAAAGAATTCTCGAAGAATAAGAAATTTTGTGTATTTGTAGCGAGAGAGAGTATCTACTGCCCCAATATAACAAATATCATCTTTGCCCAATCTAATCACCATATATCCCCATTTTATTATCAAGATCTCATATAGTCTAATTTTCATTTCCCTTCTATAAATTAAATCTCCCACCACAAATATAAGGTTTTAGTTGCATTCAATATTCGAAATAACTCAAAAATTGGTTAGCTTATCTAGTTAAATCATATTGTTGTTAATTATCATCAAAATTTATATCTTCTCATTGTCAAAATAGATAGGGGAGTATTTCACTGCTTAGGTTTTATAGATTTCTTCAATACCAACTTATTTGTTTATTTAGTTAATTATTATTGACATTAATATTATGTTATTATTGTTGGTGCATGCTATTGTCACGGCTCGTGATTCTTCCATATTGGCATACCCTTATGAGTGGAGCCTGGAGTTATTGAGTGAAGAGTGAGTGATGTAGAGAGGATGAACACAACTTATTCATGAGAGTGATTTTAGGATGGTTGGTGCTAAGAGTACTAGGATAAAAAGATTATATCTATATGGAGCTCTAAAAGCGGGGTTGGCCCCCATGTACCCATTAGTCGGGAGTTGATGTCGCTATCTATAAACTAGTTGTTGTGCTTAAAATGGTTTTCTTTTTATACGATGGATTAGACGCCTAAGCTAAGCTAAGTATGATACAATCCGATATGAGGATGTTATTCATCACACTATTCTTGGCAACAACTGGAGAAGGAAGATTCGCCCGATGTTATCGACCCACTATCCTATGACACTATCTTGTTGTTTTCTATTTAGTTCCTTATGGCGTGCATGATAACTATTTTGTTTCAGACATCAATTTTTCATAGAAATTGATTTTTCTATTTCTATTTGCTGGATAAGTTTGTAAGAAAAATATACGTTTAGCAACCTTATAAAATTTATGTTCTTAAAATAGAAATTCATTTGATAACGACACAAATTTTTTCCCTCTCGAGTGGTAGTGGGAGACTTCCAACATATGGTGGTCAGTAGGTGATCGGCGATGGGTGGCCCATGTTTGGCGTTTGGCAATTGACGATTGACGGTGGGAGGCGAGTAGGCGGAATTCGGTGATCGCGGTCGGGCGGAGGCTAGCGTTTAAAGATTGGTGACCAGCGACCGAGTCAAGTGGGCAACCGGTGTCCGGCGACCGATGGTGGGCGGGTGGTGGGCAACGGCGGGCGTCTAGCATCCTATGGGTGGCGGGTGGGCAACGAGAATAAACGATAAATTTTTTTTTCAATTCTCACTTTTCTTATAGATATAGAAAAGTTAAAAATTTTAATTTTTGATTTATGGTCCAAATCTATTTCTAAAATAGAAATTTGTTCTAGAAATAAAAAATGAAATTGCGTTATCAAACGGATTTCTGTCATAAACCTGTGCTGAGGAACAGAAAAATATAGAAATAGAGAAACAAAATAGTTATCATGTGTGCCCCTAAAGTTAGACAGGAAGAAATTAGATATTCAACAATGACAAATATGTAAAAATCAGTGAAACTTAATTAATCTCCTCAGAAACCATTGCAAGAACTACTTGAAAGATGAAATATCCCTCATTCATAATTTCATAGCTTTCCTTTTGCAAAGTGGACAAAAGTTCCTCCTCATGAGCCATTTCTCAATACAGCCATAGTGAAAATTAATGCCCACAATCCAACTTCCCAAGCTTATCTTCAACAATGTAGTCATCCTGCAATTTGTCTAGCAAAATAAAAGGTACGATTTAGTAATATATATGCATACTCATAGTTAAAATTTAGCTAAGACAATTACTTATGGACAACAATATTGTTCCTCAATTCTATCTTAATATTTTCTTGAGTAAATGAAGTGGTTCTTACTAGCAAGATTTGGCTTCGACATTGTATTCTTCCGAAGTAGAGGTTTGGGGTTGATATTGCTGCGACCTGAGATGTGTAGAGATGGCTTCCTTGCTTAATCCTATAGAAACATCTCCACCCTGTTTGTCGACGTGCACCAATTCTTAATTAGAAAGCATGTGAGGAAAAACTAAGTATTTTACAACAAAACTAAAGATCAAGGGTGACAAATATTATTACTTTAAAACATCTAGGTCCACTACAAAACTCATGATGCCACTACATGAAATGTTTGAAGTCATACACAAGCAGCAATTTCTATTTAGTTAAAATTTTTATAGTTCATGGTCCTATAAAAGAGATTATGCATAAACTAAGTAAAAGCCAACAAAAAATGCCCCAAAGAAAAAAGAGTTGCTTTCATTACATTTTTATTTATTTATAATTTCAATAGTAATAAGGGTTGAAGCAAATCACCTCAAAATTCAACATCATTTAGATAGAAATTTAATAAACACGCAAGCAAGTACGAATCTCCAAGAGACAAAATAAGAGGTAATGACAATTATGGCATTACTAGGTTGTGCCTTATCATTGCTCAAAATAAAAACTCCCATTAAAGGTCCATAAGACATTACCTTTTTCTACCCAACATGAAATTTCATTTATTTCATAAAATTCTTGAAAAGGAATATTGAATTACATATTTTCATGATATGACTTGTAAATTAAAGTTCATATCCTATATAGAAATGAGGATCATGAGTTTAACATGATGCAATTGTCTTTTGGAATCAAGAGTATGACGTATATGGAAATGCATCACATAATTGGTGGTAAAAATCGGTCTCAATTTAAAGCTCTCAATCTCAAAAACTCTTTTCCAGAAATATATCAACAAAATGTCCAACAAGATTATCATAATTAATTAAGGAACCAAATTGAGAATTATGCAAAAATTGTTGAGGTTCAAGTCTAGAACCATAAATAAGACCATGCCGTTCCCAAGATGAAACATGAATACATAAAGATATAATAATATTACATTTTTTTAAACATACCTCATACATTCTCACTTGAATAGTGGCCCATGGTGATGGAAAAGATATCTCAGGATGAGCTCTAGCTTGCCACACACCTCTACTCACCCATCTCAGCATTCTAGATGTTGTAGAAGTGAATTCATTTGTTGAAGTCAAAGATTTGTGGCCATGTATCCTTGTTGGGTTCCCCGTTGTAATATGGCCCACAGAATGCATAGCACTCCTTGGAAAAGTGTTCTGTTCAACAAATTCATTTTCAATATATTCAGTTGTGTTATTAGCTTGATTTTCCATTGTAGAAACTTGTAAATGCAAATTTTTTTGTCAGAGTATTAACAATAAAAATATCTATATATGTGTGTGTAGGTATACATTGTTCATTATGTTGGAATAGCTCTAAAGATATGAACTCAATATGTTTGCTGAGGAAATATTAACAAATCATATACTAAACATAAGAAAAAGGATAAGATTACGTCAGCAAAAAATATTTTTTTTTTAGTGAATGAATGGATTTCAAATTATTTCTCTAGGCTTATACTAATGATGTTATGGATACCAAAGCATAAAATTCATCATCAAATGGTGAATCAATCCACTAAGCGCGCAAAATTCCTTCTTTCGGGGATTTTACATATAAAAAAAAATGCTAAACCATGTATGATCTATGTATAAATTCTATTTATGAAACTTAAATCAATATACAAGAGGGGGTGTACATATTCGATCCAGATTATTGGTGTATACATTGAAAAAGTCTGATTTGTCAAGGGATGAATTCCTACTTGAAGTATTGGAGGAGCTAAGTCGGAATGTAATTGCTCTCGTAGTAGATATCAAACAAGAAAAAGATTGCAAATGCTATAAATTTTATTTCAATGGCTACACATTCTTTTAATTGATTTATCAGTGGAGAATGAGTAAGACAAGTAATTAACTTACACAGCGAGATTGAAATTGAAATTTTGGAGACGGGATCTAAAAATTTTGAAACCAACCTGATTATCATATTTATTATAGTACGCAAAAAATCATTGCAGTTGAGCTTATATCATGATAATACAATAATTTTCTAAATGTTCACTAAGGAAAATTTTGATATGACTCGTAAGCGGTAAAATGGTTGAGGCTTTGATGAAATTTTAGGATAAATATCAGGGATAAGTTCATTAGAAGTCTTAAAATTTATCATGAAAATGTAATTGAATAATAAAAATTTTTAAAAGAGCAATCAAATCCTAAAACTTGTTAAATTGGTTCAATGGAGTCCTTCCATTAATTTTGTCCAATTTAGCTAACGGAAAATATTGATGTGTCTCATTTTATTATTTTCTTAAGACACTTGGTGACAACGTGGCACCTGCTAAGTGCCACGTCAGAAAAAAAAATTAGAAAAAATTAGAAATACAAACATAATTATATTAAAAAACAAAATCTAAAAATAAAAAAATAAAAAAATAAAAAAAAAACCAAAAAAACACAAACTCACCCACGACTTGGCAGGCCCTCGCTAATGGCTACCGCTACAACCATCGAGAAGGGCCGGTAGAGGTTGCTAGGGCCTTCTTGAGGCTCGATGAACCTCGCTGGCCTCAGGCAAGGCCTTGGTGGCCCTCGACGAGGGCCTGCCTCCTCAAATCTTAGGGAAGGCATGACCCTCGTCCTAGATCTGAGCGAAGGTCATTGGGTCTTGCTTAAGGTGGCCCACCCTAGGCGAAATGGCTAGAATGAACCTTAATAATAATCAACCGAAATGGCTAGAATGAACTTTACAAGCATAGAAGCAAAGACAACCCATGACCATTTATTATGGCTTTTAAACAAATTCAATGCCATATGGAATGTACAAAAAAATTGAGAATATACGTACTTGATTAGAGAAGCACTGGCCAAAAGTAAACCTTGATCGAAATTGGGCTGCAAAAAATGGCCATTCATGAAAAAAAATTATGAATACACACGGTGAGCAAATAATCATAGTTTTGGTAAAGAACATAATAGAAGATATATCTCATATTATCTAAAATGCATCTTCATCATTAAGTTGATTGAGACTAAAACCGAACTAAGGTCACCGGTTGATCATTGAATTGATCACATGAATTAAATTATAGAATTTGAACCTACACATATGACTATCTCAACAATCCAATATAAGAAACGGCTTTATAACATCCAAATAATATGGCTGCTAGTAAAATATCCCACACCCTCTGGGATACAATGATCTATTAGATTGTGTTAGGCTTAGGAATGCTATTATTTACCCTTGAAATCGACACTTCTCATATAGTCTTTCCATCATTGTAAGCAAAATTTGTAAAATGTGACAAAAAAGACTTTGGCATGGAAAAAGATAATGCATAAAAATTGTTGCAAACATCAATACCCTAATGAAAATGAAGATTAAAAAATATTAATAAAAAAATCACTTGAAGAAATATGCTTCATCTATCAAACACATCTGAGATCTGAACAATGGATGTAGAATACATACTCTTCAAATTCTTCTTAACATTTAAAATAAAAAGAAAAAAAAAACATAGCACACAAGTTGAAAGACTACCTATATCATAGGATATACTAAGGAGAAAGAAGGGATAAAAAAGGGAAAAAAAGAGCAAGAGAGCACATGAAAAATAACCTGGAAGATCTAGACCGATATGAGAGCTCAAGAAAATTTTGATGTAATTTGCATAGAATAAGATAGAGATGAGATGATACAAAATGAAGACAAACTTTAAGAAGACATGTCGGCAGTGCAGAACTTGTCTCTATTTATATTGTCCTTCCTCATGCTTGATTGAGTAAATTTCAACTTACCATATTGGAGAGCTTTCTCAATATGAAATCTCTATTTAGTTGTTGATAAATCCTAATTCTCATTGTCATCATACAGTTTATTTATTATTATTATTATTATTATTATTATTATTATTATTATTATTATTATTATTGTATTTCATTCTTGAGTTAGTCTTGTTTTCCTGAATTAATTCTTTTGTTATTCTACTATTCTCCCTCTTCCACCATATTGAAAATGGTTTGATCTTAGTTAATCTTCATTTTTTCATAGATCCTCAAAGTAATTTGCCGAAAGAGTGCAAGACCTTTCAATATCATTCTTTGTAAATGTAAACAATTTTCATATCTAATGTAAACGGTATTATCCGGAATCTAGTATGAGATTTGTACGTTAAAAATCTCATATATTTTTTATTAGTATGAGATTTTTGCATTTTTATAATACAAAAAAATTGTAATTCAATTATGATGAGATGTAGCTTACTAATTAAAAATGCAACTATAATTCATTTAGCCAAACAATAAGAAAAACTTCCCGAAATTAAATGATTGTCAATGGTTCATATGAAGATGATTATTTGTCCTCGTAAATTTTGGTGGAAGGAAATCCCACAATAATAAAATTGTTGAAGAAAAGAAAAGTAAATGGATGCAAGAAATCGTACACATTGACCAATTAATGGGAAATACAAGATAGGTCTACTTTGGGAGCAACTTGCTCACACAGACTGACATCCATATCTAGTAATAAACCTCATAGCATATCTTCATGCATTCATTTTTCTTCATCAAGGCTAACTGGGTAAGTTCAAATATGCTATATTCTATTCATTTCCCTAATTAGCTATAAAATTATTGACTAATTTAGTGGTAGCCCAATCTAGTCATTATCTATTTTCAGGGCACTTGAATTCCGTTTTTTAATTTTATTTTTGTTGCCATTTATTTAATTCTATTTGCATTTGAATTATTTCCTTAATGTCTTTTTCCCTCCTGTTGTTTTTAAAATGCATCCCTTTAGTAATTTTTTTTTTTTCCACATTCCAAAGAGTAAAACAAAAATATAATAATTAGGTAGAGATCCTTTTGTATAGATTTTTTTATTTGGCAAAATCCTTTTGATTAGTGATTGACTTCGGAAGCTATTAACATGTTCCTCATCTCTGCCTCTCTTTGTACATGCCGTTTGTTTCTTTATTATAAATAATTTAAATCTTAAGGTACTGAAGAATCTCAATACAATTTTTGATATTTTCCCAGCCATTTTTTTTTTTTTTTTTTGGCTTAGTTGATGGATGCATTGTATGTTTCCTGTTGCTGCAGGTGAACAGTTGTTTGGGCAAAATGGGGAAGGCTGTTTTAAAAGTGGTGGATTCTACAGGACTCGATCTTAAACCCCCTGTTGCTTGGCTGTGCTCAAGAGCTGCAAAAATCGTAGAGGTGTGTGAAAAAGAGATTAAGTTGCACAAACCTTCAGAGAGAGGAAGCGTTCAGGCCTTGGTCTTTCATGAACACCCGAATATGATCGTGGTTGACTACAATGTGCCTGATCCGGTGAACAGTAAGTAGCACATTTGAAGAGATAGTAGTGATAGAATTCATTTTCCAAAAGAGAGGTCTGGTTTTTTATAGTTCCATTAAAATAGGGGTGGGACGATTGACTAATTATTTGAAATTCCGGTAATTTTGTGAAATCTGCAAACCTTAAAAGGATAATGCACGAGCCAATATGTCCCTGTTCGCTTGATAAGTTCAATTAAGTTCTTGTTACTAAACATATTTTTCTATTATGAAGGTAATGCTGAGCAGTATTACAATGTTGGAGTTCCATTTGTAATGGGAACTACTGGCGGGGACAGGGATTGGCTTTACAAAACAGTTGATGATTCGAATTTATATGCAGTAATTTTCCCACAAATGGGCCAGGATCCTTGTTTGGTTTTAACTATCTCTACACTTTCTTATTTTGTCCTAATTATTCTCTAGTTTTTGGGAGGTTGTGGTATTTCTTGTAGCGATGGAAATTATGGCAGAGCAATTTCCAGAAGCCTTCTCTGGGTATTCTCTAAAGGTGTTCTGTCCTTGCTCTTCTGCATCTGCTTTCTTCTATTCTGCTCCTCACTTTGCTCTCTGTCTTGTATTGTTCATCCCTTTGACTGGGTCTAGATAAATGATTTTATGGATGTTTAAGTGCACATGTAGCTGATGTTAAAATTAGAATTCTCACCAATGTTTGATTAGACACTTTTGAGAGAGCTATTGGTTGTAAGATCAACTGTGCATGGAAAAAAAAAAGAGGAAGGAAGAGTGGAAGTTCTGTGAGTTTTGTCCTATAATTTGTCAAAAAGGTACTGTTGATCTCTTTATATTCTGCATTATATCAACACAAAGATAAAATGTAAACACAATAATACAAACAACACATTACCTAAATCGCAAAGCAAAAAAAAGACTGCAGCCAAGTGAGGTTATACGTGACTCATTTTTGTTGTGCTAAGCCGATCTGGGACCCATGGTGGATTAGATATTGTTAATCTTACTGATATAGGTCTGATTCTATCCTGAAAGCTTGTCTTTTTTTAGTTCATCTACTCAATTAGATTTGTTGTAATTTACCCGTTATCATTTAACTCGTCATGTTTCATTTGGTTGGTTATCTAGTTAAATGATGGTTGAGTACTCTGCTAGTTGTTGTGAAGCGACCCTTTAACCAAAATGGGGAATGAGATAGGAGTTCGGGTGCTCATTCGCTGAACCACTTTCTTCACTGAAGTTTGAGGGAACAAATAAGAGGGAGAAAAAAGATTTTTTGTTAGGTGAGAAATAGGCTTTTTATATCAGTATCTCATGAAGCACGAGAGCTGGAACTTGAGACAACTTGAGTCCCTCTGGCTTTTCTGTAGTTACCCTTTTGTTAAACTCTTATCTTTTTGAGCAATTGGGGACATCTTCCATCCTTAAAAAGCCATAGTATGGTTTTACCCCTTCCCTACTTCCCCTCACTTTTTCTTTGCCAATTTGAATAGGTGCATCGTTGATGTCTATTCGGGTGCACTGAGTTGCAGCGGAAGACCGGTTGCTATGCTGCTTTCTTAAGAATAGATTGAGAATTGGTTCGTTGTTGCTGTGGTTTGGTCTGGTGGTTTTCTTTAATTGATGAAGATTTACTCGTGAGCAATGAATTTGGGTTAATTTATAATATTGCAACACTCTACTGTTTTACTCTTGACCTAATGATGCCGAATTGATATTGTAGACATAGTATAGTAAGTTGTTACTGATTTCAGTTCACATTTGGATGTGCTGATGGAGGCACTGGTGATTTTGTTTAAAGTTTAGGTGATGAAGTCCCATCAATCAAGCAAATTTGACACATCTGGAACAGCTAAGGCAGTAATTTCTTGCTTCAAGAAGTTGGGAGTGTCTTTTGACATGGATCAGGTGTGTTGTGAAATTATGTTTGTGACTTTGACTCTATTCATTGGGAAATTCTTGTTAATTCTTCTTTTATTTATCCTGAAAAAGGCACGTCGAGGAACATGTACATATTTGTTGCGAGTGCAGATCATTTATCTGTGTTTTAATAGATTGAATTGTTAGTAAGCAGGCTGTAGATTAGTTCTTGGCCAAACATATGATTTTTGATGAAGCTTTGTTTTTATGTACTTCCGGCAAGCGAAAAAGTTTGGGTTCAAATCTTATACCATTGGCCCTACTTTCTCTGGGGAAAAACCTTCATTCTATACTCACATCTTGTACATCTTCTTAATTATGCACGAGCGAATGGCGCAGTCTAATAAACCATAACAATAACCTTTGTAATTGTTGGTTCTATTATTAAAGATTATTATTAGTATTTCCACAATTAAAAATATCTCACATTTATCTGTGCATCCGTGATCCTGAACAACACAAATGGAGATGGTGGGGGTTCCAGAAGAGTATGTCTGATCATGCTTTCCATTTGTATTATCTCTCATCACCTGATGAAACATAATTATGGATTATTTTTTGATATCTCTACCTTCTTATTTCATATGATTTTCTTGAGATCAGCATCACAAAATATTCATCTCCTTTATAGAGTCTCTTTTGAGTTTCAGCACAATGTTTGTGGTAGATCAATATATGCCGAGGGCACAGTTGTTGCTGTCTTGTTTTTAGCCAGGAAGGTGATAATTCTTCCAACAGAAATTTGTTCCTGGATGTACAAGTGCATGCTAATCAAAACTTGCTTGTCATGATATTCAAGAGTTCTTTTTCTTTACTTGCCAAAAATGAGACATGGCATTACAAAATGGTAAACTTGTATAATCAGATTCATATACTGTGTGAATGCAATGTACAATATTTTAGTTCTGAATGAGGAACTGTGTTCTTTGTATCTAATCGAAGTTAACTGCTTGGAGTTGCAGATAATCACCGTCCCTATAGATCCCATATCCAATTGCTAATTGTGGTTTGTGGATGTGATGTCTTTTTGCAGATCCAACAGAAGGCAGACAATCGTATATACAATATAATTGATGTACTGCGTGAGGGTAGCATGCGTTGATACTAGTTTCATGCTGAGGTTTCTTGTGCGGCGTTTATATTTCAGGTCAGCTGTGTTGTCTTAATTTTGTGCTGTAGTCTCAATTCTTCTTCTTCTTAGCATTGTTATAATAATCATTATAAGTATTTGTTTGGCAGATGTTGCATCTCCAATTCAGGATTCTGGTTTTAGAATTTCTTCATAGTTCATCGTTGCTTCACTTGGTAATAGAGTAGCAAAATTGCAAGACTGGTTCTGGAGATGGATCGTTAAGCTTGAGCAACTGCAGCTTCTCTTCGGGACGTGTAGGATTTTGATTATTTGCAACGTGAAGCACGTGTCTTAAAATCAGAGGATGCAAAGTAGAATAGTTTTGTAATTTTCTGGCAACTCTCTTATACTCAGCATCGTCGGCAACTACTGTAGTGTTCAAGCTCGTGACTTGGGAGCCATATGGAAGTGTCCTGCTTTTCTCATTAATGAAATTTGATGTTCAAACTCAAAGGCCACAATGATTCAAAATGGAAGTTCTCCATGGAAAATGCATTACTACTTTTTAAAATAGAGATGATCATGATGTCAAAGACTATAAACAAGCATTGGATTCACAATGAATAAGATGAGATGGGAAATAGGAACATCATCAATTACAAATTAGATTGTGTAAGCAAGAAAAAAGGTCGATTGATCTCGTCACAAATTTAAAATTTATCATATGTGAAATCCTTTGAAGTTTGAGGTCTCTCTCATTCATATTGCTAGTGCTGCTGCCACTATTTTGCAAATTGGATAATAATACTCACCTTGAGCCATTTCACAATGGAGTGGTCGAAAAAGCAATGGCTGCAATCCAACTAGCAAGTGGTAGTTATATTCAAATTGGCCTAGATTTGTTTTAAAAATAAAGTAGAGATGAAATTTGTCACGATTCTTCTTTTATCTCGTTATTCTCACATAATGAAGCGACTCTTTAGTCAAACACAATAAGTTTTGGACCTTGAATTTCATTGTTTATGGGTGTTTCGGAGCACTTTTCTGTTTTTAAGCCCTTTTTTGCATTATAGTAGGCTTTTACTTATTTTATGAATCCTTTACTACTTAATGTAACTTTTCAAGTGTCGCTTAGGTTTAACAAGGTGCTTATTTGATCAATTCTATGTATCAAGTTGCTTTTTGTCATGTTTCACATAATGAAAAAAGAAAAAGAAAAGTGATTGCTCTCTATTATTGCGCATATGAGAGAGTATTCTTAGTGCTTGCTTGTAGATTGATGAATCCATGTTTTTCTATTACTTCCTGCATCACTTAGAATCTCAAAAGGACACTACTAAAAATAGATGGCCTTTTGTCGACACTCAAATTTTTCTCAACCTTTTAATTATCCATTCATTTTACAAAAATATAAAAAAATATATATAAAAAGATTAAAAAAAAAAAAGAAATGAATGAAAATGATAAAAAAAAAAGAGAATGAAAATATGAAAATAAAAATAATAACAACAACAGAAAATTCGGGTAGGGGCCCCGGCCCATATTTTTAAATAATAGATTTTTGGGTCAGATGAGCCCATGCGCCCAGCTTCCTGTTGATCCCATTTGTTTTTCTTGCTTCTTACTTTCTTAAAAGAGCCCACCAGAACTTAAACAAGCTCAGGCCTTATTCTCTTTTCTCTCACGCGCGCTCACAATATTCTTTTTGGGGGGTTTTTGGGAAGTCGTCGGCCATGGAAGCAAAGAAATTGCAGAGGGCTTGGAGAAAGAGGACGGAGCTGCAGAACTTCGGCTATGGAGAGAACCGGAGATAGGAGGAGTGAAGGAAGCCCCGCCAAGGCGTTTTCCACACTGCCTCGCCCTTTTATAATGATGTCAAGGATCCGCAGGCAGAATTACTGGATCCCGCTGTGAAGGGAACTCTTAATGTCCTGAAGTCAAGTTCCAAAGCGCCTTCTGTGCAGCGTGTGATCTTGAGATCATGTATGGCTGTAGTCGCATACAATGGAAAGCCACAGACAACTGATGTTGTGGTCGATGAAAGCTGATTCTTTGATCCACACTTGTTCAGGCAAACCAACGCGTGCCAACACTTAACACAAGTGCTGCGGCGACCGCAAATTTGATAAATGTTAGAAGATATTGAGAAGCGGTTGATTTTGACTCATTATGGAGAAGGAAGAAGATAATCTCTCCACTCTCTCTCAAGCTTCACCGCTTTGATCAAAGGAGAGCGTCCGCAATCAAAGTTCGAAGCTGAGCGAATGATGACCTTGTTCCATCAGCGATCATTACACTCTCTTCAGTGAAGTCCGGCTGATCTGAGGTCTAGTTGTTTACTCGAGCTTGAATCATCGTACTTCAAGCTCGCTGTGCTTTGATTTCCAGAAAATTCGAAAATCGTGACTCTGAATCAAAGCTGAGTTGCTCATGCTCTCTGAATTTTGTTTTTGATTAAATTCTTTGAGTTGATTTTCTGCATCTTCATCATGACCAGAACTTGCTCGATCAAGCTTCCAGCTGCCTCAATCACCGAAATAGTTCCTCTATTCAACTGAGTCCAGTACATTGAAAGAAGCTTAGTTTCCTTCGATCGTTGGCTGATTTTTGAAGATTAAGGCTGTTGATTAGAGCTAAGTGATTCACTTCTTTCCCCTGGTTTCCAATTTTCCATCAGCACAGATTCTACTCTGAATGATCATTATGAATATGACGTGTTCTGGAAATTTGAGTGCTTATCAGCGTTTTTCGAGTGATAATATGAGCTTGTAAACGGTGATATCTCGTGAAGATGTGTTCTAGACTTTCAAAGTATACATGTTGAGCTTCAATTTTATATATTATGAGCTCTTATCTCACACTTATCTGTGCTTTTGCTTTGGAATACCATCAGATCCAGATGATCTGTGATCCTAAACAACAAATGGAGATGGTGGGAGTTCCAGAAGAGTATTTGTCTGGTCATGCTTTCCATTTGTATCATCTGTCATTGCCCGATGAAACGTAATTATGTTTTTATTTTTTGATATGTCCACCTTATTTCATATGATTTTCTAGAGATGAGTATCGCGAAATATTCATCTACTTTTTACAGAGTTTCTTTTGAGTTTCAGCACAATGCTTGTGGTAGATCAATATATGCCGAGGGTACAGTTGGTGCTGTCTTGTTTTTAGCAAAGAAGGTGATAATTCTTCCAACTGAACCCACTTTAGTTTGGAATTGATTTTTTCCTGGATGTACAAGTGCACACTGATCCAAACTTGCCCGTAATGATATTCAAGAGTTATTTTCCTTGCTAAAAGTGAAACGAAGGCATTACAAAATGGCAAGCTTTGAAGTGACACCAGCTCACCCCTCCTATATATACTTGTATCATCAGATTCACACAATGTCTGAATGCGATGTACAATGTCTTAGTTCTGAATGAGGAAATGTGTTATTTGTATCTAATCGAAGTTAACTGTTTGGAGTTGCAGATAGTTATTGTCCCTATGGATCCCATAGCCAATGTACTCGCTGATTTTGGTTTGTCAATGGGTTGTCTTTTT
Organism: Eucalyptus curtisii; assembly: GCA_017140595.1. NCBI lineage: Eukaryota > Viridiplantae > Streptophyta > Magnoliopsida > Myrtales > Myrtaceae > Eucalyptus > Eucalyptus curtisii. The sequence continues at coordinate 3,150,474 of CM029494.1, read as the reverse complement.
GCAGATCCAGCAGAAGGCAGACCAGCATACACACAATATGATTGATGTGTTGCGTGAGGTTAGCATGCGTTAATACCAGTTTCATGCTGAGGTTTCTTGTGTGGCGTTTATCTTTCAGGTCAGCTGTATTGTCTTAGTTCTGTGTTGTGGTCTTGAATAATCTTTACCATTGTTATAATAATTATTATTAGTAATTATTTGGCAGATGTCGTATCTCCAACTCAGGACTCTGGTTTTTAGAATTCTTTATACTTATCGTTGCTTTATATGGCAATGGAGTAGAGAAAATTGCAAGACTTGTTTTGAAGATGGATCATTAAGCTTGAACAGCTGCAGCTTCTCTTTGAGATATTAAGATTTTGATCATTTGCAATGCGAAGCACGTCTTAAAATCAGATAATGCAAAGTAGAGTAGAATAGTTTTGTAATTTTTAGCGACTCTCTCATACTCAGCATCGTCAGCAACTACTGCACTGTTCGAGCCCGCGGCTACGAAGCCATATGGAAGTGTCCTGCTTTTCTCATTAATGAAGTTTGATGCTCAAACTTGAAAGGCCCCCAATGGTTCAAAATGAAGTTCTCCATGGAAAATGCATTCCCACTTTCACTAAGAGAGATGATCATGTGTGGATGTCAAAGACCTATGAACTGTGTTTGATTCTCAATGAATAAGGTTAGAGGGAAAATAAGAATGTGGTCAATTACAAATTCGATTGTCTAAGCAAATAAATAGATAAAAAGGTCGATAAATCTCATCATAAATTTGAAATTTATCGTATGTGAACTCCTGACATCTCTCTCATTCATATTGCTAGCGCTGCTGCTGCCGCAATGCAAATTGGACAATAATCTTCACCTTGAGCCATTTCGCACTGCAGCGGTAGCAAAAGCAATGGCCGCAATCCAACTTTCCGGGTTGATCAGGATAGGGATCCTGCAATGATGTTAGCAAAACGAGAGTATAATGAGTGGTCGATATATTCCATTTAGCCTAGATTTGTCTTAAAAGTTATGTATTGACCGAAATTTTTTGCCATTATTCTTTTACCTGGATGTTCTTACATAATGAAGTGATTCATACAAGTCAGATACAATATGTTTTGGGCCTTGAATTCCATTGATTAGGTGTGCTTGCGAGCACTTTTCTAGTTTTATGCCCTTTTTGGCGTTATATTAGGCTTTTATTTATTTTTCTAAATGCTTTACTGGTTAATGTAACTTTTAGGGTTTTCCAATGTCACTTACGGGTTAATAGGGTACTAATTTGATCTATTCTATGTATGAGGTAGCTTTTTGTCATATTTCACATAATGAAAAAGAAAAGTGATTTCTCTTTGTTAGTGCGCAAGTGAGCGGTGTTGTCTTAGTGCGTGTTGGCAGATCGATGAATCCGTGTTTACCTATAGTTAACTGTATCACTTAGGATCCCAAAAAGGTGCTGCTTAAAATAGATGGCCCTTTGTAGCGATAAAAAAAAAATAATAATTTGATGTTATTAATGTAATTTGTGTGTTTGTGTGTTTAAGTGAGAGAGTATCTACTACCCATATAACTAATACATCTTTGCCCAATCTAAACACCATATATATCCCCATTTCATTATCAAGATCTCCGACATATTCTAATTTTCATTTTGCTTATATAAATTAAATCTCCCACCACATATAAAAGGTTTTAATCACGTTCATATCTGAAATATCTTGACGGATGGTGTTCGTAACTTAGAAATCGGTTGGCTTTTATTCTAGTTAACATCATATTGTCATTAATTATCAATGAAGTTTATATCTTCTCATTGTCAAAACAAACATGGGAGTATTTCACTACTTAGGTTTCATAGTTTTCTTCAATACCAATTTATTTGTTATTTTAGTTAATTATTACTGGTACTAATATTTCGTCACTATCATCGGCGCATGCTATCATGTTGCCTTCTATTTAGTTCCTTAAAGTTAGACACAAAGAAATTACATATTCAACAAAGTTAAATATATCAAATTTAGTTGAAACTCAATCAATCTCCACATAAACCATTACATGAACCACTTCAAAGACGAAATATGCCTTATTCATAATTTTATTGCTTTCCTTCTACAAAGTGGACAAAAGTTCCTTCTCATGAGCCATTTCTCAATGCAGCCATAGTGAAAGCGATGCCCACAGTCCAGCTGTCCAAGCTTATCTTCAACAATGAAGTCATCCTGCAAATAGTCCAGCAAGATAAAAGGTACGATTTTGTAACATATATGCATACTCATAGTTTAAATTTAGCTAAGACAATTACTTATGGATAACAATATTGTTCCTCAATTCTATCTTAATATTTTCTTGGGTAAATGAGGTGGTTCTTACCAGACAAATGCAACAAGATTCGGCTTCAACATTGTATTCTTCCGAAGTAGAGGTTTGGGCTTGATATTGCTGCGACCTGAGATGTGTAAAGATGGCTTCCTCACTCAATCCTATGGAAGCATCTCCACCCTGTTTGTTGATGTGGACCAATTCTTAATCAGAAGCATATGAAGAAAACCTAAGTATTTCATAGTCACCTCTCCTTAAGTAAATTATTTCTCAAGTTTTGAAAATATTGCTTGCTCGAGGGCTAACCAAAGTAAAAAATAGATGTCCCTCTACATCAATTTGACATCAATGCACGTTTGGATTGGCTTTTAGTTATTTGAACGCAAAATACACAATAACACACATAAATGTAGTGAATGGGCTTGAGCATATATATACCCACGAAAATGAATTACAACAATTTCACTAATTGAGACATTTTGATGTTAGTATGAGAGATAAAACTCGAAAATCACGTCCACAACAAAATTCAAGATTTAGGGTAACGAATATTATTACTCGAAAACTTCTATGTCCACTACAAAACTCATGATGCCACTGCAAATGGTTGAAGTCATACACAAGCAGCAATCTCTGTTTAGTTGAACTTTTTTTTTTTTTTTTTGGTAAGGTCTGTTTAGTTGAACTTTTTATAGTTCATAGCACTATAAAAGAGATTATGTATATACCAATGCTCCGTTTGTTTTGCGGAAAGTTATAATTTAGGAAACATTTTCTTCAAAACGACTGTATGTATTATTTATAAAGGTAAATGAACGAAAAATATTTTCATCGTTCATGAAAATATCTAGACTACCATTTAGGTGGAAATTTAAAATACATGCAAGCCAGTACAAATCTCCGAGGAGACAAAATAAGAGGTAATGACAATTATGACATTACTAGGTTGTGGTTAATCATTGCCAAAAAAGTAAAAATAAAAATCCATCAACAATACATAAGATATTCCTTTTTCTACATGACACGGAGTTTCATATATTTTAAAAAATATTTAAAAAAGGTATACTTAGTTACCTATTATCTTGATATGGTGTGTAAATTAGAAGTTCTTAGCTAATATAGAAATGAGAATCACAAGTTTAATACAATGCGATTGTCTTTTGGCATCAAGAGCATGATATATGTGGAAATGCATCGCATAATTGGTAGTAAAAATTGGTCTCAATTTAAAACTCTCAATCTTAAATACTCTTTTCAAGGAATTATATTGACGAAATTTCCAATGGGAATATCATACTTAATTTAGGAACCAAATTAAGAATTATGCGAAAATTTGTTAGAGTTTTCAAATCTTGTACTATAAATAAGATGTCGCCATTCCTAGAATGAAACATGAATACACAAAGATATAATAATATTACGTTTTTGGAACATACCTCGTGCGTTCTCAATTGGATGGCAGCCCACGGTGATGGAGATGATATCTCGGGATGAGGTCTAGCTCGCCTCACCCCTCTACTCACCCATCCCGGCAATCTAGATGTCGCAGAAGTAAATTGAGTGTTTATAGATAATTGTCCCTGGCCATGTAGCCTTGCTGAGTTCTCCGTCGTAACATGGCCATTGGAAAGTACGTCACCTCCTGGAAAATCGTTCAATTGAAGCAGTTCATTTGTGGTCTGGTCTATTGTGCTATTATTTTCATTTTCCATCGTAGAGGCCTGTAAATGTAAAATTCTTTTGTCAGAGAATTATAATAAAAATATTTGTATATATATATATATATGTGTGTGTGTGTGGGTATACGCTGTTCATTATGCCAGAATAGCTCTAAAAATATGAACCTAATATGTTTTCTTGACGAAATATTAACATATTATGTACTACGTCATGAGAAAAAAGGATGAGATTACCTCAGGGAAAAATATAAAATATTTTCTAGCAAATGAACAGATTTCATATTATTTCTTTATGCTACAATAATGATGTTATCGATACGAAAGCATACATTGACAAATGGTGAATCAATCCACTAAGTGCGTAGAATTCCTTCTTTTGGAAAATTTTACATCGCCAAAAAAAATGCTAAACTATGTACGATTGACCGTGCAATGACCATTTAGTATTTCTATTAAAACTATATATGAACATAAATCAATTTACTAGAGGGGGTGTATGTATTCTATCCAAATTAGTAGTATATACATCGAAAAAGTTTGTTTCTGTCGAGGGAGGAATTCCTACTCTAAGTATCGGAGGGGCTAAGTTAGAATGCAATTGCCCTCGCAGTAGACACAAAAGAAGAAAAAGATTTCAAATGATATAAATTTTCTTTCAATGCTTGCCCATTCTTTTAGTTGATTTATGATAGGAGATTGAGTAAGACAAGTAATTGACTTACACATAGTGAGATTGAAATCGAAAATTTTGGAAACGGGATTTAAAAATTTTCAAACCAACCTAATTATCATATTTATAATGACCTGCAAAAAAATTATTGTTGTTGACATTATATCGTAATAAAGCGATAATTTTCTAATTGGTCACTAAGGACAATTTTGATAAGACTCATAGAAAATAAAACCACTGAGGTTTCGATGAAATTGCAGAATAAATATTAGGGACAAGTTTGTTAAAATTTTTAAAACTAGTCATGAAAGTGCAATTAAATCTTGAAAGTTGTAAAAAGTGCAACAAGATCTTAAAACTTGTCAAATTGGTTTAAACAAGTCATTTTATTACTTTTGTCCACTTTAACTAACGGAAAATGCTTACATGCCTTATTTTATTACTTTCTTAAGACACTTGGCAATGACGTGGTGCCTACTGAGTGCCACGTCAGAAAAAAGCATTAAAAAATTATAAATACATATAAAGTTAGATTAAAAATAAAAAGCAAAAAAAAAAAAAAAAAAAAAAAACACACAAATTCACCCACGGCTTGGCCAAGCCCTTGCTAGTGGCTGCCACTAAAATCGTTAGGAAGGGCCAGCGAAGGTCACCCTCACTGGCCCCAAGCGATGCCTTGGTGGCTGCCGACAAGGGTCTACTAGCCCAAATCTGGGGGAGGGCGTGACCCTCACCCCAGATCTGAGCAAGAGTCATATGGCCTCGCCCAAGGTTGCCTACCCAAAGCAAAATTGCTAGAATGAACCTTAATAATAATCAAACGAAATTGGTGGAATGAACTTTACAAGCATAGAAGCACAGATAGCCCTAGCCATTTATTAAGGCTTTTAAACAAATTCAATACCATATGGAATGGAAAAAAAAAATGAAGAAGAGAATATACGTACTTGATTTGAGAAGCACCAGCCAAAAGTAAACCTTGATGGAAATTAGCACGCAAGAAATGACCATTCATGAAAAAAATGATAAGTACATGTAAAAAATTATTTATTTAGATAAAAAGGTGAGCAAATAATCATAGATTCCCTAGAGAACGAACTAAGGTCACCGATTGATCATTGAATTGATCATGGCAAATAAATTTTAGAATTTGAATCTATGCATATGACTGTCTCAACAATCAAATATAATGAATGAGTTTATAACATCCAAATAATTTGGTTGCTAGTAAAATATCCTACACCCTCCAAGATACGACAATCTATTAGATTGTGTTGTTAGTCTTTAGAATGCAATTATTTACCTTGAAATTGATACTTCTCATACAATCTCTCTATCATTATAAGCAAAATTTGTAAAACGCGACAAGAAAGACTTTGACACGAAAAAAGAGAAAGCATATAGACATCGATACCCTAATGAAAATACAGATTAAAAAAATAAAAAAAAATCACTTGAAGAAATATGCTTCATCTATCAAAAACATAAGAGATCTGAAGAATGGATGTAGTATGCATACTTTTCAAATTCTTTTTCACATTTGAAATAAAGAGGAAAAAAAAATCCATAGTGCACAAGTTGAAAAACTACCTATATCATACCATATGCTAAGAAGAAAGAAGGATATGAAAGGGGAAAAAAGATTAGGGAAGCACATGAAAAATAACCTGGAAGATCTAGACCGATGTGAGAGCTCAAGAGAATTTCGATGTAATTTGCATAGACTAAGACAAAAAGATGAGATGATACCAAAATGAAGACAAACTTCAAGAAGACAAGTTGGTTGTGCAGAACTTATCTCTATTTATATTATCCTTCCTCATGCCTGATTGAGTAAATTCCAACTTACCATATTGGAGAGCTTTCTCAATTTGACATCTCTTTTTAGTTGCTAAGAAATCCTAATTCGAATTGTCATCTTACATTTGTATTTGTATTTCATTCTTCAAATAGTCTCGTTTTATTGAATTAATTCTTTTCTTGGTCTACTATTCTCCCTCTCCCACAATATTAGAATGGTTTGATCTTGGTTAATCTTAATTTTTTCATAGACTCTCAAAGTAATCCACCAAAAGAGAGCAAGACCTTTTAATATCATTCCTTGTAAATGGTAACGATTTTCTTATCCGATGTAGATGGTTTTAAGGTCCGGAATTTACTATGAGATTTGCAAGTTAAATATGTACTTGTTATCATATTGGTAAGTGATATGTCTAAGTTCGTTAATTTGATTTCTTAAAATGGTCAATTGATGAATCTTTTAACTTAGGTACTAACTGACCATACATACCGTTAGAATTACTTAATTTTCATATACTTACTTATATAATTTTCTCGTTGGCAACCGTTAACAGTTATTTTATATTTTCTCAATTTGAATTTGTCCATTATTTTTAAGTATATGCCAATATTGTTATATCAGCGACATGAGATGTCATTTTTAGTGATCATTCCAAATTTGAACTTAGACACAAAAAGATGCAATTCGATTATTGACGAGATATAGCTTACTAATTAAGAATGCAACCCTACCTCATTTAGCCAAAGAATAGTAAAAACTTCTGGAAATAAAATGGTTGTCAATGGTTCATATTGAGATAATTATTTATCCTCATGAATTTTGGTGGAAGGAAATCCCATAATAATAAAATTGTTGAAGAAAAGAAAAGTATATGGATGCAAGAAATTATACACATAGGCCTTTTAGTGGGAAATACAAGATATTTTACCATATACTCTCTTTTACCGATTTTGGATAGGTCTACTTTGGGACAACTTGCTCACACATGCACTGACACATATCCAACAATAAACCTCATAACATATCTTTGTGCGTTCATTTTTCTTCATCAAGGCTAATTGGGTCAGTTCAGGTTTGTTGTATTCTATTCATTTCCCTAATTAGCATAAACTTATATGATTATACATTAATTATTTGACCAATTTTGTGGCAGCACAATCTAATCATTATCTATTTCTAGGGCACTTGAATTTTCTTTTTCTTGCTATTTATTTAATTCTATTTGCATTTGAATTCTTTCCTTAATGCCTTTTTCCTTCCTGTTGTTTTTAAAACTCATTCCTCTAGTAATTTTTTTTTTTCACATTCCAAAGAGAAAAACAACAATATATTAATTACGTAGACATCCTCATGTATAGATTCATTTTTTTGGCAAAATCCTTTGATTAGTGATTGATTTTGGAAGCTATGCTCCTCATCTCTACCTCTCTTTGTACGCGCGTTTGTTTCTCTATTATAAATAATTTAAATCATAAGTTACTTAAACATCTCAATAAAATTTTCGATATTTTCCTGGCCATTTTTTTTTTTTTTTGGCTTAGTTGATAAATGCATTGTGCGTTTGCTGTTGCTGCAGGTGAACAGTTGTTCAAGCAAAATGGGGAAGGCTGTTGTAAATGCAGCGGATTCTGCAGGACTCGATCTTATCCCAATGTCGTTTGGCTGTGCCAAAGAGACTAGAAAAATCATAGAGGTGTGTGGCAAAGAGATTAAGGTGCACGCATCTTCAGATAGAGAAAGCGTTGCGGTGTTGGTCTTTTGTGAACACCCGAATATGTCTGATGTAGTGAACAGTAACACATCTTTAGAGAAAGTATTGATAGAAATTTATTTGCCGAAAGAGATTCTCGTTTTTCAAAGTTCCATTAAAATATGGGTGGGAGCATCATCTAATTGTTTGGAAATCCAGTATTTTGAAATCTACAAACCTTAACAGGATACTGCACGAGGCAATATGTCACTGTTCGCTTGATAAGTTCAATTAAATTCTTTCTATTATGAAGGTAACGCTGAGCTGTATTGCAATGTTGGTGTTCCATTTGTAATGGGAACTACTGGAGGATATAGGGATTGGCTTTACTAAACAAATCGAAGATTCAAATTTATATGCGTAATTTCCCAACGGATGGGGAAACAAATAACGTAACCCACGATCCTTGTTCGCTTTTAGCCGTCTCTGCACTTTCTTATTTTGTCCTAATTATTCTCTAGTTTTTGGTAGGTTGTGGCATTTCTTGCAGCGATGGAGATTATGGCAGAGCAATTTCCAGGAGCCTTCTCTGGGTATCCTCTAAAGGTGTTCAGTCCTCATTCTTCTGCATCTGCTTTCCCCTCTGCTCCTCACTTTGCTCTCTGTCTTGTATTTTGACTGGGTCTCGATTAATGATTTAATGGATGTTTAAGTGCACATGTAGCTGATGTTAAAATTAGAATTCTCACCACTGTTGGATTAGATGCCATTGGTTGTAAGATCAACTACGCATGAAAAAAAAATAAAATAAGATACTAAGATGGAAGTTCTGTGAGTTTTGTCCTACAATTTGTCAATTAGGTGCTGTTGATCTCTTTATTTTCTGCATTATATCAACACAAAGATAAAATGGAAACACAATGATACAAACAAGACACAACCTAAATCACAAAGCAGAAAAAAGACGGTGGCGAGTGCGGTTATAGGTGACTTATCGTTGGTGTGCTAAGCCAATGTGGGACTCAAGGCAGATTAGGTGCTGTTAATCTTACTGATATAGGTCTGATTCTATCCTGTAAGCTTATCTTTATATAGTTTCTATCCTCAGTTGGATTTGTTGTATTTTACCTGTTATCATTTAATCGTCATGTTCATTTGCTTGGTTATCAAGTTGACTGATGGTTGAGTACTCCGCCATTTGTTGTGAAGCGAACCTTTAACCAGAATGGGGAATGAGATAGGAGTTCGGGAAATTTTGTGTATTTGTGTGTTTAAGCGAGAGAGACTATCTACTGCCGATATAACAAATATCATCTTTGCCCAATCTAATCACCATATATCCCCCTTTTATTATCAAGACCTCCTATATAGTCTAATTTTCATTTCCGTCTATGAATTAAATCTCCCACCACATATATAAGGATTTAATTGCATTCAATATTCAAAAATCTCGATGGATGGTGTTTGTAACTCATATTGCCGTTAATTATCATCAAAGTTTATATCTTCTCATTGTCAAAATAGACGGGAGTATTTCACTACTTAGGTTTCACAGTGTTCTTCATTACCAACTTATTTGTTATTTTAGTTAATTATTATTGACATTAATATTATGTCATTATTGTTGGTGCATGCTATTGTCACGGATCGTGATTCTTCCATACTCACATACCCTTATGAGTGGAGATTGTAATTATCGAGCAAAGACTGAGTGATGTAGAGAGGATGAATACAACTTATTCATGAGAGCGACATTTGGATGGTTGGTGCTAAGAGTACTAGGATAGAAAGATTATATCTCTACAAAGCTCTAAAAGTGGGGTTGGCCCTCGTGCACAAACTAGTCGAGAGCTGATGCCACTCTCCAGGAACTAGTTGTTGTGCCTAAAGTGTTTTGCTTTTGGTACGGTGGATTAGACGCCCAAGCAAAGCTGAATATGGTTCAATTCGATATGAGGATGTAATTCGTCACACTGTTCTTGGTGCAACTAGAGAAGGAAGGCTAGCCCAATGTTATTAACCTACCAGGCGGTGCACAAGCTACTCCACAACCAAGAAATACCGGCCTGTGACATTATCTTGTTTTTTATTATTTAGATCTTTATGGCGCACGTGATAACCATTCTATTCTAGACATCAATTTTTGCCTAGAAATCTATTTTTCTATTTCTATTCCCTAGACAAGTTTCTCAGAAAAATATGCATGTGATAATCTTATAAAATTTCTGTTCCTGAAATAAAATTTCATTTGATAACGAGCGTCCCGCGGTCGTCGGACACCGTTTGGCGACAGGAAGGGGCAGGCGGCGTTCGTCGACTAGTAGTTGGCAACGAGCGGGCGGTTGGAGTCCGACAACCGACGGTGGGCAACCGACGACCAGGGTCTAGCAGTCGGTGGCGGGTGTCTAACATCTAACGGGTGGCTAGTGGGGTGATGGGCGGTGATGGGAGTGAACGGCGGGAAACATTTTCATTTCTCATTTTTCTTCTAGATATAGAAAAGTTAAAAATTTTAACTTCTGATTTATGGTCCAAATCTATTTCTGAAATAGAAATCTCTTCTAGAAATAGAAAATGAAATTACATTACCAAACAAATTTATGTTCCAAACATATTATGGGGAATAGAAAAATAGAGAAATAGAAAAAAAAAAAAAAAAAAAAGTAGTTATCATGTGCTCCCTTAAAGTTAAACGAAAAGAAATTAGATATTCAAAAATGATAAATATATTAAAAATTAGTGAAACTCAATCAATTTTCCCAAAAACCATTGCAAGAACTACTTGAAAGATGAAATATGCATCATTCATAATTTTATAGCTTTCATTTTGCAAAGTGGACAAAAGTTCCTCCTCATGAGCCATTTCTCAATACAGCCATAGTGAAAAGTGACGCCCACAATCCAACTTCCCAAGCTTATCTTCAACAATGTAGTCATCCTGCAATTAGTCCAGCAAAATAAAAGGTACGATTTAGTAACATCTATGCATATTGGTAGTTTAAATTTAGCTGAAACAATTACTTATGGGCAGCAAAATCATTCCTTAGTTTTGTCTTAAAATATCCTTGAGTAAACAAAGTGGTTCTTACCAGACAAATACAATAGGACTCAACTTTGACATTATTCTTCCAAAGTAGAGGGTTGGAGTTGATATTGGTGCAACCTTAGATGTGTAGAGATGGCTTCCTTGCTTAACCCTATAGAAACATCTCTACCCTATTGGTCGAGGTGGACCAATTCTTAGTTAGAAAGCATATGAGGAAAAACTAAGTATTTCACAACAAAACTAAAGATCAAGAGTGAAATATTATTGCTTCAAAACATCTATGTCCACTACAAAACTCATGACGCCACTACATGAAATGTTTGAAATCATACACAAGCAGCTATTTCTATTTAGTTAAACTTTTTATAGTTCATGGTACTATAAAAGAGATTATGCATATACTAAGTAAAGGCCAACAAAAAAGCACCCCCCCCCCCCCCCCCAAAAGAAGTTGCTTTCATTACATTTTTTTTTTTTTTTGAATAATTTCAATAGTAATAAGGGTTGAAGCAAGTCTCCTCAAAATTCAACATCATTTAGGTGGAAATTTAATAAACATGCAAGCAAGCACAAATCTTAAGAAGAATAAGAGGTAATGACAATTATGGCATTACTAGGTTGTGGCTAATCATTGCCCAAAATAAAAACTCCCATTAAAGGTCCATAAGAAATTACCTTTTTCTACCCAATACGGAATTTCATATATTTTATGAAATTCTTGAAAATGTATATTGAATTACATATTATCATGATATGGCTTGTAAATTAAAGGTCATATCCTATATAGAAATGAGGATCACAAGTTTAACACGATGCAATTGTCTTTTGGAATCAATAGCATGACAAATATGGAAATGCATCACATAATTGGTAGAAAAAATCAGTCCCAATTTAAAGCTCTCAATCTCAAAAACTGTTTTTTCCAAAATATATCAACAAAATTTCCAACAAGATTGTCATAATTAATTAAGGAACAAAATTGAGAATTATGCAAAAAAATGGTTAAATTCAAGTCTAGAGCTATAAATAAGACCATGCCGTTCCTAGGATGAAACATGAATAAATAAATATATAATAATATTACAATTTTTGGAACATACCTCATACATCCTCACTTGGATAGTGGCCCATGGTGATGGAAAAGATATCTCAGAGTGAGCTCTAGCTCGCCACATCCCTCTACTCGCCCATCTCAGCATTCTAGATTTTGTAGAAGTAAATTCATTGGTTGAAGTTAAAGATTCGGGGCCATGTATCCTTGTTGGGTTCTCCATTGTAATGTGGTCCATGGAATGCCTAGCACACCTTGTAAAAGTGTTCTGTTCAACGAATTCATTTTCAATATATTCAATTGTGTTATTAGCTAGATTTTCCATTGTAGAGACTTGTAATTATAAATTTGTTTGTCAGAGTATTAAAAATAATATATATATATATATATATGTGTGTGTGTGTGTGTGGGTATACGTTGTTCATTATGCTGGAATAGCTCAAAAGATATGAACTTAATATGTTTGCTGAGGAAATGTCAACAAATCATTTACTAAATATAAGAAAAAGGATAAGATTACCTCAGGAAAAAATATTAATTTATTTTTCTAGTGAATGAATGGATTTCAATTTATTTCTCTAGGCTTATATTAATGATGTCATGGATACCAAAGCATACAATCGTGATCAAATGGGGAATCAATCCACTAAGCGCGCAGAATTCCTTCTTTTGGTGATTTTACATATAAAAAAATGCTAAACCATGTATGATCTACTATGTAATGACCATTTAACATTTGTATTAAAACTATTTATAAAACCTAAATCAATATACAAGAGGGGGTGTACATATTCGATACAAATTAGTGGTATATACATCGAAAAACTCTGATTTGTCAAGGGAGGAATTCCTACTTGAAGTATTGGAGGGGCTATGTCAGAATGTAATTGCTCTCATAGTAGATATCAAACAAGAAAAAAATTTAAAATGCTATAAATTTTCTTTCAATATCTACACGTTCTTTTAATTGATTTATCACTGGGGAATGATTAAGACAAGTAATTAACTTACACAGTGAGATTGGAATTGAAAATATTGGAGACGGGATCTAAAATTTTGAAACCAACCTGATTATCATATTTATTATAGTATGCAAAAATATCATTGCAGTTGAGCTTATATCATGATAAAACGATAATTTTCTAATTGTTCATTAAGGACAATTTTGATAAGACTTGTAGGCAATAAAATGGTCAAGTTTTTGATGAAATTTGAGAATAAATATCAGGAAAAAGTTTATTAGAAGTCTTAAAACTTGTCATTAAAATGCAATTAAGTCCTAAAAGTTATTAAAAGAGCAATCAAATCGTAAAACTTGTCAACTTGGTTTAATCGAGTCTTTCCGTTAACTTTGTCCAATTTAGCTAATGAAAAAATGTTGATGTGTCTCATTTTATTACTTTCTTAAGACACTTGATGATGACGTGGCACACACCAAGTGCCATGTCAGAAAAAAATTAAAAATTAAAAATACAAACAAAATTCAATTAAAAATAAAAAAGCTAATTAAAAAAAAAAAAAAAACATGAAGTCACCCATGACTTGGCCAAGCCCTCGCTGGTGGCTATTGTCAAGGGCCGATAGAGATTGCTGGGGCCTTCCCAAGGCCTGGTGAACCTCATTGGCCTCGGGTGAGGCCTTGGTGGCCCTCGATGAGGGCCTGTTGCCTCAAGTCTTAGGGAAGGCATGACCCTTGCCCTAGATCTGAGCGAAGGTCATTGGGCCTTGCCCAACGTGGCCTACCCTAGGCAAAATGGCTAGAATGAACCTTAATAATAATCAAACGAAATGGCTAGAATGAAGTTTACAAGCATAGAAGCAAAGACGGCCCATGACCATTTATTAAGGCTTTTAAACAAATTCAATACCATATGGAATGTAAATTCTTTTTTGAGAATATACGTACTTGATTTGAGAAGCACCGGCAAAAAGTAAAGCTTGATCGAAATTAGCCTGCAAAAAGTGGCCATTCATGAAAAAAGAAATGATGAATACACGTAAAAACTTATTTAAATAGATAAAGGTGAGCAAATAATCATAGATTTAGTAGAGAACATAATAGAATATATATCTCATATGATCTAAGATACAACATCTTCATCATTATACTAATTGAGACTAAAATCGAACTACGGTCACCGGTTGATTATTGAATTGATCACGTGAATTAAACCATAGAATTTGAACCTACACGTATGACTATCTCAACAATCCAATATAAGAAAGGGTTTCTAACATTCAAATAATATGGTTGCTAGTAAAATATCTCACTCCCTCTGGGATATAGTGATCTATTAGATCGTGTCATTATGCTTCGAAATGCTATTATTTACCCTTGAAATTGATATTTGTCATATAGTCTTTCTATTATTATAAGCAAAATTTGTAAAAGGCGATAACAATTTTGGCTTGGAAAATAAGAAACCATATAAATTGTTGCAAACATCGATACCCTAACGAAAATATAGATTAAAAATATTAACAAAAAAATCACTTGAAGAAATATGCTTCATCTATCAAACATATTTGAGATTTGAACAATGGATGTAGAATATATACTCTTCCTCTTAATATTTAAAATAAAGAGGAAAAAAACTATAGTGCATGGGTTGAAAGACTACCTATATCATAGCATATGCTAAGGAGAAAGAGGGGATAAAAAAAAGGGGAAAAAAGAGCAAGAGAGCACATGAAAAATAACCTGGAAGATCTAGACCAATGTGAGAGTTCAAGAGAATTTTGATGTAATTTGCATAGAATAAGATAGAGATGAGATGATACAAAATGAAGACAAACTTTAAGAAGACATGTCAGTAGTGTAGAACTTGTCCATATTTATATTGTCTTTCCTCATGCCTGATTGAGTAAATTCCGGTTTACCATATTGGAGAGCTTTCTCAATATGACATCTCTCTTTAGTTGATGAGAAATCCTAATTCTAATGGTCATCATACATTTTTTTTTTTTTTGGTGTATTTCATTCTTGAATTAGTCTTGCTTTCTTAAATTAATTATTCTCTTAGTCTACTATTCTCTCTCTCCCACCATATTGAAAATGGCTTGATCTTAGTTAATCTTCATTTTTTCATAGATTCTCAAAGTAATCCGCCGAAAGAGCGCAAGATCTTTCAATGTCATTCCTTGTAAACGGAAACAATTTTCATATCCGATGTAAATGGTATTAAGATTCAGAATCTAGTATGAGATTTATATGTTAAAAATCTAATACATTTTTAATTAGTATGAGAGATTTTTGGATTTTTATATTACAAAAAAATTGTAATTCAATTATGATGAGATGGAGCTTACTAATTAAAAATGCAACTCTAATTCATTTAGCCAAAGAATAAGAAAAACTTCTCGAAATTAAATGATTGTCGATGATTCATATGAAGAAGATTATTTATCCTCATAAATTTTGGTGGAAGGAAATCCCACAATAATAAAATTGTTGAAGAAAAGAAAATAAAATAGATGCAAGAAATCATACAAAAAGAGAGTATATGGTAAAATATCTTGTATTTCCCATTAATAGGTCAATATATGGATGCAAGAAATCATACACATTTACCTATTGATGGGAAATACGAGATATCTTACCATATACTCTATTTTGCTCATTTTAGATAGGTTCTACTTTGGGAACAACTTGCTCACACAGACCGACACCCATAACCAGCAATAAACCTCATAGCATATCTTCATGCTTTCATTTTTCTTCATCAAGGCTAATTGGGTAAGTTCAAATATGCTATATTCTATTCATTTCCCTAATTAGTTATAAACTTATTGACTAATTTAGTGGTAGCCCAATCTAGTCATTATCTATTTTTAGGGCACTTGAATATTTTTTTAAATTTTATTTTTGTTGCCATTTATTTAATTCTATTTGCATTTGAATTATTTCCTTAATGCCTTTTTCCCTCCAGTTGTTTTTAAAATACATTCCTTTAGTAATTTTTTTTTAAAATTCCAAAGAGTAAAACAAAAATATAATAATTAGGTGGAGATCCTTTTGTATAGATTTTTGTTTTTTTTGGCAAAATCATTTTGATTAGTGATTGACTTTGGAAGCTATGTTCCTCATCTCTACTTCTCCTTGTACGTGCATTTGTTTCTCTATTATAAATAATTTAAATTTTAAGATGTTGAAAAATCTCAATACAATTTTCGATATTTTCCCAGCCTTTTTTTTTTTTTTTTTTTTGGGGGGGGGGGGTGGGGGCTTAGTGATGGATGCATTGCATATTTCTTGTTGCTGTAGGTGAACAGTTGTTCGGGCAAAATGGGGAAGGTAGTTTTAAAAGCAGTGGATTTTGCAGGACTTGATCTTAAACCCTTGTTGTTTGGCTGTACCGAAGAGGCTGGAAAAACCATAGAGGTTTGTGGAAAAGAGATTAAGGTGCACGGACCTTCAGATAGGGGAAGCGTTCTGGCCTTGGTCTTTTGTGAATACCCGAAAATGATCGTGGTCGACTACAATGTGCCCAATGCGATGAACAGTAAGTAGCACATCTGAAGAGATAGTACTGATAGAAATTCATTTGCGAAAATAGAGGTCTGGTTTTTTATAGTTCCATTAAAATAGGGGTGGGAGGATTGACTGATTATTTGGAACTCCAATAATTTTGTGAAATCAACCTTAACAGGATACTACACGAGGCAATATGTCACTGTGCACTTGATAAGTTCAATTAAGTTCTTGTTATTGAACATGTCTTTCTATTATGAAGGTAATGCCGAGCTGTATTGCAATGTTGGAGTTCCATTTGTAATGCGAACTACTGGAGGGGACAAGGATCGGCTTTACAAACAGTTGAAGATTTGAATTTATATGCAGTAATTTTCCCACAAATGGGGAAACAGGTGACAGAACCCAGGATCCTTGTTTGGTTTTAGCTATCTCTACACTTTCTTATTTTGTTCTAATTATTTTCTAGTTTTTGGTACGTTGTGGCATTTCTTGCAACGATGGAAATTATGGCAGAGCAATTTGCAGGAGCCTTCTCTAGGTATTCTCTAAAGGTGTTCCGTCCTTACCCTTCTACATCTGATTTCTCCTATTCCACTCCTCATTTTGCTCTCTGTCTTGTATTGTTCATCCCTTTGACTAGGTCTTGATTAATGATTTTATGGATGTTTAAGTGCACATGTAGCTAATGTAAAAATTAGAATTCTCACCTATGTTTGATTGGACACTTTTGAGAGAGCTATTGGTTGTAAGATCAACTGTGCATGAAAAAAAAAAAAGAAAAAGAAAAAGAAAGTAAGAATGGAAGTTCTGTGAGTTTTGTCCTACATTTGTCCAATAGGTATTGTTGATCTCTTTATATTCTGCATTATATCAACACAAAGATAAAATGTAAACACAATAATACAAAAACACATTACCTAAATCGCAAAGCCAAAAAAAAAAAAAAAAATTGCGGCCAAGTGAGGTCATACGACGGCTCATTTTTGTTGTGCTAAGTCGATTTGGGACCCACGGCGGATTAGGTACTGTTAATCTTACTAATGTAGGTCTAATTCTATCCTGAAAGTTTATCTTTATTTAGTTCCTATCCTCAATTAGATTTGTTGTATTTTACCTGTTATCATTTAACTCGTCAAGTTTTATTTGCTTGATTATCAAGTTGAATGATGGTTGAGTACTCGGCCAGTCGTTGTGAAACGACCCTTTAACCACAATGGGGAATGAGATAGGAGTTCGGGTGCTCATACACCGAGCCACTTTCTTCACTGAAGTTTGAGGGAACAAATAAGAGGGAGAAAAAAAGATTTTTTGTTAGGTGAGAAATAGACTTTTTATATCAGTATCTCAGGAAGCACGAGAGCTGGAACCTATGGCAATTTGAGTCCCTCTGGCTTTTTCTGTAGTTACCCTTTTTCTGAACTCTTATCTTTTTGAGAGATTGGAGGCCATCTTCCATCCTTAAAATGCCATAGTGTGGTTTTACACCCTCCCTACTTGTCCTCACTTTTTCTTCGCTATTTTGAATAGGTGCATCGTTGATGTCTATTCTGGTGCACTGAGTTGTGGTGGAAGACCGGGTGTTATGCTGCTTTTTGAAGAATAGCTTGAAGATTGGTATTTGTTGTAGCCGTGGTTTGGTCTGGTGTTTTGAATTAATTGATGAACTTTTACGCGAGTGCAATGAATTTGGGTTATTTTATAATATTGCAACACTCTACTGTTTTACTGTTGACCTAATGATGCCGAAGTTATATTGTAGACATAGTAGTAACTTATTACCGTTTTTAGTTCTCATTTGGATGTGCTGATGGAGGCACTGATGAATTTGTTTAAAAGTATAGGTGATGGAGTCCCACCAATCAACCAAATTGGACACATCTGAAACAGCTAAGGTAGTAATTTCTTGCTTCAAGAAGTTGGGGAGTTGTGAAATTATGTTTGTGACTTTGACAAAATTCATTGGGAAATTCTTGTTAATTCTTCTTTTATATATCCTAGCACGTTGAGGAATATACACATATTTGTTGCAAGTCCAGATTATTTATCTGTGTTTATATAGATCGAATTGTTAGTAAGCACGTAGATTAGCTTTTGGCCAAACACATGAATTTGTTTTAATTTGTTCCTTAAATCTTGATAAAGCTTTGATTTTATGTACTTCCTGCAAGAGCTAAGAGGTCTTTGGGTTCAATTCTTATACCATTGGCCCACTTGCCTATGGGGGGAAGACCTTCGTTCATACACACATGTTGAATTTATACTAAATTAAGCATGAGTGAACTGTAACAATAATCTTTGTAATTGTTGGTTTTAGTTGACACATAATTTTTAGTCAATGTGTCGTTAAATGTAAGAAAATCGATATTAGGGTTCCTAGTCATGAAGGAACCCGTTTTTGAAAAAAAAAAAAGGTGTCATTTTCCTTTTTCTTCTTTTGGCCAATCATTTGTAAATAATTTCCAATTCAGTTCCATAAAAAAACTCAAAAAGTTAAAAAGTTGACTTTGAAATTGACTTTTTGGTCAATTCTTTAATCAAAAGTCAATCCTGAATCAAAACTTGACTTTCTGCATAAAAAGATTGTAGATAGCCTTACTATCACTTTGTCCACATTAGTTTTGAAAAAATTAAAGATTTGTCATTAAATCAACTCTTTAGAAAAAGTCTACTTAGGGTTTGACTAAATTGGAAAAATATAAAAATCCACAAATCACCTTATTTCAACTTCAATTTGACTTTAGCATCGAAAATTTTGCGAAAATCGATCAAGACCCTCATTTTTTGAATTTTTTAGTTTTAGGTTCGAAATCGATTAAAATCAAAATTACTTTAATTCTGTTCATATCTTAGCTTAGTTCCTTTTACGATATTTGATCTAGAGGTCATTACCCACTCACTTGTGTGGCTAATTTTGAGATTTTACATGTAGGATTACAAATTGCCATTTTTTAGCCCTAACCATGGGTTCAAATAAGTTCTTCATGATTTATGTACCGACACTTCCATTTTACTCATCTTCTCCAGTAAAATTCAAATCTCGGGTCAATTTTGGCATTTTCATCCAAGCACTCACCAATTCAATGGATTCAACTTACTTGAACCTGAGAAATCTATGCTAAGGAATTATGATTAGTGCAATTCAAATTGACCCATTCTAGAATAAGGCTTAATTTGATAAGTTGGGGTTCAATTTCAACATTGACCCTCGATTTATTTTTTGACATAGAGGTCACACTTTCATTTTAGTGTCAACTTGGATACGATAGACTATCATGAACATGAGTAACTGAACTAATTAATGTCTCCTTACATCAATTGCAATTTTCATCGATTTGTGTTTTGAGGTAAGCTATTAAGAGAATTTGCTTGTTTTATTCTTTAAGTGAGTAAAGACTCTTTTCAATTAGGTCCTAAAGGATTAGATTGCCGAAAAAACATGGACAAGAGCTAGCCGAACCGGTCAAAGCAAGTTTGAACCGGTTTGACCGGCTCCAGCGAAAGGTCGCAGGTTAGGCCACTTTCCCACGAACTCCAGTGGTCGATGGCCACCGTAAGGTGGTCCATCACATGGCAAACTTCCCCGCGCCTTTATTTTTTGAATTCAAGTATGCCTTGGATATTGTAAAATTACAAAAGTACCCCTTGGTTAGGTTTTAATCATTCAGTCGATCATGATCGTTCATCCTTAATACATTGCAGCCATGCAAACGAGGCATGTGCACAATTAGTTATTATCTTAAACAAAATGAAGACCTAAATAGAGTTTACTAGGCTTGGGAGATTGATCTCTGAGGGTTAGGATTGCATCTTACATGGACCATATATTGAAATTCCCCTCCAAAATCTGACGAGGGAAGCCATTTTTCATATGCATTATCTATCACGAAAACAAAATTACATCTCTCTCCCCCTCCCACCCTCCCCCCCACCAAATTGCCTCGTTGGACCCTCCTTGCTCGCTGCGGCTTGCCGCCTCACACCAGACCTCCACTCGGGGCGTGCCATCCTGATTGGTCACCACTACATCCTCACTTGTCCCGCCCATAACCGTGCCGTCACCGTCCGTCCAGCCACTTTCTTCGCAGTCTTAGTACCGGCAAGGACAACAGTGTTGTGACTGGTGGTTTTGTGACACCCTGAATTTCTAGATTTTAGAATTTGAATTTTCTTTTTGTTGCCATTTATTTAATTCTTTTTGCATGTGAATTCTTTCATTAATGCCTTTTTCCCTCCCATTGTCTTTAAAATGCATTCCTCTAGTAATTAATTTTTTTCACATTCCGAATCCTAAAACAACAATATAATAATTAGGTAGACATTCCTTTGTATAGTTTTTTTCTTTTGGCAAAGTACTTTTGATTAGAAAATGACTTTGGAAGCTATTAACATGTTCCTCATCTCTACCTCTCTATGTACGTGTGTTTGTTTCTCTATTAAAAATAATTTAATTCATAATTTAGAGATGTTGGCATCTATAATAATTCATTTGCTTCTAGGTGCACATTGAAGAAAATTGTGTGAAGAGAAACACAATGTATCATAGACTTTGTCTCATCTTCTTTATTTTTGGAAAAAAAAAAAGAACGTTTGGGCTAGTTTTGAAGGAAAAGAGGGAAAAAATGAAAGTCTCCTCATTTTTAGCTTTAATAATATTTGACCTCTTCGAATGGCAAAGAAGAAAGATGAAAGGAACCGTAAATATTGTCCAATTTCAAACCGTATGGATTCAGGGGAATATGTGAAAGAGGTCCATTGCCACTCCACAATCAGTCCCGTTTGCCATACACCATCTCATTGAAAATGAAGTGGTTCTTACAAGACAAATTCATCATGTTTCGTGTGACATCCCGATATTTCAATTCTGGTTTCAATTGAATAAGTCGGGCTTTTCATCTGCGCACCTATAGCTCTCTTCTCTGAGTTGGCCACTCACGAGACAACTAGTCTATCAGGTGAAGCCGTTAAGGAATCTAAACGCAATAGACTTGAGAATTCGACCAGGAACCGACTGCTCAACCGTATTAATCTGCAAGGATCATTACGACACTGTCAGAATCGAACAAAGATTAGTAATAAGTCGATTCGACTGAGATATGTGATCAGAGTATGGGTGATTCCACCTTATCGCAATATCCTCGTCGACCGGCACTAGACTAATTCTTCTGTCGTTTTGGGTACCCTGTGTCCGTATTTGAAACCTTGAGATTTCTACGACAACCGAGAGTCGCCAATGTGTCGAAGATGCACTTTGTGGCTTGAAAATAATCAACCACAGGTCAATTGCGCAGAAAATTCCTAAAAGCTACCCGGTAGGTTAGGACGCGCTAAAGTCGCGCTGATTGAAATTAACCGAGAAATTGAACTCGATTTCAGAAATTGAAGGTTATGTTATGTCACAATTCATTTTAGGAACGTCGACTCATCCTCAGAAGATTTTTCTACAAACCGAGATTTTTGGTAGAAAAGCAAAGTAAGGCCGTTTTTGTTCGGGAAAGTCAGAGGGCCGGTTTTGATCGCATCTTTGGGATGCAAGTTGGATCAATTGACAGGGAAAAGTCATGAGACGGACGAGGACACCTTAATGGATTTATTTGGGCTTCAATTGGATTTGTTTGTTTGAGAATCGAATGAAATTGAATGAGATTGAAGTGGGAATGTAACAAATTCGTATGTCATGGGGTGCATGACATTTTAGACCATTTGGCAAGCTTCTTGAGGAAGCTAAGGTGAGGAAAATGGCTGAGAGTGAGGGCCAAGGCTGGTGGGGGCAAGAGAGAGGAGAGCAAGACAAGTGTTGAGCCTAGGGAGCTCTTGGGGTCCCCTCTCTTCAACTGAGCCTTCTTCCTCCTTGAAGCATGGCTTTCTCCATTGATGAGGTGTAGAGAGAGCTTGAGAAACCAGAGAACACAGAGCAGCAGCCCCCCTTGCCGGTCGCACCAGCGCCCAAGCCACCGGACCTCTTTTCTCCTTTGTTTTCCCCTCGTTCCAGTTTCTGCTCCAGCCGACCTTTTGCCAAAGATCCGTATAAAAAGTTAACTTACCGGTTGAACCAGTGAACGAGCCACCCATCGCTACGAAGAGGACATCCAGACCATTCAAACAAGTCCAACCTCGCCCTGAACCGATCCGTCGTCCGTCCGGTACGCCGTCGTGAAGTTATCGGTCGCCGGTCCGTCGGTCCGCCTGGCAGTTTGCCCGGTTTCGCCATTTCAGCGTTTTCTTCCGTTTTTCTTCCATTCCAACCCTACCTCCACCCATACCAACCACCAGCAGGTCCCCCTCAATCCCTGAGTGCTGCCGGTTGCCGGCCAACCCCCTCGCCGGAGCTCCGGCCAAGCCGTTCAACTCAGTTTCTCCTCCGGCAGGGCTGTTTTTCAGTGTTTTCAGTGGGAGTCCGAGCTGTCGTTGCTGTGTTGAGCTTGAGACCGCCTTGGATCGTCGTTGTAGAGGTCTCGGTGCGTAGCCACCGTCGTCGCCGCCGCGTCGGTGCCTCCGGCCCGCTTAACGGGTGAGTTTAGCTCCTAATCCTTCGATTAGTGCCTAAACTTGCTTAGGGTTAGTTTAGTTAGATTTAATTCTAGTTTAGGTGATTAAATTAAGTTGTACTAGCTCTAAGATAGGTGGTTAGATGGATGGATTAAATTAGTTTAGCTTAATCTTGCTTTATTTGCTTAATTGCGCCTATGTGTTTAATTAAGCTTGTTTTGCTTAATTAATTGTTTGATTGTTTTAATTAATGTTTTTAATGATTTCTGAGTTTAAATTATCATTTATTAAATTCTGGAAATTTACTGTTCACTCGACACTATTCACGATTTACTGTTCACGAGGCACTGTTCACGAGTTACTGTTCACGAACACTGTTCACTAGTACTGTTCACAAAAACACTGTTCACCCGAGAACGAAAAGTTTCTAATTTCATGTGGGTTTAATCCTATGAAGTGATTGGATGTGTTATTGCATAAACATCTGCATGAATTGAATGATGATTTGTGCAATTGTGTGGTGATTGGAAAATTGGATTTTATTCAGAAAATCCCGGGTGTCGGGTTTGGACACCGAAAATGGATTTTAAGTATTATATCAAACAGTGGGGTTTGAAAAAAGAAAGTATCAGTTTTCTTGTTCGAATTGACGTGTACCCACGCACGACTACTTTCGCGAATGTTTTTAATACGAAGAAAAGAGGCCGGGATTACTATTTTAATCGAGGCATTTGAGTGAAATGCAAAGTATCCTGGGCCGATAATGAATTTTCGTGTGTTGGCTAATGAGGAACCGTCCCGAGCTGTTGAGCTAGACGTGCCCCTATATGGGATGCCCGCGTAATGGATGCCGGTCGCAGAGAGGCTGGGCCGACTGGACCGATGCTCCTTCGGAATGCCGTCGACGTAGTGACGAAGCCGTGCTCCAAGGGGGAGACGATGCTCCTTCGGGGATGCCGTCGACGTAGTGACGGCCGTGCTCCACGGGGGAGACGATGCCTGGTTAAACGCCGCAGATAGCCGAACTGCGAGTAGGCTATGCCCATGTGTGGCAGTGATTAACAATTGGAACGCATGATGAGTGTTATTGATGCGCCGGATTATGGGACGAAATTGTGTGGCACGGAATGGGACGTGTCATAACGATTTGGTC
Organism: Eucalyptus curtisii; assembly: GCA_017140595.1. NCBI lineage: Eukaryota > Viridiplantae > Streptophyta > Magnoliopsida > Myrtales > Myrtaceae > Eucalyptus > Eucalyptus curtisii. The sequence continues at coordinate 3,126,123 of CM029494.1, read as the reverse complement.
TTATAATCAGGACCAATGTGATTGACTGAGATGAGTAAGGCGTTTCAATTGTTGTATGCATTGAATATATGCATTGTACTTATGAACTGTGATAATGTGCAAGAATGCATGAGAATCATGGCATTTGTGATTTCAGTCATGCAGGAGTTAAGCACATTGTTTATGGCACGCACGCATGACTCGATAACGTGCAGGGTGTGGCAATGGCCAGGTGAGATCGCTTGCGATGCGACTCGTATGTGATTGATGAAATGTATCATCTAATGGCCATGTGCATTGTGTGTATCGTGTTGAATTATAACGTGCAGGGTATGGCATAACAGGTAAGGTTGTATGCGAATCGACCGTTGGTTGTTGCTTGTGGTGGGGTAGTTCTGGATAGATACCCTGAGTTGAGTTGGTGTACTAACCGGGGCTTAGGGGTGGAACTCGCTGAGATTTATATCTCACTGGTTATTGAATAACCATTTTCAGGTCTCTAGTGTGAAGAGCTAGGAGCTTGAAGCGAAAGGGTTAGGAGCATAGGTGGCTCAGTAGTTCTTTATGACATAGACCTTCTGTATAAGTTTGAAGTGTTTATAAAAGTGTATTTGATTCGAAACTGGTTGTCCTGCTTTTCTATCCCATGTATGTTGTTGTCGGGGATTAGTTAATTCGCTTCCGCATGCGCAATAAAAGAAAAGGGTCGGCGACGAGTCCTGGGAACGTCGTGAAATTCTATCGACCACCAAGGTTGCGCGCGCTCGAGGTTCGGGGCGTGACATTTCGGGCTCGACATTAGGTTCTGCCAAAGTCGAGGGTAGATACTTTTGCGACCTTAGATGTGTGAAAATGATTTCCTCACTAAATCTTAGTTCTTCGAGGTGGAGCATTTCCTAATAAGAAAACATATGCGGAGAACCTGAGTATGTCATTATTACCTTTCGTTAAGTAAATTTTTTCTTGAGTATGGAAAATATTGTTTGCTTAAGGACTGAGAAAAGTCGCAACTACGTCACCCTTGATCTTGGTCAGTGTCTACATTGCATGCCCATTATTAGGGTTGTCAAAATGGGTCACAAAACCCATATTTTGACTTAAGTTTGTTGAAATGGGTTAGAGATGGGTCACGTGAAATATGGCATATGAGTCATAAATCGGTCCAGAGAGAAAAGCCTAAAAAAATATGGATTTAGTGGAGCTCATGAAGCTTGGGCTCTTGCGACGGCCGCTACTTTCGTTGGTGTTGTTGCTATTGTTGCCACCACTCAGTAAAGTGCAAGCAGCCATGCACACTGACTCTTCGTAGCAGGAAGAGAGACCAAGACGAAGGCGAAATGAGGGGAAGAGAATGGAGAACTTGTAGCAGGTGTAATACATCCGTGGAGAGCGAGAGTGCACATGAAGTGCTCAACAAAAAGGCAAACACAAATAATAAAACACAGGTTCGGGATTCTCTCTCTCTCTCTCTCTCTCTCTCTCTCTCGAGTGTGGCAAGCCGGAGAGACCCAACACCGCCTGCAATAATCCTTTTATGGGGGATTGATTCAGGTATTATGATAACGAGGAAGCAGTTGAAAGCTATGGCTTTTGGATGGTGCCATGTTTGTAGAGACCAAGAAAAAAAGCGAAGGGAGGTGAGAAGCGAGAACAGGAAATGGATAGGGGCGGTGATGGTTGGTAGGGAGGCGTCGGTATTTGGGTGGAGGCATTCGAAACCGCACATCTCTGTTTTAGGAAGCACGTCGAGAATTGGAGGTGCTCGTAGAGTTCGGTATCAACAACCATTACATTCCTCGAGTGGCACTCCAAGCTTTTCATTTCATCGACCATGCAAAATTGCAAATTGTAAGTGACAAATGAAAGCCCCATGTCATGGTTCAAAGTTCAATTAATAGTCTTTGTTTCAATTAAGGGCCAGTTAATTAGCTTGATCAAGATCCCTATTTCTCGACAAAAGATAAGTGGTCGTTAGATTATAGAGGAAGAGTGCTTTGCATCCATCTTGTATGCTTTTGATGTCATGCGATCTATATTAAATCACAGGTCGCAAAAGGGAAGAATCGTTTTCATCAATGCTAAATTTACTATACGAAATTCATTCAAATTTGGCATGATATGCTGAAAATTGAAAGAAAGGGTATAATTGGACCGCCTCCATAGTAAATTTTGGTAAAATTATTGTCTTGCAATTTGTGCAAGCATTTGATAAGGCATGATCTGAAACTGCAATGTCTTAGTGTAACATAATCAGGTATTACAGTAGCAAGAGAGGTCTTATTAAACATCATCCTTCGCCTCATCGCCATTTTCATGCTTTTGTCCATAATTCTACGCCCAAGCTCCCTCATTGAATCGACAAACTGGTATGGAATCGTCCATATTCTTGAAAGGACACAATTTAATGAGGAAATAGAGCTCAAGTTGGGTCGAAATTTTTAGTACTTAATTGTCTCATTGTGCCAAGTTTTGACACTTATAATGTACTTCTTCCCTTATTTATGCTTTTTCTTTGGAATATCATCAAATCCTGATATCCTGAACAACAAATGGAGATGGTGTGTCACGTCCTGAACCTTCCCTCGCCACAGAAACGTGACATTCGCTTCGTCAAGATTAATTTTGCATTGGGTAGCTTTTAGTCACATTTCACATAATGAAAATAAAAAGGCGCCTTCTCTCTATTATCGTGACTGTGAGCGCATGTTGTCGTGGTTCTTGTTTGTGGATCAATAAATCTGTGTTTACCTATTGCTTTCTTCACTTAGGATCCCCAAAAAGTCACTGCATAAAATAGACGGCCCTTTATAACGATGTAAAAAATATGTCGATGTTTTGAATGTAAATATAAGAATTTCGTCTAAGAAAAAGATTTGTGAGTTTGAAAGAGAGAGATTATCTACTGTTGATATAACTAATATCATCTTTGCCCAATCTAATCACCATATAGCCCCATTTTATTATCAAGATCTCCTATATATTGTAATTGTCATTTTATGTCTATAAATTAAATCTGCCACCACACATAAAAGGTTTGAATCGCATTCAATATCCGAATTATCTTGGCAGATGGTGTTTGTTGCTTGGAAATCGGTTGGCTTTTATTCTACTTAACATCATAATGTCATTGATTATCGTCAAAGTTTATATCTACTCATTGTCAAAACAGAGATGGGTTACGGTTTTCTTCAATACCGATTTATTTGTTATTTTATTTAATTATTATTGGCGCATGATGTCGTGTTGCTTTCAAACTGTTCCTTAAAGTTAGACCCAGAGAAATTACATATTCAATAATGTTAAATATATTAGAATCAATTGAAACTCCATCAATCTCCTCGGAAACCATTACACTAACTACTTCAAAGACGAAATATGCCTCATTCATAATTTTATAGCTTTTCTTTTGCAAAGTGGACAAAAGTTCCTCCTCATGAGCCATTTCTCAATACAACGATAGTGAAAGCGATGCCCACAATCTAACTGTCCAAGCTTATCTTCAATAATGTAGTCATCCTGCAATTAGTCCAGCAAAATAAAAGGTACAATTTAGTAGCATATATGCATAAGCATAGTTTGAATTTAACTAAGATAATTACTTATGGACAAAAAAATCATTCCTTGATTCTATCTTAATATGTTCTTGAGTAAATGAAGTGGTTCTTACCAGACAAACACAACAAGATTCAGCTTCGACAGTAGATTCTTCCGAAGTAGAGGGTTGGAGTTGATATTGTTGCGACCTTAGATGTGTTGAGATGGCTTCCTCACTCAATCCTATGGATACATCTCCACCCTATTCATCAAGGTGGACCAATTCTTCATCAGAAAGCATATGAGGAAAACCTAAGTACTTCATAATCACCTCTCCTCAAGTAAATTATTTATCAAGTATCGAAAACATTGCTCACTCAAGGGCTGAGTAAAATCACAACTAGATGTCCCTTGATATCGATCAATGTCTACATCAATGCAAATTTGGCTCGAGCATACATATGAGATGAACTATAATAATTTCACTAGTTTAAACATTCCGACAGCATGAGTCCACAACAAAACTCACGATCAAGGGTGACAAATATTATTACTTGAAAATATCTATGTCCACTAAAACTCATGATGCCACCGCAATGTTTGAAGTCATATACAAGTAGCAATGTCTATTTAATTGAACTTTTTATAGTTCATGATACTATAAAAGAGATTATGCATATACTAAGTTAAAATTCAAAATCATTTAGGTGGAAATTTAAAATACATGCAAGCTGGTACGAATCTCCAAGGAGACATAATAAGAGGTAATGACAATGATGACATTACTAGATTGTGGTTAATAATTGCCCAAAAAACAAAATCCCATTGAAAGCTCAATAGGACATTACCTTTTTCTACATGACATGAATTTTCATATATTTTATGAAATTCTTAAAAAGGTATATTTAATTACCTATTATCATGATATGGTGTATAATTAAAGTTCATATCCAATATAGAAATGAGAATCACAAGTTTAATATGATGCGATTTTCATTTGGCATCAAGAACATGGGGTATATGGAAATGCATCACATAATTGGTAGTAAAAATCCACCCCTATTTAAAGCTCTCAATCTCAAATACTCTTTTTAGGAAATATATCGACGAATTTCCAACGGGATTATCATAGTTAATTAAGGAACCAAATTGAGAATTGTGCAAAAATTTGTTGGGGGTTCAAGTCTAGTACTATAAATACAACCTCATCGTTCCTAGGATGAAATATGAATATATAATGATAATATAATATTGCATTTTTCGAAACATACCTCACGCATTCTTATTTGGATAGTGGCCCAAGGTGATGGAGAAGATATCTCGGGATGAGCTCTAGCTCGCCTCACCCCTCTACTCGCCCATCTCAACATCCCAGATGTCGCAGAAGTAAATTGATCCACTGGTGTAGTATGGCTGATGGAACGCATAGCACTCCTTGGAAAATTGTTCTCTTCGAGTATATTATTAATATGGTTATCTCTATTGTTGTCTCGATTTTCCATTGTAGAGACCTATAAATGTAAATTCCTTTTTTAGAGGATTGACAATAAAAATATTTGTATAAGTATGTGTGTGGATATACGTTGTTCATTATGCAGGAATAGCTCTAAAAATATGAAACCAATATGTTTCTTGACAAATAATAACAAATTATATACTAAATCATAAGAAAGAGCATAAGATCACCTCAAAAATAAATGTTCAATATTTTTTCTAGTGAATGAACAGATTTCAAATTATTTATCTACGCTTATATTAAACTGGATATGGATACCGACGCATACAATCGTCGTCAAATGGCTAATCAACCTACTAAGTGCACAGAACTCCTCCTTTTGATAATTTTACATATAAAAAAAATGCTAAACCATGTGTGAACGACTATGTAGTGACCCTTTCGCATTTGTGTTAAAACTATTTATGAAATTTAAATCAATAAACAAGAGGGAGTGTACATATCCTATTTTAATTTGTAGAATATACGTCAAGAAAGTTTGTTTCTGTCTAGGATGCATTCCTACTCGAATTATTGGAGGGGCTAAGTTGGAATTTAATTGCTTTCGTAGTAGACATAAAACAAGAAAAAAAAATTAATTGCTATAATTTTCTTTCAGTCCCTACACATTCTTTTAATTGATTTGTCACTAGAGAATGAGCAAGACAAGTAATTAACTATGTGACATTGAAATCGAAAATTTTGGAACAGGATCTAAAAATTTTCATATTTATAATAGTACACAAAAAAGATTATTGCAGTTGATCTTATATCATAATAAAACGATAGTTTTCTAAATGGTCACTAAGGACAATTTTGATAAGACTAATAGGCAATAAAAGAATCGAGGTTTTGATGAAATTTTAGTATAAATATTAGAGATAAGTTCACTAGAAGTTCTAAAACTTGTCACGAAAATGTAATTAAGTCCTAAAAGTTGTAAAAAGTGCAATCAAATCTTAAAACTAGTCAATTTGATTCAATCAAGTCATTCCGTTAATTCTGTCCAATTTAGCTGATAGAAAATGCTAACATGTCTTATTTGATTTCTTTCTTAAGACACATGGCAATGATGTGGTGCCCATCAAGTGCCATGTTAGGAAAAAAAAACTTTAAAAATTGTAAATACAAACAAAATTAGATTAAAAAATAAAAAACTAAAAAAAATTAAAAAGAAAAACACAAACTCAACCATGGTTTGGCCAAGCCCTCACTAGTGGCTGTTGCCATAGCCACCAAGAAGGACCAGTGGAGGTCACCGGGGCCTTCCCGAAGCCCCGGCGACTATCATAGGCCTTAGACAAGGCCTTAGCTACCCCAAAACAAGGCCTTGGTTGCTCGAATCAAGGGGAGGGCGCGACCCTCACCTTAGATTTGAGTAAGGGTCACTAGGCTTGCCCAAGGTCGCTCACCCCGAGCAAAATGGTTAGAATGAACTTTACAAGCATAGAAGCTCATGACCATTTATTAAGGCCTTTAAACAAATTCAATAGTGTATGGAATGGAAAAAAAAAATTGAGAATATACATACTTGATTTGAGAAGCACAGACCAGAAGTTAACCTTGATCGAAATTAGCCTGCAAAAAATGGTCATTCGTTAAAAGAAAATGATAAATACATGTAAAAACTTATTTAAATAGACAAAAGGTGAGCAAATAATCATAGATTCACTAGAGAACATAATAGAAGATATATCTCATATGATCTAAGATACATCTACATCATTATACGAATTGAGGATAAAGATAAACTAAGGTCACTAGTTGAATTCATCACGTGAAATAAATTATAGAATTTGAACCTACACGTATGTCTGTCTCAACAGTCAACTATAAGAAATGGGTTTATAACATCCAAATAATATGGTTGTTAGTAAAATATCCTACACCAACCGGGATACAACAATCTATTAGATCGGGTTGTTAGGCTTTGGAATGCAATTATTTACCCTTGAAATCGATGCTTCTCATACAATCTCTCTACTGTTGTAAGCAAAATTTGTAAAATGCAGCAAAAAAGACTTTGGCATGGATAATGAGAAAGCATATAGATTGTTGCAAACATTGATACCCTAATGAAAATATAGATTAAAAAATCACTTGAAGAAATATGCTTTATCCATCAAACACATTTGAGATCTGAACAATGGATGTAGTATACATACTCTTTAAATTCTTCATCACATTTGAAATAAAGAGGGGAAAAAAAAGCATAGCGCACGTTGAAAAACTACATATATCATAGCATATGCTAAGGAGAAAAAAGGGATATGGAAGGGGAAAAAAGAGCATGAGAGCCAATGAAAAATAACCTGGAAGATCTAGACCGATGTGAGAGTTAAAGAGAATTTTGATGTAATTTACGTAGACTAAGATAGAGATGAGATGATACAAAATGAAGATAGACTTTGAGAAGACAAGTCAGTAGTGCAGAACTCGTCTCTATTTATATTGTCCTTCCTCATGCCTAATTGAGTAAATTCCAACTTACCATATTGTAGAGTTTTCCCAATATGACAACTCTTTTTAGTTGCTAAGAAATCCTAATTGTAATTGTCATCTTACATTTGTATTTGTATTTCATTTTTAAACTAATCTCATTTTGAATTAATTCTTTTCTTGGTCTACTATTCTCCCTCTCCCGCAATATTTAAAATGGTTTGATCTTAGTTAATCTAAATTTTTTCATAGATTCACAAAGTAATCCCCTGAAAGAGCGCAAGACCTTTCAATATCATTCCTTATAAACAAAAACAATTTTCTTATCCGATGTAGACAATGTTAAGGTCCGGAATCTAGTAAGAGATTTGCAAGTTAAATATGTACTTGCTATCATATTGGTAAGCAATATATCTAAGTTCGTTAATTTGACTTCTTAAAATGGTCGACTGATGGATCTTAAAACTTAGTTATTTATTGGCCGTAGATACCGTTAGAATTCCTTAATTATCCTCTACTTATTTATATGTATTTTTCTAATTGGCAACCCTTAATGTTTATTTTAGATTTTCTCAATTTTAATTTGTTTGGTTTTTGTTAAGTATATGAAGCCAATATTGTTACATCAGCGATGTAAGATGTCAATGTTTTAGTGATTATTCCAAGTTTCATCTTAGAAATGAAAAAAAGAAAAAGAAAAATTGTAATTCAATCAAGATAAGATATAGATTACTAACTAAAAATGCAACTCTACTTCATTTAGCCAAAGAATAAGAAATACATTTTGAAATAAAATGATTGTCAATGGTTCATATGAAGATGATTATTTGTCCTCAAGAATTTTGGTGGAAGGAAATCGGAAATCCAACAATAATAACATTGTTGCAGAAAATAAAAGTATATGGATGCAACAAATCATAGACAATGACCTTTTCGTGGGAAATACTAAAGATATTTTACCATATACTCTCTTTTCCCATTTTAGATAGTTCTACTTTGGGAAAAACTTGCTCACACACATCGACACACGTATGCAGCAATAAACCTCATAACATATCTTTGTGAGTTCATTTTTCTCCATCAAGGCTAATTAGGTATGTTCAAACTTGCTGTATTATATTCATTCCCTAATTAGCTATAAATTTATATGATTATAAATTAATTATTTTACTAATTTAGTGGTAGCCCAATCTAGTCATTATCTATTTTTAGGGCACTTGAATGCCCTTTTTGAATTTTCTTTTTGTTGCCATTTATTTAATTCTATTTGCATTTTAATTCTTTCCTTAATGCATTTTTTCCTTCCATTGTCTTTAAAATGCATTCCTTTAGTAATTTTTTTTTCAGATTCTGATACGTAAAACAACTATATAATAATTAGGTAGACATCCTTTTATGTAGATTTTTTTTGGCAAAATCCTTTTGATTAGTGATTAACTTTGGAAGCTATTAACATGTGCCTCATCTCTACCTCTCTTTGTACGTGTGTTTGTTTCACTATTAAAAATAATTTAAATCATAATTTAGAGATGTTGGCATCTGTTGTAATTCATTTGTCTCGTCTTCTTTATTTACCAAAAAAAAAAAAACATATAGGGTAGTTTGAAGAAAAAAAGGAGGGAAAAATGAAAGTCTCCTCATTTTTAGCCTTAATAATATTTGACCTCTTCGAATAGCAAAGCACAAAAAGGGTCAAGATGAAAGGAGCCCTAAAGATTGTCCAATTTCAAACCGTATGGAGTGGGGGAATCCGTGAAAGAGGTCCATTGCCACTCCACAATCGGTCCCATTTGCCATACACCATCTCATTGAAATTGAAGTGGTTCTTACAAGACAAATACAACATGTTTCGGCCTCGACATTAGGTTTTGCCAAAGTCAAGGATTGACACTTTTGCAATCTTACTTTGTGTTGTTGGTGGGGCTGCTTGTGTACTGTTTGTGCTCCCTGTTTTCGGTTTTTGTTTGCTTTTGCCGCTGTTTTGGCTTTCCTCTGCTCCTGTGCAGGTTCCTCTCTCTTTCACCTTGGCACCCTTCCACTCACTCTGACCATTGTCTTCGTGAGTGCAAGTTTTTGGTGCCGAGTTCTTGTTGTATAGCTTTTTATAGCTTATTGGTTTAAAGTCAATATAATTCTCACCTTTTACCAAAAAAAAAAAAAAAAAAACTTTTGCAATCTTAGATGTATGAGAATGGCTTCCTCACTCAATGCTTGTTCTTCGAGGTGGAGCAGCTCCTAATAAGAAAACATATGCAGAAAAACTTATTATTCATTATTACCTTTTGTTAAGTAAATTATTTCTTGAGTATGGAAAATATTGTTTGCTCAAGGACTGAGAAAAGTCGCAACTACATCACCCTTGATCTTGTTCAGTGTCCACATTGCATGCCCATTATTAGGGTTGTCAAAATGGGTCACAAAACCCATATTTTGACTTAAGTTTGTTGAAATGGGTTAGAGATGGGTCTCGTGAAATGCGGCATATAAGTAATAAATGGGTCCAAAGAGAAAAGCCTAAAAAAAATATGGATTTAGTGGAGCTCATGAAGCTTGGACTCTTGCGACGACCGCTGCTTTCGTTGGTGTTGCTGCTATTTTTGCCACCACTCAAAAAAGTGCAAGCAGCCATGCACACTGATTCTTCGTAGGAGGAAGAGAGACCAAGACGAAGGTGAAATGAGGGGGAAAGAGTGGAGAACTTGTAGCAGGTGTAATACATGCGTGGTGAGCGAGAGTGCACAGGAAGTGCTCAACAAAAAGGCAAACACAAATAATAAAACACAGGTTCGAAATTCTTCTCCTCTCTCTCTCTCTCTCGCTTGAATGTGGCAAGTCGAAGAGACCCAACACGGCCTGCAATAATCCTTTTGTGGGATATTGATTCAGGTGTTAAGATAACGAGGAAGCAGGTGAAAGATATGGCTTTTGGATGGTGCCATGTTTGTAGAGACCTAGAAAAAAAAGCGAAGGGAGGCCAGAAGCGAGAACAGGAAGTGGATAGGGGCGGTGATGGTTGGTAGAGAGGCGTCGGTATTTGGGTGGAGGCATTCGAAACCGCACATCTCTGTTTTAGGAAGCACGTCGAGAGTTGGAGGTGCTCGTAGAGTTCGGTATCAACGACCATTAAATTCCTCGAGTGGCACTCCAAGCTTTTCATTTCGTCGACCATGCAAAATCGCTAATTGTAAGTGACAAATGAAAACCCTTGTCATGGTTCAAAGTTCAATTAATAGTCTTTGTTTCAATTAAGGGCCACTTAATTAGCTTGATCAAGATCCATGTTTCTCAAAAAAAAAAAAATAGTGGTCGTTAGATTAGAGAGGAAGAGAGCTTCGCATCCATCACATATGCTTTTGATGTCATGCGATGCATATTAAATCACAGGTCGCAAAAGGAATGAATCGTGTTAATCAATGCTAAATTTACTTTGCGAAATTCATTCAAATTTGGCATGATATGCTTAAATTTTAAAGAAAGGGTATAACTGGACTGCCTCCATAGTAAATTTTGGTAAAATTATTGTCTTGCAATTTGTGCATGCATTCGATAAGGGATGATCTAAAACTGCATTGTCTTAGTGTAACATGATAGGGTATTACAGTAGCAGGAGAGGTCTTATTGACATCATCCTTCGCCTCATTGCCATTTTCATGCTTTTCTCCATAATTCTACGCCCAAGCTCTCTCATTGAATCAACGAGCTGGTCAATGGAATCGTCCATTCTTGAAAGGACACAATCTAAAATTGTACTACCATTAAATGGGTTAAATTGAGTTGGACTATTTTCAATTTGATCCAAACCCGAACTATGCATGTAGAGATGAATTATAACAACTTCACTAATTAGACATTTCAATATTAGCAAGAGAGAAGAAACTAGAAAATTATAATCATTAAATTTCTATTCTTCACAAAAATCTCTTAACACATGTTATGGGAAAATGATACTACAATTGTAATAACTTTCGTACGGCATTCATTTGACTGCCATAATTTTTTTTTTTCGATCACTTGAGTACTATAACTTATGTAGGACATTTCCTTGAGTGCCATGGTCATATAACTTTTTTTCAATCAATCACTTGATTGCCATAATTTTTTAAAGATGTTCACCATAAGTACTATGCCACATCGTATTTCTGCCATTTGGGTGAACGCTTTTAAAAATTCTTGCACTTAAATAATTGATTGAAAGTCATGACATTTAAGTGAATTTTTTTTTGGGAAGCCATGGCACTTAAATGTCGAAAAAAAATTACAGTACTCAAGTAAGCGCTAACACGTCGACAACTTCAAATAGTAAAAGGTCCACATAGACATGCAGTTGCACAAGGTCACACACCCAACCTCCAGCCCAGATCCAATCTCTTTCTAATCAAATCAAAACTTACAATTACAAAATTAAAATCCTCGCAATTTTAGCCTCTGTTTCTATGTGGTCTCAATCTCGCGATCAGGGCTCTCGCTGTTGTCTCGAGCACAATCCAAGATAGGTTGGTTCTTAAGATTATTAGGGACGACATACATTGTGAGTAACAAGTAAAATTTACATAGAAAAATTGCATCCAACAAATTAAAAAAAAAAAAAAAGGGGGGGGGGGCGGGGGTCAGTTCTTGGTTCTACTCGAAAACATGTCGATACTACAGAGTTGCCAGTTCAAGTTTATTACATTGAAATTCACGAGTTACAGTATTTTTCATATATCAAGTGCAACCAGTATGCCAGTCCTAGGTATCCATAAATTTCCCTGTATGAATCTTCTCACCGAAAATGGCTCAGCCTCATGTGGACTCTTGAGGACGTGGAAACCGGTCCAATTCACCCTCCTCCCCGTCGCTGCACCAGGGCCCAAGTTCAGGTACTCTCCATAAATAGGGTCATGAGGAAATCGTCGGTCCACTCATTCCATCCCTACGGGTCTATGAAATCGTCGATAACCGTCTTTATTATCACCGTCCTCGAGTACTTCTTCCATGGCCTTCCTAGGTAGGTCTTGAATGAGCCCTTGACCAGCGCCAAGTCGAGGGGCGGGGGTGATCCGTGACATGTGAATCGAAATCCCCGTGTTACCCTCCTCCCTTTCTCGACCTTGAGCCATCACCATGTTGCCCTGCTGGTCCATCGGCATCCTAATGAAGATGCTACAATTTTGGAAGACGACGGTCGAGTCACCAAAATAAAGTCGATTGTCCCATAAACATGGCATTCGCGATAGAACTGCCGGTTGGAGTATGTATAAAGTGTACCCTGGTAAGTCTTGAAGCTGCACTGGTAGAAGATGGATTGGTCTGAGCTTACCAAAAGTGCAGCGACTTGTTGCTTCTGAGACCGGCTGTGTTCTCAAACGTCATGTCTCTTGCCCAGAAGCCTTCCCCAAGAGACAGCTGCATGAATTTTGAGAGATTAGTTTAAGAGTCAAGACATTAATGAGCTACTAAATGACTAATGTTAGCTTAATTTCTCACTATAGCTGAAGTCATGGTGTTGGAACCACCCACAACATTTTTGCTGCCGGTGATGACGGTTTGATCCATGCCATCGCCGACGATCATGATGTTCTTCATGTTTTCTCCAATATTTACTTGCTCTTTGTAGACTCCCGCTTTCACATATATTACCACTCTTTCGGGCCGTTTTGTACCCATTGTACTGAGTGCAACCATAGCCTCAATGATGGTCTTGTGAGAGCCAAAATTATCATGGGTCACAATGAAGCTGGCCTTTGAAGTTTTTGCATTCCACAATGCTAAAAGCCTGCTGTACAGGTTTGGCGCAAGCATCGATGGTGCTCCTGTAAGCAAACAGGAGTAACAACCTCGCAATTTTAGTACATAAATGATTTATTGGACAGAATAAAAAGCTAAAAAAAATGAACAAGACAAAGAAAGCAATGGATTACCTCTCCTGCCACCATCGTGGTCATGGTCAAGGGCCTCGTGCTCAAGGGTGGTGGCAGCATTGACGAAGGTTGTGGTGGTGGCGATGGCGATGACGAGGAGGAGGAAGGCGGCAGTGAGAGTCCAGTTGGACATTTTGGGTGGTCTCTGGTGATGGGTGTCGAGTGGAGACACTGTAGGATATTGGCTGGAGTAAGTTGCAAAGGGGACGAGGTTCATCTACTTATATACTAAATGGAAATCACAGCTACCAAAGTTTCAATCTTTTGAAACGGAAAAGCGTGTGATTCTGATGTGGGAATGCCTGTCGTCTAGCTTCAGAGTCAGCTCTTTGGCTGGAGTAAGTTGCGAAGGGGACGAAGTTCATCTACTTATATACTAAATGGAAATCACAGCTACCAAAGTTTCAATATTTTGAAAAAGCAAAGCGTGTGATTCTGATGTCGGAATGCCTGTCATCATCGCACCTTAAACAACTACATCAACATCCATTAAATGTACATGCTTTGAATAGATGAAAGAAGCAGTGATATCTGGACAACATGTGCACGTGTTTGGATTAAAGTAAGTGGTGATTGTAGGCCATCTCATGAGGTCGTAAATTTGATCAAGGAAAAATTGCCCAAATATGTTTCTCCGCGTTGTATACGATGGACAAACTTCCAAGCAAGTTCTAATAAAAGGCTATTGAGAAGTTTCTTAGCACTTGACTTTGTTCAGAAAAGGAAAGCAAGATCAGGCCCTTGTTGGGATATTGTGACATCCTGAATTTCGACCCTGTCTCGATAAAATGAAATGGACTTTTCTTCGACGCGCCTATGATCCTTTTTCTTTGAGCTGATCACTCACAAGTTAACTAATCTATTGGGTGAAGCTGTTAAGGGATATAATCACGATAAAATTCCTAAAAGTTACCTGGTATGTTGGATTGTACTAAAATAGCGTCCGGTTGATTTTAACCACGAAATTGAATTCGATTTCGGGAATCGAACATTCGAGCATGTCACAATTTGTTTTTAGGACTTTGTCCCATCTTTCGAGGAAATTCCGTCGAGCAGGGAATTTTTACGGAAAACCAATTTCGGCAAATTGGAAAAATGAAAGAAATTCCGATGGGCACCTTAATTGACAATTTTGGCTACCCATTTGAGTTGGTTTGTGAAGAGTTGAAAGGAAATTCGTAGGGACTGCTCAAGGGATTTATTTGGCCTCCAAAAAGACTTTGTTTTGCGAAGAAATGAGAAGAAATCAACCATTGGAGGACCTATGGACTTTGTGGGCAGAATTAAGGGACTTTTGGCCTTCAAAATGGATTGAAATGTGAATAAAAGAAAAGAAACTTGTATGGGCTGTGTGCAGGGGTATTTTGGCCACTAAATTGAAGTTAATTGTGGAGATTTGAGGGAAAATTGGCCATTAGTTGTTGGTTTGACAAAATGGTGGCCGAAGACTTTAGGGGAAAACACTTAAGTGATAGATATTTCCCCTTGGAAAGCTATTGGCTGCTTGGGGGACTTCTTGGCCTCCTTGTCCCCTCTTGTTCCCCCTCCTTCCCTCCTCCTTGCTTCATGCATGAACCATCCGACTAGCCACTTCTATTTCTACTTTGCTTCAGCTTCTTCTTCATCTCATCTTCTTCTCTCAAGCTTTTTCCCTCCCTGGTTTTGCTGCCGCGCCCACACAGAACCACTACCTCCAACCCTACTGCAAGCAACCAACCAAACCACCGTCCCACAGCCTACTCGACTACCTGACTGCCAGCCCCGCCTCATGCTATCCTAAGTCTGGCCGTTGTTCCGTCCAGCCATGCGACCAGCTCCAGTCACGCCATCCGCCGCTCGCCTACATCACTCCAGCCGCCAGCCCGTCCATCCACTGTTCCTATCTGCACCGTTCCAGCCACCTCAGCCCCTCAATCAGCAGTCCCGACCAGCTTCACAGAACCGAAACCAACAACAAGTTGGGAGGTTGTTGGCTGTTTTTCAGCCTCTTCCAAGCCTTTGTTGGAGTCACCGTAGGCACAGGATCTCACCGTCGTCGCGCCACCATCACCGTGAACCCGTTTTCTCGCTAGTTCGGTGAGTTAACATCCTAATATCTGATTTGGGAGTTAATTACACCTAGGGAGATTATTTTAAGGTTAATTAGGATTAGGGGATTTAGTTAGTGTAACAAGATTAGTTAGGATTAGTTCGGTTAGGTTATTTAATTTAATTAAGTGTTTTAGTTTAAATAATTTGCAATTTATTTAATTAATTGTAATTTATTTAATTATTTATAATTAGCATAAATTATGCCGGATAGCCGGTTATCAAAATTTTATGCTGATCATCGTGGATGTGTTGATTTGTGAAATTGAGTGTTTGATTGTCGATTTGGACTATTATTGCTAAAAGTGATTTTTGGGTATTAAATCAGAAAAATACCGATGTCGGTTTTTTACGTCAAAAATATTTTAGGTACTATATAAAATCGTGGAATTTTGAAATGAGAGAATACCAAGTTTTATGGTTCAATTTGATCGTGTGACCACGTACAATTATTTTACCGGGTATTTTTAATACGAAGAAAATTGGCCAAGTCCATTATTTGAAATAGGAGTATTTTAGTGCAAAATATGATGTTCTTGGCCAAGTATGTGCTGGTGTGTGATCACCTAATACTCTGATACGTTTATGCGGGGTAGTGAACCTGTCCTGATGCGTTTACGCGGGACGATGACTTGATTAAGTTCAAATGCCCTTGACAACGAATGTTGGATTGCGGTAGAAGCAAGACCGATGCTCTTTAGGGAATGCCATCCAAATGCATTTACGCGGGATATTGCCGTGCTCGATGGGGCGAGACAACGCCTGGTTATGCCGAATGACCAGACTATTGAGTTGGCCGTGGTCGTTGGGCCATAAATAACTCAGACATGTGTGAGTGATTGAGATAGCCACGCTTGATTATGGGACAAAATTGTATGGCACAAAATGGGACGTGTTACAACGGTTTGGCCTTATAATCGGGACCCCTGTGATTATTTGAGAAACGAATTGAGGTGTTCCAGTCATTGAATGCATTTACTATATGCATATGATATATGAGATGTGCTAATATGCAGGAAGGTGCTAAGGCGAGGTAAGTCCTATATGGTGCATGTTTAGGTTGCCTCTAGGTGAATTCTCGTCCTAACCGGGGCTTAGGGTGTAGACTCACTAAGATTTTGTTTCACCCGGTCGTGGTTTAAAATTTTTCAGGACCTTAGATGGAGGTTCAGCATGTCCATTTTAGGTGGCCACGAGAGGCGGAGACTGAGCATACCTTTCTCCCTATCCACGGGACCACCTGGACCCGTGAGCTCGTAGTGACAATCGTTTGAGTCGATGAGGGCTACCTCAATTGGTACCTTATCGCTTTAAAGCGTGGTTCCACAACGGGCCTAACAGGGTTCGAGAGGGCCCCTTGGAAGGTTTTGATGGACCAGCCGTCGATACCGAGTATGAGGTGGTACTCGACCCCGTTCATGGTCCTATTGTTGAGGGTTGTGCAGGCGTTTTTCACACTGCCTCGCCCTTTTATCATGATGTCAAGGATCCGTAGGCAGAATCACTTGCTCCAAAGCGCCTTCTGTGCAGCGTGTGGTCTTGACATCATCTATGGCTGCAGTCGCATACGGTGGAAAACCGCAGACGCCTGATGTCGTGGTGGATGAAAGTTGATTTTCTGGTCCAGACTTGTGCAGGGCAAACCAACGCGTGCCAGGACTTAACACAAGTACTGCGGCGATAGCAAATATGATAAATGTTTGAAGATATTGAGAAGCGGTTGATTTTGACTTCTTATGGAGAAGGAAGAAGATAATCTCTCCACTAACTCTCCCTCAAGCTTCACCGCTTGATCAAAGGAGAGTGTCCGCAATCAAAGTTTGAAGCCGAGCGAACACTGAAAATCCTTGTTCCATCACCGATCAGGACTCTCACTTCAGCGAAGTCCAGCCGATCCGAGATCTGGTTGTTCACTCGAGCTTAAATCATCGTACTTCAAGCTTGCTGTTCTTTGATTTCCAGAAAATTCGAAAATCGTGACTCTGAATCAAAGCTAAGTTCGCTCATGTTCTCTGATTTTGTTTTTGATTCAATTCTTTGCGTTGATTTTCTGCGTCTCTATCATTCCTAGAACTTGCTCGACCAAGCTTCCAGCTGCATCAATCACCGAAATAGTTCATCTATTCAACGAGTCCAGTACATTGGAAGAAGCTTAGTTTCCTTCGATCGTTGGCTGATCTTTGAAGATTAAGGCTGTTAATTAGAATTTAGAGCTAAGCGATTCACTTCTTTCCCCTGGTTTCCATCAGCACAGAATCTACTCTGAATGATCATTATGAATATGACTTGTTCTGGAAATTCGAGTGCTCATCTTATCAGCGTTTTTCAAGCAATGATATGAGGTTGTAAACGGTGATATCTCATGAAAATGTGTTCTAGACTTTCGAAGTATACATGTTGAGCTTCGATTTTATATTATGAGCTCTTTATCGGACATCGTTTACTAGGCTAAAATTGCAATACAGATCATAAATCTGGAAAATTGATGCCTGCTCTATTCTGTGTTCTGTTCTGAATGACATCTGTGTCTTCCTGATTTTTTGTAAATTTCTGTGATCTGATTTTAGAGTTGGTACCTTCATGAAACTTGTTTGTGACATCTAGGTATATGTCATATAAAATTTTCAATAAAATTGAAAGTCATTTGGTAGACACGATTGATCTTCACCTAGACATTTTTGCTTCTGAAAAATCAATTTCCAGACTGACCTTCTTGCGTTATTCGATTCTTATAAAATCATGCGTTCAAATCTGGAAATACATCCCCATGAAAAATGTCCACCACATCTGCATCTATCTGGTGTAAAATTTTCATGAAAAATAGAACTCATTTGATCGGTATGATTGGCTCTCAATTGTACCTTTTTGTGCCTATAAAAACCGTGTTCCAGAATAACCTTCGTGTGCTCCTAAAATTTTATAAAATCGTTGGTTCGGGACCTAATATCGATATCTTCATGAAAAGTGTTCATCACACTTCAATTTAGCTTTAAAAAAATTTCAGAAAGTAAAAAGGTCATTTATTATTTTTAGTTGATGTCGAAATGTTGCAGTGACATTCTGGAATATGAACCTTTTGATTTAACCTTCGAGCGTTCCTTAATTTCTATAAAATCATGTGTTCAAAATTTAAAAACATGTTGGTCATGAAAGTTTAGATGAGATTTCAATCTTTCTTTTTACATTAATTCCATAGAATTCGAAGCTCATTACAATAATAAAAAGGTCCTGATCAGAGTGCTGAATCATCCCGCACCTAGGTTCTCCTTGAATACCTGAATGTGTTTTTCGCAAAATTCAATGGGCTTAACGACTTTATTTGAAAATTCCCAAAACATGAAAGTTGAAGGTCATGATCTCAGATTTCTTTTGACACAATTTTTTTTTTTTTTTTTGAAATTCATACTTGTTTGGTTTTTTGAAGAACCTGATCAGCGTGCTTGACAATTTCGCACCTGAATTCTGGAATCTATTTCCCAAGAGCTTTCAAGCTTGTTTCATAATTTCAATAGAATTGAGGTCTGAATTCCCTTTTCTTAATAAAATAATAAATGAAAATAATTGATAAAATTTCAGAAAAAATCATAAAAAAGTTCTGAAAACCTTGAAAAAAAAAAATCAGAAATTTGGAAAATCCTTAAAAATTAAAATCCGAAATTGAACAAGCCTTTAGAACTTTACAATAGGATTTTTTATTGTCATTTCCTTTTAAAGATAATATTAGGTTGCTTTTTTGTGTCTATGTGTGTGTGTGTTAAATTTCGCAATACCCCTAAATCTAATTTCCCTTCCCTGTTAAAGGGGTTAGGTCACGACACCCTTTGTAAGGACAAAAAAATAATTTGATGTTATGAATGTAAACATAAGAAATTCGACAAAGAAAAAGAATTCTTGAAGAATAAGAAATTTTGTGTATTTGTAGCGAGAGAGAGTATCTACTGCCCCGATATAACAAATATCATCTTTGCCCAATCTAATAACCATATATCCCCCATTTTATTATCAAGATCTCCTATATAGTCTAAATTTCATTTCCCTTCTATAAATTAAATCTCCCACCACACACACACACGCACATGTATATATATATATATATATATATATATATATAAGGTTTTAGTTGCATTCAATATTTGAAATAACTCGAAAATCGGTTAGCTTATCTAGTTAAATCATATTGTCGTTAATTATCACCAAAATTTATATCTTCTCATTGTCAAAATAGATAGGGAAGTATTTCACTACTTAGGTTTTATAGATTTCTTCAATACCAACTTATTTATTTATTTTACTTTACCAAAAAAAAAATATATTATTTGTTTATTTAGTTAATTATTAATGACATTAATATTATGTTATTATTGTTGGTGCATGCTATTGTCACGGCTCGTGATTCTTCCATACTAGTGTACCCTTATGAGTGGAGCCTGGAGTTATTGATTGAAGAGTGAGTGATGTAGAGAGGATGAACACAACTTATGAGAGTGATTTTAGGATGGTTGGTGCTAAGAGTACTAGGATAAAATGATTATATCTATATAGAGCTCTAAAAGCTGGGTTGGCCCCAATGTACACATTAGTCGGGAAATGATGTCGCTATCCAGAAACTAGTTGCTGTGCCTAAAATGTTTTGTTTTTTATACGATGGATTAGACGCCCAAGCTAAGTTGAGTATGATACAATCCGATATGAGGATGTTATTCATCTTACTATTCTTGGTAACAACTAGAGAAGGAAGGTTGGCCCGATGTTATCGACCCACTAGCCTATGACACTATCTTGTTGTTTTCTATTTAGTTCCTTAGGGCACGCATGATAACTATTTTGTTTCAGACATCAATTTTGGCATAGAAATTGATTTTTCTATTTCTATTCGCTGGATAAGTTTCTAAGACAAATATACGTTTAGTAACCTTATAAAATTTCTGTTCTTAAAATATAAATTTGTTTGATAACAAAATTTTTTTCCCTCCCGAGTGGTAGTGGGAGACTTCCAACATTTGGTGGTCGGTAGGTGATCGATGATGGGCGTTTGACAATTGACAATCGACAATGGGAGGCGAGCAGGCGGAATTTGGTGATTGGCAGTCGCTAGTGGGCGGGAGGCTAGCGTCCAAAGACTGGTGACCAGCGACCGGAGTCAAGTGGGCAGCCGGCCTTTGGCAACCGATGGTGGGCACGTGGTGGGCGGCGGCAGGCATCCAACATCCTACGGGTGGCGGGTGGGCAACGAGAATAAACGATAAAAAAAGTTTTCAATTCTCACTTTTCTTCTATAAATAGAAAAGCTAAATAATTTAATTTTTGATTTATGGTCCAAATCTATTTCTGGAATAGAAATCTGTTCTAGAAATAGAAAAATGAAATTGCATTATCAAACAGATTTCTGTTCTAAACCTATTCCGAGGAATAGAACAACAAAGAAATAGAGAAACAAAATAGTTATCATGTGTGCCCCAAAAGTTAGACAGGAAGAAATTAGATATTCAACAATGACAAATATGTTAAAATCAATGAAACTCAATTAATCTCCTCGGAAACCATTGCAAGAACTACTTGAAAGATGAAATATCCCTCATTCATAATTTCATAGCTTTCCTTTTGCAAAGTGGACAAAAGTTCCTCCTCATGAGCCATTTCTCAATACAGCCATAGTGAAAATTAATGCCCACAATCCAACTTCCCAAGCTTATCTTCAACAATGTAGTCATCCTGCAATTTGTCCAGCAAAAGAAAAGGTATGATTTAGTAACATATATGCATATTGGTAGTTTAAATTTAGCTGAGACAATTACTTATGGACAACAAAATCATTCCGTAGTTTTGTCTTAAAATGTCCTTGAGTAAATGAAGTGCTTCTTACTAGACAAATACAACAGGATTCCGCTTCGACATTAGATTCTTCCGAAGTAGAGAGTTGGAGTTGATATTGGTGGGACCTTAGATGTGTAGAGATGGCTTCCTTGCTTAACCCTATAGAAACATCTCCACCCTGTTTGTCGAGGTGCACCAATTCTTAATTAGAAAGCATATGAGGAAAAACTAAGCATTTCCCAACAAACCTATAGATCAAGGGTGACAAATATTATTACTTGGAAACATCTATGTCCACTACAAAACTCATGACGCCACTACATGAAATGTTTGAAGTCGTCACAAGTAGCAATTTCTATTTAGTTAAAAATTTTATAGTTCATGGTACTTTAAAAGAGATTGTGCATTGTTGGGATTAACGGATCCCCTAAAATACGGATTCGACACTAAAGTGAACCCTAAAACGAATGCGGAAGACAAGCCCGGGAAAATCACGTATCACCGATCCTAAAGCACACCACGGATTCGAGCGTACCTTGTTAGCCACAGATTAAACACCAATGTCGATAAGAGGAAGAGAATTTGGCCCCGTTCGATCCGATGACGTTGATTAGCCTTGAAGGGAAGATGGATTCGCCTTTTTGTTTTCTTTTTGGAGGGAGAGAGGGAGAGGAAACGTATGCACAAAATGCCAAAAGGTGTGTTCCTCCCTCTCTCTTTCTCCTTTTATACGTTCCCTCCAACAAAGGAACGTACCCCTTCATCCATGGGCCCTAATCTTGTGGGCCGGGCTTTTAGGCCCAACATGGGCGGACGGGCCTTAAGCCCATCACATAAAACCATCATCTCCCACTCGCACATGGTGGGCTGAACAGGATTCTCTTTACCTCTCTTCAACATTCATACCGGTGAAAAATCCGTGCGACCAACATACTTTGAGAGCTCGTTGCTATACATCTGTTAGGAATATATAACAGCTCATAATGGGCATTGCACTCTGAGTAGATTTAGTATGCAGTTCCCTAGATCGATCGATCACATTTATATCTCTCTTGATCTCTTTTAAACAATGATATATATATTGTATTCACAATTATGATTATCCCAAAGACAGTCATAATTGGTTAACCAAAGTGAATACAAAACTACAATGTGATTCTTCAAATTCGATCTTCCTCTTTCCTTCAAACTCTCAATTTCAGTTTAGCTTGCTTTTCTAGAAATGTCCCATTAGATCGAATCAAACTCATGACCATTGGCAACATCCTAAGATAGCAAACACTAAATAGAAATCTTGAGAATAAGTAAGAGTCATGAGGGCACTAAAATTGAGGAACTCTTTTCCTCAAGAGTCTCACACGGCATAAAAGTTGAGATCAAACTTTTGCCACTCTAATTGGTCGTCTCATGCATACGTAGTATGAAATACGTATTACGGTATTAACTCCTTTCCCATGGAGCATATGTCTACACCTTTCAATACCGTACAGATGATAGTTCGGACATACCCAATGTCTAACTTGAGTTCACGTATCTACTCATTCACAAAATTCATCGAACTCACATCGGCATCATAGACGCAGATAAAGTAAAATATGTGGGGTATTTTACTTTCGGACATAGTAAGTATTATGTCATCATCTTAACACCCAGTTAAGGCGACATATATATTTTAAGCTTGAGCTCTCGATTATCACCTAGATAATAAGCTTAAAAACAATCTCATCTCTATTTATCACACAGTAAATAGAGGCGATTACCCGTGTGAGTGGGCTAATCTTATAGCTGTCCGACATACTTTCTTAACTTAAAGTAATGCACTGAGCATTAAGATGCATAAAGATCAAACAAAGATTCATAGGCATTAATGATGAAAACACAAATTCATCAAATGTAAACACTTAGGGAAATTACAATATTCAGTACATCGCCCTCTACGCAATCCTAGAGATTT
This sequence comes from Eucalyptus curtisii, assembly GCA_017140595.1. Taxonomy (NCBI): domain Eukaryota; kingdom Viridiplantae; phylum Streptophyta; class Magnoliopsida; order Myrtales; family Myrtaceae; genus Eucalyptus; species Eucalyptus curtisii. The sequence continues at coordinate 3,102,920 of CM029494.1, read as the reverse complement.
CATATGGCCACAAAACACATCTCTAGGCATTGGCTTTGTCATAGGATCTGCTACCATTCTATGCGTAGTATGTACTCTAAGTTCATATCTTTTCGTGCAATCATATCCTTGACAAAATTATACTTGGTATCTATAGGTTTGGTCTTGCCATGATATTTTGGATCTTTGGTGTACACTTTTGCTGCTTGGCTATTACGGTTAACCAACAATGAATCTGCAGCACTTCCAATAACACCTAAATGATCCAAAAATCTCTTAAGCCAAATACCTTCTTATACTGCTGCGATAATGCCACGAACTCAACTTCCATGGTGGACAAGGCTATACATGTTTGTTTCTTACTGCTCCAACATATGGCGCCATTATTATTCGGTAAGAAAACAAACCCAGAGGTAGATTTTCTTTCATCTAAATCTCCTCCTCAATCAGCATCAAAATAGCCTTTGAGTTGCAGATCCTTTCCTTAATAACTCAACGTATAATCAGCAGTCCCCTTTAGATACCTCAGTATTCTCTTAACGGCTTTCCAATGTGCTTGACCTGGATTGGATTGGTATCTCCTCACCATTCCAACTGCAAAACATATGTCGTCTTGTACACATCATAGCGTACATCAAGCTTCCAACAGCACTAGCATAAGGAACATGTTTCATTTGTTCCTTCTCTTGTGGAGTCCCTGGACACAGTCTATGGCTCAATCCTTCACCTTTTTCCAATAGGAGTGTCTATGGGTTTACAATCTTGCATACGAAATCGTTCAAGAACCTTATTTATATATGTTTCTTGCGAAAGAGACAACGATCTCTTCGAACGATCTCTTGAAATCTTAACTCCAAGAATGTATGCAGCCTCACCCATATCTTTCATCTCAAAGTTGGAAGACAACCAACTCTTGACAAGTATTAACAAACTCCATATTGCTTCCGGCAATCAGTATATCATCAACATATAATGATATGATCACAAATTGATCCTTGGATCTTTTGATATATACACAATGATCCTCATCAATCATTGTAAAATCATATGCCATTACGGCATTATGAAAACGTATATACCATTGTCTCGATGACTGCTTGAGGCCATATATCGATCTCAAAAGTCGACATACCTTTTCTTCTTGGCCTTTCACTATGAAACCAACAGGTTGTTCCATATATATTTCTTCCTCTAATTCTCCATTGAGGAAAGCAGTTTTTACATCCATCGATGTAACTCAAGATCCATACTAGTCACTATTGCCGAATAATGCGAATCGAGGTAAATCTCACTACGGGAGAAAATGTATCTTCATAATCAATTCCTTCCTTGATTATACCCTTTCGCCACAAGGCGAGCCTTATGCCTTTCTATCGAGCCATCAGCCTTTCGCTTTATTTTGAGAACCCACTTGTTCCCAATAGCTCTGCGTCCTTTTGGAAGATCAACCAGTTCCCAGACTTGGTTTGATTTCATTGACTCCATTTCCTCTTCCATTGCATGAATCCATTTTTCCTTACTAGGGCAATTTAGAGCCTTACTTATATTTCTTGGCTCATCCTCATCTTGCGGAGCAATCATAAAAGTTTCCCCTTCAATGTCAAAACGTCGACGGGGAATACTTTGGCGACTTGTTCGCCGTATGGGAGATTGTACACTTTGCACATCATTCCCCATCAAGCTCCCACTCGAATTAGATAATGACGATGTCATCTCATCATATGGTTGTAATTGAGAGTGAGTTGAATTAAATTCACCACTTCTCATTTTACTCCCACTTGGACGAACTCCACTAATATCATTATCTTGATCCAAGGTTTCAAATAGGTAGTAATCCTTACCTATTTCGCCCTTCTTAGGAAATTCATCCTCTAAGAATGTGACATCCCGTGATTCAAATTCAGTTATACTCCCACTTTCCTGCTCACCTATGAACACATACCCTTTCGAGTGTTCTGAGTATCTCATGAAAATACTCTTCTTTCATCTGGGACCCAATTTCCCAAGCTTGTGAGAGGACTCATGAGTATAGGCAGCACAAAACCCATGGCTTAAGAAAACTTAAGTCCGGTTTTCTACCTGTCCATAACGATATGGAGTGGAAGTAACGATTTGGAAGGCACCCGGTTAAGTATATAGGCAGCAGTTAACAACGCATCACTCCAAAAAGTGATATGTAAGTTAGCATGCGCCATCATTGACCTAACCATTTCCAGTAGGGTTCTGTTTCTTCTCTCTGCAACACCATTTTGTTGAGGAGTATATGGAATAGACAACTGTCTTTCTATTCCTTTTTCACCACATAATTTTCTGAACTCATCAGATAAATATTCTTGACCTCGATCGGATCTCAATGCTTTTATTTTCTTGTCTAATTGATTTTCTTCCAAGTTCATAAACCTTTTGAAACAACTCAAAGCTTCAGATTTATGAGAAATCAAATAGACATATCCGAATCGAGTATTATCATCTATAAAAGTGATGAAATAAACAGCCCCATGCCTTCTTATTACGGTCATTGAACCACGAGACGTCGAAATGGATTAAATGCAGAGGAAATTAAGCTCTTTTATCTTTTCTAAATGGTTTGCTTGTCGTTTTCCCTACTAGGCAATGCTCACATATGGGCAAATCGACTTTTTCAATGTTGCCCAACAAGCCCTCTTTGGCTAATCTATTCATACGTTGTTGGCCAATATAACCAAGTCTAGCATGCCACATTATCACATCATTATCATATTAAGTAGAAGACGTGAAACAAGGGAATAAGAAATATTGACATCACCACAGTCAACATTTAGTACAATAAAACTATCCAGAAAGTGACCACAACCATAGTAGTTTGTATCCAAATACAAATCTACACCGCTATTACGTGAAAGTTCACACTAAAACCAAGCTTAACCAACATCAAAACAGACACTTAAATTTCGACGAATCTCCGGAGCATATAGAATATCATGTAGGAACAAAGGTGCGTCCACCACGCATGTTCAATTGGCATGTGCCAATTCCTTTAACTTCATCTCTGGAGTTATTTCCTACATAGATCCACTTAGTTCCGTTGGTACTCGTCGAATTCCACGAAGGATTCTCTATCCTTCGCTACACGGTCTGTCGCTCTTGAATCTACAGTCCACAAAGGATTGGATTAAGCCAATAATACAGAATTTGACACATAAGCAAAGTTCTCAAATGTACAAGAGGTGTTTACCTTTTTCGGCTCACAACAATTGCGAGCATAGTGACCCTTCTTGTCACAATTGTAACACCTCACCCTTGACATTTTCTTCACTTGAGGACGTTTTCCTCTCTTGTGTTGGTTAACTCTTGATTTCTTGCAACAAGGACTTGATCCTTTGCATTCCCACATATTGAACGAATCAATACGCTTGCGCTTAGAGCTCAAAGCCCTTTCGAGCTAGAACCAGCATTACAAATATCTATTTTCGGCTCACATGCGGTTAAGCGGTCCTCTACCAGCTCAAGGTGGCGCACGGCATCCTCAAGATCTTCCATAATATGGTCAAGAGCTTCTAGTGCTTCTTGCTTTTCCAGCACATATTGAATCTTCATATTCAATATATCACAATTGTTGCCGTTCATATCAGCAATTACGTTCTTAGTTGCTGAAACCATCGATCGAACACATCGACATATATGCACGAATAATTAATGCCTATCATTTATGCATTCACTTTGCACTGAGACCCATCATATCAATGAATAATTTCAAGTAAGGTTTCGAATCAAAAGGTCACTACGTTTCCAATCATCCTCCAAAAATCCTAACTTAAAACTATTATTAATATAATTGTCTTATGCAAAATAAATTCTATGAAGTTACAAAAACTTCTATGAACTACCCACAATAGTCAACAATAACGAAAAGCAAATAATATCTAACATCCAATAGAATAATAATGCTTTCACATAATACAACAATCAATTACACTAAGTAATACATTCAAAAAAGAAATATCAACATAGAAAGAGATATTCACACTTAAAAAAAATATCTCAAACTAATCTAAGAAATAAATAGGGAATGTCCCTTCTAATCTATCAATCAAAATATCTAAGAAATTTGTAGGCACATTTGCCAACCATGGAAAAACTTTTGGAGAGCTCTCATGTCGCCTCCAAGGCGCATTCACTCTGCGCCATGTGGCGCTCAATCTAAGAGTTGAAGTTTTGGTTAACTCAACCCTATAGTACTCTCTAACAAAAGCTACCATCAGCCTCCTATAACCCGGGACCACGTTGACCTCCCATAGCCGATCTAACACTGCTTGCCATTCGGGTGGAAGAGTGTTCATCAAAGCCGGCACCTTCTCAAAATCCGGCATAAGATAACCATTACGAGATGATTTCTGTATCATCGATTGACCACGACCACGTGTGATACTAAATCACCGTCATGCCACCGATAATCAGCTAACTCTGTCATCAGCCTTTTAAGTCTTACTTTTCCTTCGTCCGTTCTCGGGATTGCGGTATCCGTGCTTCCGCATCAACAAATGCGAGAACTAAAAATGGATCACTTATAATCCACGGTAAACAAAATGGAAAATACATAATTTTCCATGATTCATGCAACAAATGCAGAATAAAAAATGGACTACCTCTAACCCACACAGACATAACTGAAAAAGAAACAAATTCCTTTTTTTTTTCTTTTTTTTTTTTTTTTTTTTTCGGGTCAACGGTCAACGGTCGTCGGTCAACGGTCAACGGTGGTCAACGAGTCAACGCAGGTCAACGGTCGCCGGTCGTCGGCTTGCCGGTCGGACCGGGTCGGACGAACCGACAGGCACGTGCCGCGCGCGCGTGGGATGACGTCACGCAGACGTCATTCGGCACGTGCCGCGCGTGCGTGGATGACGTCACGCGGACGTCATCCGACACGTGCGCGGCATGCGCCAGGCTACGATGCGGGTCGGGTCGGGTCGCCGTCGGGTCGGGTCACCGGCGGTCGGGTCGCCGGCCGGTGACCGGCCGTCCAACGGTCGTCGGCGATGACGTCATCAATGACGTCATCCCGGCGGTTCCCGTGACGTCACGGTGACGTCGGCACGCGTCGGTTCGCCGACCGGCGCGTGCCCGGTTCGCCGGCGGCAGCGTCGCGCACGCGCCGGTTCGCCGACCGGCGCGTGTGTCGCACGCGCCGGTTCGCCGACCGGCGCGCGTGTGTCGCCGCGCGGCCGAGCCGAGCGCGCTTCGGGCGCGTGGCGCCCACGCGCAGCGGCCGGCCGCGCGTGTGGGCGCGTGCGGCGTCGTCCGGCGGCGGTCGACATGTCGACGGACTCGTCTCGACGAGCTCTTTCACCCTATGCCTTCAGAAATTGATTTCAACTTACGAAAACTCGAAAAAATGGATGAACAGTGCTCGGGTGTCGGGATTTCTCGCCCCGATCCTTGTCGGCCGAATATTTTCTCGAAAAGTCAATCATAAAACATCAAAGGGGTTGGGAAAACATGAACTAGGGCTCTGATACCAATGTTGGGATTAACGGATCCCTAAAATACGGATTCGACACTAAATCGAACCCTAAAACGAATGCGGAAGACAAGCCCGGAAAATCACGTATCACCGATCCTAAAGCACACCACGGATTCGAGCGTACCTTGTTAGCCACAGATTAAACACCAATGCCGATAAGAGGAAGAGAATTTGGCCCTGTTCGATCCGATGACGTTGATTAGCCTTGAAGGGAAGATGGATTCGCCTTTTTGCGTTTTCTTTTTGGAGGGAGAGAGGGAGAGGAAACGTATGCACAAAATGCCAAAAGGTGTGTTCCTCCCTCTCTCTTTCTCCTTTTATACGTTCCCTCCAACAAAGGAACGTACCCCTTCATCCATGGGCCCTAATCTTGTGGGCCGGGCTTTTAGGCCCAACATGGGCGGACGGGCCTTAAGCCCATCACATAAAACCATCATGCATAAACTAAGTACAAGCCAACAAAATGCCCCAAAGAAAAAAGAGTTGCTTTCATTACATTTTTTATTTATTTATAATTTCAATAGTAATAAGGGTTGAAGCAAATCAACTCAAAATTCAACATCATTTAGATAGAAATTTAATAAACACGCAAGCAAGTATGAATCTCCAGGAGACAAAATAAGAGGTAATGACAATTATGGCATTACTAGGTTGTGGCTAATCATTGCTCAAAATAACAACTCCCATTAAAGGTCCGTAAGACATTACCTTTTTCTACCCAACATGAAATTTCATTTATTTCATAAAATTCTTGAAAAGGTATATTGAATTACATATTTTCATGATATGACTTGTAAATCAAAGTTCATATCCTATATAGAAATGAGGATCACGAGTTTAACATGATGCAATTGTCTTTTGGAATCAAGAGTATGACCTATATGGAAATGCATCACATAATTGGTGGTAAAAATCGGTCTCAATTTAAAGCTCTCAATCTCAAAAACTATTTTCCAGAAATACATTAACAAAATTTCCAGCAAGATTATCATAATTAATTAAGGAATTAATTAAGGAACTAAATTGAGAATTATGCAAAAAATTGTTGAGGTTCAAGTCTAGAACTATAAATAAGACCATGCCGTTCCCAAGATGAAACACAAATACATAAAGATATGATAATATGACATTTTTTTAAACATACCTCATACATTCTCACTTGAATAGTGGCCCATGGTGATGGAAAAGATATCTCAAGATGAGCTCTATCTCGCCACACACATCTACTCACCCATCTCAGCATTCTAGATGTTGTAGAAGTGAATTCATTTGTTGAAGTCAAAGATTTGTGACCATGTATCCTTGTTGCGTTCCCCGTTGTAATATGGCCCACAGAATGCATAGGACTCCTTGGAAAAGTGTTCTGTTCACCAAATTCATTTTCAATATATTCAATTGTGTTATTAGCTTGATTTTCCATTGTAGAAACTGTAAATGCAAATTTTTTTGTCAGAGTACTAACAATAAATATATATGTGTGTGTGTGTGGGTATACATTGTTCATTATGCTGGAATAGCTCTAAAGATATGAACTCAATATGTTTGCTGAGGAAATATTAACAAATCATATACTAAACATAAGAAAAAGGATAAGATTACCTCAGCAAAAAATATTAAATTTTTTTTTCTAGTGAATGAATGGATTTCAAATTATTTCTCTAGGCTTATACTAATGATGTTATGGATACCAAAGCATAAAATTCATCATCAAATGGTGAATCAATCCACTAATTGCGCAAAATTCCTTCTTTCAGGGATTTTACATATAAAAAAATGCTAAACCATGTATGATCTACTATGTAATGACCATTTAGCATTTGTATTAATTCTATTTATGAAACTTAAATCAATATACAAGAGGGGGTGTACATATTCGATCCAAATTATTGGTTTATACATTGAAAAAGTCTGATTTGTCAAGGGACGAATTCCTACTTGAAGTATTGGAGGGGCTAAGTCGGAATGTAATTGCTCTTGTGGTAGATATCAAACAAGAAAAAGATTTCAAATGCTATAAATTTTATTTCATTGCCTACACATTCTTTTAATTGATTTATCACTGGAGAATGAGTAAGACAAGTAATTAACTTACATAGCGAGATTGAAATTGAAATTTTGGAGACGGGATCCACAAATTTTGAAATCAACCTGATTATCATATTTATTATAGTACGCAAAAATATCATTGCATTTGATCTTATATCATGATAATACAATAATTTTCTAAATGTTCACTAAGGAACATTTTGATATGACTCGTAAGCGGTAAAAGGGTTGAGGTTTTGATGAAATTTTAGAAGGGATAAGTTCATTAGAAGTCTTAAAATTTATCATGAAAGTATAATTGAATAATAAGTTCATTAGAAGTCTTAAAATTTATCATGAAAGTGTAATTGAATAATAAATTGGTTCAATGGAGTCCTTCCGTTAATTTTGTCCAATTTAGCTTACGGAAAATATTGACGTGTCTCATTTTATTATTTTCTTAATATACTTGGTGATGACGTGGCACTTAGCGGGTGCCACGTCAGAAAAAAAAAACTTAGAAAAATTATAAATACAACTATAATTATATTAAAAAACAAAAGCTAAAAATTTAAAAAAACCAAAAAAAGACAAACTCACCCACGACTTGGCTAGGCCCTCACCGATGGCTACCGCTACAACCATCGAGAAGGGCCGGCAGAGGTTGCTCGGGCCTTATTGAGGCTCAATGAACCTCGTCGGCCTCAGGCAAGGCCTTGGTGGCCCTCAACGAGTGCTTGCTGCCTCAAATCTTAGGGAAGGCGTGACCCTCGCCCTAGATCTAAGCGAAGGTCATTGGACCTTGCTTAAGGTGGCCCACCCTAGGTGAAATGGCTAGAATGAACCTTAATAATAATCAACCGAAATAGCTAGAATGAACTTTACAAGCATAGAAGCAAAGACAACCCATGACCATTTATTATGGCCTTTAAACAAATTCAATGCCATATGGAATGTACAAAAAAAATTGAGAATATACATACTTGATCAGAGAAGCACTGGCCAAAAGTAAACCTTGATCAAAATTAGCCTGCAAAAAATGGACATTCATGAAAAAAAAAAATTATGAATACACGCGGTGAGCAAATAATCATAGAGTTGGTAAAGAACATAATAGAAGATATATCTCATATTATCTAAAATACATCTTCATGATTGTGTTGATTGAGACTAAAACCGAACTAAGGTCACCGGTTGATCATTAAATTGATCACGTGAATTGAATTATAGAATTTGAACCTACACGTATGACTATCTCAACAATCCAATATAAGAAACGGCTTTATAACATCGAAATAATATGGCTGCTAGTAAAATATCCCACACCCTCTGGGCTACAATGATCTATTAGATCGTGTTAGGCTTTGGAATGCTATTATCTACCCTTGAAATCAACACTTCTCATTTAGTCTTTCTATCATTGTAAGCAAAATTTGTAAAATGCGACAAAAAAGACTTTGCCATGGAAAAGAGAATGCATAAAAATTGTTGCAGACATCGATACCCTAATGAAAATGTAGATTAAAAAATATTAATAAAAAAATCACTTGAAGAAATATGCTTCATCTATCAAACACATCTGAGATCTGAACAATGGATGTAGAATTCATATTCTTCAAATTCTTCTTAACATTTAAATAAAAAGAAAAAAAGAAACATAGCGCACGAGTTGAAAGACTACCTATATCATAGCATATACTAAGGAGAAAGAAGGGATGAAAAAAGGGGGAAAAAAAAGAGCAAGAGAGCACATGAAAAATAACCTGGAAGATCTCGACCAATATGAGAGCTCAAGAGAATTTTGATGTAATTTGCGTAGAATAAGATAGAGATAAGATGATACAAAATGAAGACAAACTTTAAGAAGACATTTCGGCAGTGCAGAACTTGTCTCTATTTATATTGTCCTTCCTCATGCCTGATTGAGTGAATTCCAACTTACCATATTGGAGAGCTTTCTCAATATGACGTCTCTATTTAGTTGTTGAGAAATCCTAATTCTAATTGTCATCATAGATTTTTATTTTTATTTTGTATTTCATTCTTGAGTTAGTCTTGTTTTCCTGAATTAATTCTTTTCTTAGTCTACTATTCTCCCTCTTCCACCATATTGAAAATGGTTTGATCTTAGTTAATCTTCATTTTTTCATAGATTCTCAAAGTAATCTGCCGAAAGAGTGCAAGACCTTTCAATATCATTCTTTGTAAATGTAAACAATTTTCATATCTGATGTAAATGGTATTAAGGTCTGGAATCTAGTATGAGATTTGTACGTTAAAAATCTCATTTTTTTTTTATTAGTATGAGATTTTTGCATTTTTATAATACAAAAAAAATTGTAATTCAATTATGATGAGATGTAGCTTACTAATGAAAAATGCAACTATAATTCATTTAGCCAAACAATAAGAAAAAATTCCCGAAATTAAATGATTGTCAATGGTTCATATGAAGATGATTATTTGTCCTTGTAAATTTTGGTGGAAGGAAATCCCACAATAATAAAATTGTTGAAGAAAAGAAAAGTATATGGATACAAGAAATCGTACACATTGACCCATTAATGGGAAATACAATATATTTTACCATATACTCTCTTTTGCCCATTTTAGATAGGTCTACATTGGGAGCAACTTGCTCACACAGACTGACACCCATATCTAGCAATAAACCTCATAGCATATCTTCGTGCATTCATTTTCTTCATCAAGGTTAACTGGGTAAGTTCAAATATGCTATATTCTATTAATTTCCCTAATTAACTATAAATTTATTGACTAATTTAGTGGTAGCCCAATCTAGTCATTATCTATTTTCAGGGCACTTGAATTCCGTTTTTTAATTTTCTTTTTGTTGCCATTTATTTAATTCTATTTGCATTTGAATTATTTCCTTAATGTCTTTTTCCCTCCTGTTGTTTTTAAAATGCATCCCTTTAGTAATTAATTTTTTTTTTCACATTCCAAAGAGTAAAACAAAAATATAATAATTAGGTAGAGATCCTTTTGTATAGATTTTTTTATTTGGCAAAATCCTTTTGATTAGTGATTGACTTTGGAAGCTATTAACATGTTCCTCATCTCTGCCTCTCTTTGTAAGTGCGTTTATTTCTCTATTATCAATAATTTAAATCTTAAGGTACTGAAGAATCTTATACAATTTTTTATATTTTCCCAGCCGATTTTTTTTTTTTTTGGTTTAGTCAATGGATGCATTGCATGTTTCCTGTTGCTGCAAGTGAACAGTTGTTCGGGCAAAATGGGGAAGGCTGTTTTAAAAGTGGTGGATTCTGCAGGACTCGATCTTAAACCCCCTGTTGCTTGGCTGTGCTCAAGAGGTTGCAAAAATCGTAGAGGTGTGTGGAAAAGAGATTAAGGTGCATGGACCTTCAGAGAGAGGAAGTGTTCGGGCCTCAGTCTTTCATGAACACCCGAATATGATCGTGGTCGACTACACTGTGCCTGATGCGGTGAACAGTAAGTAGCACATTTGAAGAGATAGTAGTGATAGAAATTCATTTTCCAAAAGAGAGGTCTGGTTTTTTATAGTTCCATTAAAATAGGGGTGGGAGGATTGACTGATTATTTGAAACTCCGGTAATTCTGTGAAATCTGCAAACCTTAACAGGATAATGCACGAGCCAATATGTCACTGTTCACTTGATAAGTTCAATTAAGTTCTTGTTACTGAACATATCTTTCTATTATGAAGGTAATGCCGAGCAGTTTTACAATGTTGGAGTTCCATTTGTAATGGGAACTACTGGAGGGGACAGGGATTGGCTTTACAAAACAGTTGATGATTCGAATTTATATGCAGTAATTTTCCCACAAATGGGCCAGGATCCTTGTTTGGTTTTAGCTATCTCTACACTTTCTTATTTTGTCCTAATTATTCTTTAGTTTTTGGTAGGTTGTGGCATTTCTTGCAGCGATGGAAATTATGGCAGAGCAATTTCCAAAAGCCTTCTCTGGGTATTCTCTAAAGGTGTTCTGTCCTTACTCTTCTGCATCTACTTTCTTCTATTATGCTCCTCACTTTGCTCTCTGTCTTGTATTGTTCATCCCTTTGACTGGGTCTTGATTAATGATTTTATGGACGTTTAAGTGCACATGTAGCTGATGTTAAAATTATAATTCTCACCAATGTTTGATTAGACACTTTTGAGAGAGCTATTGGTTGTAAGATCAACTGTGCATGGAAAAAAAAAAGGAAGTAAGAGTGGAAGTTCTGTGAGTTTTGTCCTATAATTTGTCAAATAGGTATTGTTGATCTCTTTATATTCTTCATTATATCAACACAAAGATAAAATGTAAAGACAATAATACAAATAACACATTACCTAAATTGCAAAGCCAAAAAAAAGACTGCAGCCAAGTGAGGGTATACGTGACTCATTTTTGTTGTGCTAAGCCGATCTGGGACCCATGGTAGATACGTACTATTAATCTTACTGATATAGGTCTGATTCTATCCTGAAAGCTTGTCTTTTTTTAGTTCCTCTAGTCAATTAGATTTGTTGTAATTTACCCATTATCATTTAACTCGTCATGTTTCATTTGGTTGGTTATCAAGTTAAATGATGGTTGAGTACTCTGCTGGTTGTTGTGAAGTGACCCTTTAACCAGAATGCGGAATGAGATAGGAGTTCGGGTGCTCATTCGCTGAACCACTTTCTTCACTGAAGTTTGAGGGAACAAATAAGAGGGAGAAAAAAGATTTTTTGTTAGGTGAGAAATAGGCTTTTTATATCTATCTCGGGAAGCACGAGCTGGAACTTGTGGCAACTTGAGTCCCTCTGGCTTTTCTGTAGTTACCCTTTTGTTAAAATCTAATATTTTTGAGCGATTGGGGACATCTTCCATCCTTAAAAAGCCATAGTGTGGTTTTACCCCTTCCCTACTTCTCCTCACTTTTTCTTTGCCAATTTGAATAGGTGCATCGTTGATGTCTATTCGGGCGCACTGAGTTGGAGTGGAAGAACGGGTGCTATGCTGCTTTCTTAAGAATAGATTGAGAATTGGTATTCGTTGTTGCTGTGGTTTGGTCTGGTGGTTTGCTTTAATTGATGAAGATTTACTCATGAGCAATGAATTTGGGTTAATTTATAATATTACAACACTCTACTGTTTTACTCTTGACCTAATATATTGTAATGCCAAATTGATATTGTAGACATAGTATAGTAAGTTGTTACTGTTTTCAGTTCACATTTGGATGTGCTGATGGAGGCACTGGTGAATTTGTTTAAAGTTTAGGTGACGGAGTCCCATCAATCAAGCAAATTTGACACATCTGGAACAGCTAAGGCAGTAATTTCTTGCTTCAAGAAGTTGGGATTGTCTTTTGACATGGATCAGGTGTGTTGTGAAATTACGTTTGCAACTTTGACTCTATTCATTGGGAAATTCTTGTTAATTCTTCTTTTATTTATCCTAAAAAAGGCATGTCAAGGAACATGTACATATGTGTTGCGAGTGCATATCATTTATATGTGTTTTTATAGATTGAATTGTTAGAAAGCAGGCTGTAGATTAGTTCTTGGCCAAGCACATGATTTTTGTTTTTTACTTTGTTCCTTAAATCTTGATGAAGCTTTGTTTTTATGTACTTCCGGCAAGCGAAAAAGTCTTTGGGTTCAAATCTTATACCATTAGCCCTACTTTCTCTGGGGAAAAACTTTCATTTTATACTCACATCTTTTATATCTTCTAAATTATGCACGAGTGAATGGCACAATCTAATAAACCGTAACAATAACCTTTGTAATTGTTGGTTCTATTATTAAAGATTATTATTAGTATTTCCACAATTAAAAATATCTCACATTTATCTGTGCATCCGTGATCCTGAACAACACCAATGGAGATGGTGGGGGTTCCAGAAGAGTATGTCTGATCGTGCTTTCCATTTGTATCATCTGTCATCACCTGCTGAAACATAATTATGGATTATTTTTTGATATCTCTACCTTCTTATTTCATATGATTTTCTTGAGATGAGCATCACAAAATATTCATCTCCTTTATAGTCTCTTTTGAGTTTCAGCACAATGTTTGTGGTAGATCAATATATGCCGAGGGCACAGTTGTTGCTGTCTTGTTTTTAGCCAGGAAGGCGATAATTCTTCCAACAGAAATTTGTTCCTGGATGTACAAGTGCATGCTAATCAAAACTTACTTGTCATGATATTCAAGAGTTCTTTTTCTTTACTTGCCAAAGATGAGACCTGGCATTACAAAATGGCAAACTTGTATAATCAGATTCATATAATGTGTGAATGCAATGTACAATATTTTAGTTCTGAATGAGGAACTGTGTTCTTTGTATCTAATCGAAGTTAACTGCTTGGAGTTGCAGATAATCACCGTCCCTATAGGTCCCATCACGCGTCTTAAAATCAGAGGATGCAAAGTAGAATAGTTTTGTAATTTTCTGGCAACTCTCTTCTACTTAGCATCGTCGGCAACTACTGTAGTGTTCAAGCTCGTGACTTGGGAGCCATATGGAAGTGTCCTGCTTTTCTCATTAATTAGGTTTGATGTTCAAACTCGAAGGCCACAATGATTCAAAATGGAAGTTCTCCATGGAAAATGCATTACTACTTTTTAAAAGAGAGATGATCAGGATGTCAAAGACTATAAACTTGACAAGCGTTGAATTCACAATGAATAAGATGAGATGGGAAATAGGAACATCATCAATTACAAATTAGATTTTGTAAGCAAGAAAAAAGGTCGATTGATCTCGTCACAAATTTGAAATTTATCATATGTGAAATCCTTTGAAGTTTGAGGTGTCTCTCATTCATATTGCTAGTGCTGCTGCCACCATTTTGCAAATTGGATAATAATCCTCACCTTGAGCCATTTCACAATGCAGTGGTCGCAAAAGCAATGGCCGCAATCCAACTAACAAGTGGTAGTTATATGCAACTTGACCTAGATTTGTTTTAAAAATAAAGTAGAGACAAAATTTGTCACGATTCTTCTTTTATCTCGTTATTCTCACATAATGAAGCGACTCTTTAGTCAAACACAATAAGTTTTGGACCTTAAATTTCATTGTTTATGGGTGTTTTGGAGCACTTTTATGTTTTTAAGCCCTTTTTTGCATTATAGTAGGCTTTTACTTATTTTATGAATGCTTTACTACTTAATGTAACTTTTGGGTTTTCTAGTGTCGCTTAGGTTTAACAAGGTGCTTATTTAATCAACTCTATGTATCAAGTTGCTTTTTGTCATGTTTCACATAATGAAAAAAAAGTGATTGCTCTCTATTATTGCGCACATGAGAGGGAGTGTTCGTAGTGCTTGCTTGTAGATCGATGAATCCACATTTTTCTATTACTTCCTGCGTCACTTAGAATCTCAAAAGGACACTGCTAAAAATAGATGGCCCTTTGTCGACACTCAAATTTTTGTCGACCTTTTAAATATCCATTCATTTTACAGAATATAAAAAATATATATATGAAAAGAGTAAAAATATTTAAAAAAAAAAATGAACGAAAATGAAAAAAAAAAATGAATTAAAATATGAAAAATAATAATAATAACAACAACAAATTCGGGTAGGGGCCCCGGCCCATTTTTTTAAAATAATAGATTTTTGGGTCAGATGAGCCCATGCGCCCAGCTCCTTTTTTGCCTTTTTTTTCGTAATTCCCGTAGCCCATGTTTTTACTTCCTGTTGAGCCCATTTGTTTTTCTTGCTTCTTACTTTCTTAAAAGAGCCCACCAGAACTTAAACAAGCTCAGGCCTTATTCCCTTTTCTCTCACCCGCGCTCACAATATTCTGTTTGGGGGGTTTTTGGGAACTCGTCGGCCATGGAAGCAAAGAAATTGCAGAGGGCTTGGAGAAAGAGGAGGACGGAGCTGCAGAACTTCGGCTATGGAGAGAACCGGAGATAGGAGGAGTGAAGGAAGCCCGGCCAAGGGGTTTTTCCACACTGCCTCGCCCTTTTATCATGATGTCAAGGATCCGCAGGCAGAATTACTAGATCCCGCTGTGAAGGGAACTCTTAATGTCCTGAAGTCAAGTTCCAAAGCGCCTTCTGTGCAGCGTGTGATCTTGATATTATGTATGGCTGTAGTCGCAAACAATGGAAAACCACAGACACTTGATGTTGTGGTCGACGAAAGTTGATTTTTTGATCCACGCTTGTTCAGGCAAACCAACGCGCGCCAACACTTGACACAAGTGCTGCGGAGATCGCAAATTTGATAAATGTTTGAAGATATTGAGAAGCGGTTGATTTTGACTTATCATGGAGAAGGAAGAAGATAATCTCTCCACTCTCTCTCAAGCTTCACCGCTTTGATCAAAGGAGAGTGTCCGCAATCAAAGTTCGAAGCCGAGCAATGATGACCTTGTTCCATCAGCGATCATTACTCTCTCCAGTGAAGTCCAGCCGATCTGAGATCTAGTTGTTTACTTGAGCTTGAATCATCGTACTTCAAGCTCGCTGTTCTTTGATTTCCAGAAAATTCGAAAATCGTGACTCTGAATCAAAGCTGAGTTCGCTCATGTTCTCTGATTTTTGTTTTTGACTCAATTCTTTGAGTTGATTTTCTGCATCTCCATCATGACCAGAACTTGCTCGACCAATCTTCCAGCTGCCTCAATCACCGAAATAGTTCCTCTATTCAACGAGCCCAGTACATTGAAAGAAGCTTAGTTTCCTTCGATCGTTGGCTGATCTTTGAAGATTCGCTGTTGATTAGAGCTAAGTGATTCACTTCTTTCCCCTGGTTTCCATCAGCACAGATTCTACTCTGTATGATCATTATGAATATGACGTGTTCTGGAAATTCGAGTGCTTATCAGCGTTTTTCGAGTGATGATATGAGCTTGTAAACGGTGATATCTTGTGAAGATGTGTTCTAGACTTTCAAAGTATACATGTTGAGCTTCCATTTTATATATTATGAGCTCTTATCGGACATCGTTTACTAGGCTAAAATTGCTTCGTAATACAGATCATACATCTGGAAAATTGATGCTTGCTCTATTGTGAGTGTTCTGTTCTGAATGACATCTGTGTCTTCCTGATTTTTTTTTTTTAAATTTCTCTGATCTGATTTAAGAGTTGGTACCTTCACGAAACTTGTTTGTGACATCTAGGTCTATGTCATATAAAATTTTCAATAAAATTGAAAGTCATTTGGTAGACACGATTGATCTTCAACTAGACATTTTAGCTTCTGAAAAATCAATTTCCAGACTGACCTTCATGCGTTATTCGATTTTTATAAAATCATACGTTCAAAATCTGGAAATACATCTCCATGAAAAATGTTCATCGCTTCTGCATCTATCTGGTGTAAAATTTTCATGAAAAATAAAACTCATTTGATCAGTAAGATTGGCTCTCAATTGTACGTTTTTGTGCAAAAAAAAAAAAAAAACTGCGTTCCAGAATAACCTTCGTGTGCTCCTAAATTTTTGTAAAATTGTTAGTTTGGGATCTAAAATTGGTGTCTTAATGAAAAGTGTTCATTACACTTTGATCTAGCTTGAATTTTTTTTCAGAAAATAAAAAGTCATTTATTATTTTTAGTTTATGTAAAAAAGTTGCAGTGACATTCTGTAATATGAACTTCTTGATTTCACCTTCGAGTGTTCCTTTACTTCTATAAACTCATGTGCTCAAAATTTAAAAAGGTGTTCATCATGAAAGTTTTAGGTGAGATTTTAATCTTTCTTTTGACATTAATTCCATAGAATTCGAATCTCATTAAAATAATTAAAAGGATCTGATCAGAGTGCCGAATCATTCCGCACCCAGGTTCTCCCCGAATACCTGAATGTGTTTTCACAAAATTCAATGGGCTTAATAACTTTATTTGAAAATTCTCAAAGCATGAAAGTTGAAGGTCACGATCTCAACTTTCTTTTGACACTATTTTTTTTTTTTTTTTTTGGGGGGGGGGGGGGAATTGATGCATGTTTGGTTGTTCAAAGAACCCGATCAGTGTGCTTGACAATTTTGCGCCTGAATCCTGGAATTTATTTCCCAAGAGCTGTCGAGCTTGTTTCGTAATTTCAATAGAATTGAGGTCGGAATTTCACTTTCTTAATAAAATAAATAATAGATAAAAATTTCAGAAAAAATCATAAAAATTTCAGAAAACCTTGAAAAATCAGAAAAAAAAATCAGAAAATTGGAAAATTCTTAAAAAAATTAAAATCTGAAATTGAACAAGCCTTTAGGACTTTACAATAGGATTTTTTTTTTTTTAGATTGTCATTTCCTTTAAAAGATAATATTAGGTTGCTTGCGTTCTTTTTTATTATTTTTTTTTTTTTTTTATTTTATTATTATATTTGTGATTATACTTAGTTGCGCATTTTAATAACTTGAGTGTTACTTTCTTTTTAGAATGGTTAGGGAAAAAATCTAAAAGAATCTTCAATAGGTTCCAATGGCATTGGTTAGCATGTAATCAAGTTAAGTACCGAAAGGGCATTAGTCTTAGGACTAATATAATCAAGTCCACTTTTCAAGATATTTGGTAGCGCATGAAATGAGATGTTCTCCTGTATACATTGGGTTTCTAGTTGACCTAAATAGGCTAGTTACGACTCCTCACATAGAAATTTGTATAGAATTGATGGAATGAAAACCAAATGTCTTACATCACATGAGCTATGGGTTTGGGAGACCCGAGTCAATTGAAGGCAAATTTGGCAATACCCCTAAATCTAATTTCCCCTCCTTATCAAAGGGGTTAGGTCGCGACACCTTTTGTAAGGAATGAAAAAATAATTTGATGTTTATGAATGTAAACATAAGAACTTTGACAAAGGAAAAAAATTTCGACAAAGAAAAAGAAATTTTGCGTATTTGTGTGTTTAAGCGAGAGAGACTATCTAATGCCGATATAACAAATATCATCTTTGCCCAATCTAATCACCATATATCCCTCTTTTATTATCAAGATCTCCTATATAGTCTAATTTTCATTTCCCTTCTATGAATTAAATCTCCCACCACATATAAGGATTTAATTGCATTCAATATTCGAAATATCTCGATGGATGGCATTTGTAACTTTAAAATCATATTGCCGTTAATTATCATCAAAGTTTATATCTTCTCATTGTCAAAATAGACGGGAGCATTTCACTACTTAGGTTTCACAGTGTTCTTCATTACCAACTTATTTGTTATTTTAGTTAATTATTATTGACATTAATATTATGTCATTATTGTTGGTGCATGCTATTGTCACGGATCGTGATTCTTCCATACTCACATACCCTTATGAGTGGAGATTGTAATTATCGAGCAAAGACTGAGTGATGTAGAGAGGATGAATACAACTTATTCATGAGAGTGACATTTGGATGGTTGGTGCTAGGAGTACTAGGATAGAACGATTATATCTCTACAAAGCTCTAAAAGTGGGGTTGGCCCTCGTGCACAAACTAGTTGAGAGCTGATGCCACTCTCTAGGAACTAGTTGTTGTGCCTAAAGTGTTTTGCTTTTGCTACGGTGGATTAGACACCCAAGCTAAGCTGAATATGGTTCAATCCGATAGGAGGATGTAATTCGTCAAACTATTCTTGGTACAACAAGAGAAGGAAGGCTGGCCCAATGTTATTAACCTACCAAGCGTTGCACAAGCTACTCCACAGCCAAGAAATACCAGCCTGTGACATTATCTTGTTTTTTATTATTTAGATCTTTATGGCGCACGTGATAACCATTCTATTCTAGACATCGATTTTTGCCTAGAAATCTATTTTTCTATGTCTATTCCCTAGACAAGTTTCTTAGAAAAATATGCATGTGATAATCTTATAAAATTTCTGTTCCTGAAATAAAAATTCATTTGATAACGAGCATCCTGCGGTCGTCGGGTGACTGGTGGCCGGTGTCCGGCGTTTGGCGATAGGAAGGGGCAGGCGGTGTTCGTCGACTAGCAGTTAGTAGCGGGCGGGCGGTTGGAGTCCAGCAATCGACGGTGGGCAACCGACGACCAGGGTCTATCGGTCGGCGGCAGGTGTTTAACATCTAATGGGTGGCTAGTGGGGTGATGGGCAGTGATGAGAGTGAACGACGAGAAACATTTTCATTTCTCACTTTTCGTCTAGATATAGAAAAGTTAAAAAATTTAACTTCTGATTTATGGTCCAAATCTATTTCTGAAATAGAAATCTCTTCTAGAAATAGAAAAATGAAATTGCGTTATCAAACAAATTTATGTTCCAAACCTATTCTAGGGAATAGAAAAATAGAGAAATAGAAAAAAAATGTAGTTATCATGCGCTCCCTTAAAGTTAAACGAAAATAAATTAGATATTCAAAAATGATAAATATATTAAAAATTAGTGAAACTCAATTAATTTTCCCAGAAACCCTTGCAAGAACTACTTGAAAGATGAAATATGCATCATTCATAATTTAATAGCTTTCCTTTTGCAAAGTGGACAAAAGTTCCTCCTCATGAGCCATTTCTCAATACAGCCATAGTGAAAAGTGACGCCCACAATCCAACTTCCCAAGCTTATCTTCAACAATGTAGTCATCCTGCAATTAGTCCAACAAAATAAAAGGTACGATTTAGTAACACATATGCATATTGGTAGTTTAAATTTAGCTGAGACATACTTATGGACAACAAAATTATTCCTTAGTTTTGTCTTAAAATGTCCTTGAGTAAACAAAGTGGTTCTTACCAGACAAATACAATAGGACTCGACTTTGACATTATTCTTCCGAAGTAGAGGGTTGGAGTTGATATTGGTGCGACCTTAGAGGTGTAGAGATGGCTTCCTGGCTTAACCCTATAGAAACATCTCTACCCTATTTGTCGAGGTGGACCAATTCTTTGTCAGAAAGCATATGAGGGAAAACTAAGTATTTCACAACAAAACTAAAGATCAAGAGTGAAATATTATTGCTTCAAAAAATCTATGTCCACTACAGAACTCATGACGCCACTGCATGAAATGTTTGAAATCATACACAAGCAGCAATTTCTATTTAGTTAAACTTTTTATAGTTCATGGTACCATGAAAGAGATTATGCATATACCAAGTAAAAGCCAACAAAAAATGCACCCCCCCCCAAAAAAGAAGAAGAAGAAGAAGAAGAAGAAGAAGTTGCTTTCATTACATTTTTTTTTTTGAATAATTTCAATAGTAATAAGGGTTGAAGCAAGTCTCTTCAAAATTCAACATCATTTAGGTGGAAATTTAATAAACATGCAAGCAAGCACAATCTCAAGAAGACACAATAAGAGGTAATGACAATTATGGCATTACTAGGTTGTGGCTAATCATTGCCCAAAATAAAAACTCCCATTAAAGGTCCATAAGAAATTACCTTTTTCTACCCAATATGGAATTTCATATATTTTATGAAATTCTTGAAAATATATATTGAATTACATATTATCATGATATGGCTTGTAAATTAAAGGTCATATCCTATATAGAAATGAGGATTGCAAGTTTGACACGATGCAATTGTCTTTTGGAATCAATAGCATGACAGGATATGGAAATGCATCACATCATTGGTAGAAAAAATCAGTCTCAATTTAAAGCTCTCAATCTCAAAAACTTTTTTTCCAAAATATATCAACAAAATTTCCAACAAGATTTTCATAATTAATTGAGGAACCAAATTGAGAATTATGCAAAAAATGGTTAAAGTTCAAGTCTAGAGCTATAAATAAGACCATGCCGTTCCCAGGATGAAACATAAATAAATAAATATATAATAATATTACAATTTTTGGAACATACCTCATACATCCTCACTTGGATAGTGGCCCATGGTGATGGAAAAGATATCTCAAAATGAGCTCTAGCTCGCCACATCCCTCTACTCGCCCATCTCAGCATTCCAGATTTTGTAGAAGTGAATTCATTGGTTGAAGTTAAAGATTCGGGGCCATGTATGCTTGTTGGGTTCTCCATTGTAATGTGGTCCATGGAATGCCTGTCACACCTTGTAAAACTGTTCTATCCAATGAATTCATTTTCAATATATTCAATCGTGTTATTAGCTTGATTTTCCATTGTAGAGACTTGTAATTATAAATTTGTTTGTCAGAGTATTAACAATAAAAATATCTGTATGTATATATATATATATATATATATATGTGTGTGTGTGTGTGTGGGCGCGTGCATGTGTGTGGGTATATGTTGTTCATTATGCTGGAATGGCTCGAAAGATATGAACTCAATATGTTTGCTGAGGAAATATCAACAAATCATTTACTAAATATAAGAAAAAGGATAAGATTACCTTAGGAAAAAATATGATTTCAAATTATTTCTCTAGGCTTATATTAATGATTTCATGGATACCAAAGCATACAATCGTGATCAAATGGGGAATCAATCCACTAAGCGCGCAGAATTCCTTCTTTTGGTGATTTTACATATAAAAAAAAAGCTAAACCATGTATGATCTACTATGTAATGAGCATTTAACATTTGTAGTAAAACTATTTATGAAACCTAAATCAATATACAAGAGGGGGTGTACATATTCGATACAAATTAGTGGTATATACATCGAAAAACTCTGATTTGTCAAGGGAGGAATTCCTACTTGAAGTATTGGAGGGGCTATGTCGGAATGTAATTGCTCTCGTAGTAGATATCAAACAAGAAAAAAATTTAAAATGTTATAACTTTTCTTTCAATACCTACACGTTCTTTTAATTGATTTATCACTGGAGAATGAGTAAGACAAGTAATTAACTTACACAGTGAGATTGAAATTGAAAATTTTGGAGACGGGATCTAAAATTTTGAAACCAACCTGATTATCATATTTATTATAGTATGCAAAAATATCATTGCAGTTGAGCTTATATCATGATAAAATGATAATTTTCTAATTGTTCACTAAGGACAATTTTGATAAGACTTGTAGGCAATAAAAGGGTCAAGTTTTTGATGAAATTTTAGAATAAATATCAGGAAAAAGTTTATTAGAAGTCTTAAAACTTATCATGAAAATGCAATTAAGTCCTAAAAGTTGTAAAAAGAGCAATCAAATCCTAAAACTTGTCAAATTGGTTTAATCAAGTCCTTCCGTTAACTTTGTCCAATTTAGCTAACGAAAAAATGCTGACATGTCTCATTTTATTACTTTCTTAAGACACATGGTGATGACATGGCACGCACCAAGTGCCACGTCAGAAAAAAAAAAAACTTAAAAATTAAAAATACAAACAAAATTCGATTAAAAATAAAAAAGCTAATAAATAAATAAATAAATAAATAAACACACACACACAAAGTCACCCACGGCTTGGCCAAGCCCTCGCTAGTAGCTATTGTCACAATCGCCG
Organism: Eucalyptus curtisii; assembly: GCA_017140595.1. Classification (NCBI taxonomy): domain Eukaryota; kingdom Viridiplantae; phylum Streptophyta; class Magnoliopsida; order Myrtales; family Myrtaceae; genus Eucalyptus; species Eucalyptus curtisii. The sequence continues at coordinate 3,080,083 of CM029494.1, read as the reverse complement.
AGAAGGGCCGGTAGAGGTTGTTGGGCCTTCCCAAGGCTTGGTGAACCTCATTGGCCTCGGGCGAGGCCTTGGTGGCCCTCGATGAGGGCCTATTGCCTCAAATCTTAGGGAAGGCGTCACCCTTCCCTAGATCTGAGCGAAGGTCATTGGGCCTTGCCCAACGTGGCCTACCCTAGGCAAAATGGCTAGAATGAACCTTAATAATAATCAAACAAAATGGCTAGGATGAACTTTACAAGCATAGAAGCAAAGACAGCCCATGACCATTTATTAAGGCTTTTAAACAAATTCAATACCATATGGAATGTAAATTCTTTTAAGAATTTACGTACTTGATTTGAGAAGCACCGGTGAAAAGTAAAGCTTGATCGAAATTAGCCTGCAAAAAGTGGCCATTCATGAAAAAAGAAATGATGAATACACGTAAAAACTTATTTAAATAGATAAAGGTGAGCAAATAATCATAGATTCAGTAGAGAACATAATAGAAGATATATCTCATATGATCTAAGATACAACATCTTCATCATTATACTAATTGAGACTAAAATCGAACTAAGGTCACCGGTTGATTATTGAATTGATCACGTGAATTAAACCATAGAATTTGAACCTACACGTATGACTATCTCAACAATCCAATATAAGAAAGGGTTTATAACATCCAAATAATATGGTTGCTAGTAAAATATCCCATGCCCTCTGGGATATAGTGATCTATTAGATCGTGTCATTATGCTTCGAATTATTTACCCTTGAAATTCATATTTCTCATATAGCCTTTCTATTATTATAAGCAAAATTTGTAAAAAGCGATAAAAAAAAATTTGGCTTGGAAAAAAAGAAACCATATAAATTGTTGCAAACATCGATACCCTAACGAAAATATAGATTAAAAATATTAACAAAAAAATCACTTGAAGAAATATGCTTCATCTATCAAACAAATTTGAGATCTGAACAATGGATGTAGAATATATACTCTTCAAAATCTTCTTAATATTTAAAATAAAGAGGAATAAAACTATAGTGCATGGGTTGAAAGCTTACCTATATCATAGCATATGCTAAGGAGAAAGAAGGGATAAAAAAAGGGGAAAAAAGAGCAAGAGAGCACATGAAAAATAACCTGGAAGATCTAGACCGATGTGAGAGTTCAAGAGAATTTTGATGTAATTTGCATAGAATAAGATAGAGATGAGATGATACAAAATGAAGACAAACTTTAAGAAGACATGTAGCAGTGTAGAACTTGTCTCTATTTATATTGTCTTTCCTCATGCCTGACTGAGTAAATTCCTGCTTACCATATTGGAGAGCTTTCTCAATATGACATCTCTCTTTAGTTGATGAGAAATCCTAATTCTAATTGACATCATACATTTTTTTTTTGTGTATTTCATTCTTGAATTAATTATTTTCTTAGTCTACTATTCTCTCTCTCCCACCATATTGAAAGTGGTTTGATCTTAGTTAATCTTCATTTTTTCATAGATTCTCAAAGTAATCCACCGAAAGAGCGCAAGACCTTTCAATATCATTCCTTGTAAACGGAAACAATTTTCATATCCGATGTAAACGGTATTAAGATTCAGAATATAGTATGAGATTTGTATGTTAAAAATCTAATACATTTTTAATTAGTATGAGATTTTTGCTTTTTTATATTACAAAAAAATTGTAATTCAATTATGATGAGATGTAGCTTACTAATTAAAAATGCAACTCCAAATTCATTTAGCCAAAGAATAAGAAAAACTTCTCGAAATTAAATGATTGTTGATGGTTCATATGAAGAAGATTATTTATCCTCATAAATTTTGGTGGAAGGAAATCCCACAATAATAAAATTGTTGAAGAAAAGAAAAGTAAATGGATGCAAGAAATCATGCAAATGAGAGTATATGGTAAAATATCTTGTATTTCCCATTAATAGGTCAATATATGGATGCAAGAAATCATACACATTGACCCATTATTGGGAAATACGAGATATCTTACCATATACTCTATTTTGCTCATTTTAGATAGGTTCTACTTTGGGAACAACTTGCTCACACAGACCGACACCCATATCCAGCAATAAACCTCATAGCATATATTCATGCTTTCATTTTTCTTCATCAAGGCTAATTGGGTAAGTTCAAATATGCTATATTCTATTCATTTCCCTAATTAGCTATAAACTTATTGACTAATTTAGTGGTAGCCCAATCTAGTCATTATCTATTTTTAGGGCACTTGAATATTTTTTTAAAATATTCTTTTTGTTGCCATTTATTTAATTCTATTTGCATTTGAATTATTTCCTTAATTCCCTTTTTCCGTCTTGTTGTTTTTAAAATACATTCCTTTAGTATTTTTTTTTTACATTCCAAAGAGTAAAACAAAAATATAATGATTAGGTGGAGATCCTTTTGTATAGATTTTTTTTTTTTTGGCAAAATCATTTTGATTAGGATTGACTTTGGAAGCTATGTTCCTCATCTCTACTTCTCCTTGTACGTGCATTTGTTTATCTATTATAAATAATTTAAATCTTAAGATACTGAGAAATCTCAATAGAATTTTCGATATTTTCTCAGCCTTTGTTTTTTTTTTTGGGCTTAGGCGATGGATGCATTGCATATTTCTTGTTGCTGTAGGTGAATGTTGACACTTAAATTTTGGCTACCTGTTTAGTCATTTATCGCATAAAAAAATCAGGGATTAATTTTAACCCCTAAAAAAATATAATTGCATAACATATGGTCATTAGGAGCATATTTCATTTAATTGCATATTTGTTGGGCCGGCGGTGAATGGATTTTGGTGAATGGCTTTAAACTTTGGATAAGTGAATAATTCCTCCGTGGTGATTGATATTACATTTACATGGGTGTCCTAAATTGTTAAAAGTTGATTATGAAATTTCCAGCACATTGGCACAGACATATTTGTGCATTTAAGGGAACGAATGCAACGGAAGGACAACGATTCGTACATGGGAAAGCCCATCCACGTGAAGGAAAATTATGCACTTGACCGTAATTCGGTCAACGTGGGGGGCAAGAAATTGACCAATATTATTTTAGGAGGAAAGAATTTATGCACGATTCACTGGTCCGATTCACACAATATGGGCAAATCGGCAGAATATTTCAATATGAGCGTAACCCTTCGAGTATTCGCGGTGGCCGATTCTCGTGTTTGCAGGACGTGACTTGTGCTTAAAAGGAAAAGGTATATTTGTGTAGCTAAAGGTACAAGTTCCGAAAGGGAAAAAAAATCAAAGGAATATATTTCAATTCATCCACAAAACGAAAGCAGATCACCTTCTCTTCCTGGGGATCCCATGCAGTCTTGCATTTAAAAGGAAGAGCTCTCATGCAAGAAAAGGGGGTCGGCACTTCTATTCTAAAAGGCACATTGAGAGATTTACACGTAAGGGGAGAGAAGAGAAAGAGAGGAGTCTCTCGTCCAAGCCTTGGCCAAGACCCTCATCGTGCCATTGTGCGAAACTACTATTACGTTGCTGTCACTACGCCACGCCGTCGCATCCTCACTGCCAGTTACGCGATCCCGTGCTACCTCTCCCTCTTGCTGCATCGACGCCGCTGATCCTCGCATTGTCATAAAAAATCGTTGCAGCTATTTATGTTTTTGGTGGATATCTCGAAGCATCCTGCCAGCAACGAAGATCCAAGCGCTGCCGCTCCTTGCTACATCTATCTTGTCCATCATCCACCCAAGCATCATCGTTCATAGTCGTCAAAGGCCACGCAAGGAAGGTCCAACTCCACGTTGTAGCCATCGCCGTGCTAGTCTCTGTGTCCTACGGCATTCTCGACATTCCAGGAGCACCCTCGAAGCTTTCCGTTGGTCTGGTTCATGGGTGATCATCTCGTATTGGCCGCCTCTCCGCAACTTGCAGAATTTCTATTTTTTTTCGGAGGTTATCTGAAGCTCTCGCTGACCGCATCGTGAGCATCATCAAGCGCCGCAAGCACCACGGCTGGGTCACCGTTTAGCCGTGAATCTCGACGAGGTCTCGCCGCCTATCCGTGAACCATCACCGCTCGCCACCGACAATCTCCCGGACTTACAATACAACGACGATCCATAGAGAGCAAAAGAGAGGAGAAATCGTGAGCGCGGCAGCCATAAAAGGAGACAATCAGGCAATCTCCCGCACGTGCTCATATTAATAAATTGAAGTGTTGTTGGGAGAAGGCCTGTCTTGGAATTTGAAATCTTCTTTCCACCGCTTGAGGTGTGGAATTTCGATGAGTGGGTTTCTCTGGGTCCAAGAAAATCGTGAATTAGGGGAAGAGTAACAGCCACCTGCCGCTTTACACCTTGCCAGATTGAAGGAAACACTACACTAGTCGTCCATGCTTGTGTAGTGCTGTCCTCTTACGGTCACGACGAGCTACAATTGCAGCCGGATCTTCTTGCTTCGCAACCGAGACCCCACTGACTACGTTCAGCAAAGATATCACTACCGCGAGCCACCGGGCTTAGCACCACCACGTCGAGTCACGAGGATCCAAACTTGGAAGCCAATATTCGAATTAGGTAAAAATCTTATCTAATTTAATTTCTGAATATTCAGTTTCCTTATTTGAAATATCGGTGATACTCATGATTGAAATCTCCGATGCATTACTTAATTCGCAACCAAGATACGATTTTTTATTCCATCTATAAGGCTTTAGATGGAATAATTAATCACGCAGAATGAAATTGATAACTTGATCTTTAAGGCTTAAGATCAATTTATCGATTTTATCAGCGAAATAATCAAGTTTGAATTTCAATTTGAGTGTTGGATAACATTTTTTATGGTGCTTATCTTTTAATTGCTTTATTTATCCCGAAAATACAAAAAAAGAAGATTGCATTTGCATGTCATGTAGATTAGATTTGATTTTCTAGATATAATTGCATGATAGAATAGTTAGATTCTTTTCTAATTACATTAGAGTGCATGTTTAGATGTTATCTAGGTTAGATAGAATCTTCGAGTTAAATTGCATGTCGAGATAAATTTCTAGGTTAAGATAAGATTTAGATTGGTCTAATTCCTAACTTAAATTAGATAATATCTCACTTTAGTTAGATTTTTATTTTTTTACTAATTTTTAATTGCAAATTTTTCATAAAAAAAAATACAAAAAAATCATGCACATGTCATGTAGATTTAGGTTTATGAAATGCACATCACCTAGTGATTGTTGCTAGGTTCATTTAATTAGGAATTGCCCGTCATTAGAATTAAGTCATTAGGTTAATTTAGATTTCAATTGAATTATTGCATTTCTTTAATTTCGAATTTCATGGAAAATCCCAAAAAAATTGTCTTAGAGTAAATCAATTTCATTCTTTAGGACGGACTGCATTTTATTTATGTCATGTAGTTTAGGTCACGTTGTCATGTCACTTCATGTTAGGTTAGAAGCATTGCATTGCATAAAGCATGATTTTCAAGTGAAAACAAAAAGAAATTGCGTGTTAATTAGAAATCATATCTAGGACTGTTGATGTGAATTCTTATCTAACATTGCAGATGCTTTCGTTGCTACAAGGTAAGTTTTGCAATTTATTCATTTGCTTTCTTGAGTGCTAAATTGGTGGTTTGCGCACTTGCATGATAACCTCACATATTAGGGACTTGAATTAAAATCAATTCAAGTTGTTTGCTAAACAATTTTTTCAAAATAAAAGAGAAAGGTACCGAAAGGGCGTTAGAGAAATCTAGCGTAATCAAGTCCCCGTACCCATAATCTCTGGTTTGTAGGAGTAATGTAAATCTCCCGTTACTTTACTTAGGTGTCTAATCGACCTACCGAAAAAAGATTAGTGGCGACTCCTGATTGAAAATCATTTGCATGTTAAAAACTTGAACCTAAGTCGTGAATTGGTGTGGGCTTGGGAGAGCCCGAGCAAAGTCTAGGCTTAGTAATCCATTAGCCTAATCTTAGGTGGTTCACACCCGAAAAATTGGTCGCGACAGTGAAGAACTGTTCGGGCAAAATGGGGAAGGCTATTTTAAAAGCAATGGATTTTGCAGGACTTGATCTTAAACCCTTGTTGTTTGGCTGTGCCGAAGAGGCTGGAAAAACCATAGAGGTTTGTGGAAAGGTGCACGGACCTTCAGATGGAGGAAGCGTTCTGGCCTTGGTCTTTTGTGAATACCCGAAAATGATCGTGGTCAACTACAGTGTGCCTAATGCGATGAACCGTAAGTAGCACATCTGAAGAGATAGTACTGATAGAAATTCATTTGCGAAAGTAGAGGTCTGGTTTTTTAAAGTTCCATTAAAATAGGGGTGGGAGGATTGACTGATTATTTGGAACTCCGATAATTTTGTGAAATCAACCTGATGGTTTTAATTATTAATGTGATGGGCCTAAGTTGGCCCGTCCACCCATGTTGGGCCTAAAAGCCTGGCCCACAAGATTAGGGCCCATGGATGGAGGGATATGTTGAAGGGTTGTAACTTTTGGGGGAACGTCTTTATCGAAGGGACACGTCCTTTTGAGAGGACGTATTTAAGAAAAAAAAAAGAGAGGGAGGAAACACCTTTTGAAGCGACGTACGTTCCTCCTCCCTCTCTCCCTCCCAAAAGAAATACAGTAAGCAAGAGGCTACACCCTTCTTCCCTTCAAGGCGAATTGGCGTCATCGGATCGAACGGGATCAATTTTTCTTCCTCATATCAGCGTCGGTGTTTAATCTGTGGACAATAAGGTACGCTCGATTCTGTGGTGTATCTTTGATCGGTGATACATGTAATTCCTGGGCTCGTCTTCCGCATTCGTTTTAAGGGTTTGATTTAGTGTCAAATCCGTTTTAGGGAATCAGTAATTCCCAACACAACCTTAACAGGATACTGCACGAGGCAATATGTCACTGTGCACTTGATAAGTTCAATTAAGTTCTTGTTACTGAACATGTCTTTCTATTATGAAGGTAATGCCGAGCTGTATTGCAATATTGGAGTTCCATTTGTAATGCGAACTAATGGAGGGGATAAGGATAGGCTTTACAAAACAATTGAAGATTCGAATTTATATGCAGTAATTTTCCCACAAATGGGGAAACAGTGACAGAACCCAGGATCCTTGTTTGGTTTTAGCTATCTCTACACTTTCTTATTTTGTCCTAATTATTCTCTAGTTTTTGGTAGGTTGTGGCATTTCTTGCAATGATGTAAATGATGGCAAAGCAATTTCCAGGAGCCTTCTCTAGGTATTCTCTAAAGGTGTTCCATCCTTACCCTTCTACATTTGATTTCTCCTATTCCACTCCTCATTTTGCTCTGTCTTGTATTGTTTGACTAGTTCTTGATTAATGATTTTATGGATGTTTAAGTGCACATGTAGCTAATGTTAAAATTAGAATTCTCACCTCTGTTTGATTGGACACTTTTGAGAGAGCTATTGGTTGTAAGATCAACTGTGCATAAAAAAGAAAAAAGAAAAAAAAGAAAAAGAAAAAGAAAAAGGAAGTAAGAATGGAAGTTCTGTGAGTTTTGTCCTACAATTTGTCCAATAGGTATTGTTGATCTCTTTATATTCTGCATTATATCAACACAAAGATAAAATGTAAACACAATAATACAAAAACACATTACCTAAATCGTAAAGCCAAAAAAAAAAAAAAAAAAAAAAAAAAAAAAAAAACAGATGATAACTCCATAAAAATAGAGTTATTTTACTTATTTTAGGCAACAATTAATGCAATATATATATAAGAAAATATTTGAATTTCCTTCTGATTATTTGAATTTTTCTTATTTATGCAGAATAATGATATATGGAGAAGATAAGGAAAAGAATGGCAAAAATTAGGAATTTAAATCGAAAGGCAGGGGAGATAGATATCAAATAAGAAATCCTCTGATTTACTCCCCGATTTTGTGCACAATTGCTTGGATATAAGGATCTTGGATATATCCTATGAAGAGAAGAACAAAGAGGGAGAGAGAGCAGCTAGGTTTAAGCTAGGTTTTTTGCTAGATTGTTTTTCATTATTTTGAGAGTTTTTCCAGTATTTTGATGAGAAGACAAAAGTGGTGATAGAATTCTTGTTTTTTGATTCAAGATGCTGAGTTTGATTTTTATTTTTATTTACTCTTCTACTATGTTCTAATTTTCTTTTGTTAGGGCTACGATGTAGCCTAATTATGATGATGTGAATTTCGTGATTTTTATATTTTACAATTGATTTCATTCATGTGAGTTATATATTATTGTGCATAATGCTTTTGAGTGACTGGCCACCACTTGAATGATCTGATGTACATGTTTGAGATTGAGAAGTGATAATATGCAATTGCTCATTTTAATATATAATCGTGAATTAAACGTGAATAGAGATATACCGCGTTATTTGTGTAGCTTTCGGTGATAAGGTGATCCAAAAGACTCATTGTAAACCGGGAATATTCATAATTTTTCATGCACTTATGTTTATTTTAATTCACATAGAGATATAGTGGATTAATAAATTGAGTAGGTTTGTTATACATAGATATAGGATAGTAAATAGATCAGGAAATTCCGCTATCACATGTTTGATATCGTTATTGTACTCACAACAATTTGAAATTCATATCTAGTGGTTATGGTGAAATCGGATGCTCTAATATATTTATCTGATCGATTTACTGCATTTAGTCTACAAATTTTGTTTTAATTTATTCTCTATTATATTTTGATCTGTTAGATAAATTTTAAAATTAATCTATTTTAGTATTTAATTAGTTTATTAATTATCGATTTTCATGGGACGATATTCTTTCTCATCATTATATTACTTGTTCGATATGTTCGCTTGCGTTTAGAATTTTACGAACAACAAACTGCGGCCAAGTGAGGTTATACGTGGCTCATTTTTGTTGTGCTAAGTCGATTTGGGACCCACGGCGGATTAGGTACTGTTAATCTTACTAATGCAGGTCTAATTCTATCCTGAAAGTTTATCTTTATTTAGTTCCTATCCTCAATTAGATTTGTTGTATTTTACCTGTTATCATTTAACTCGTCAAGTTTTATTTGCTTGATTATCAAGTTCAATGATGGTTGAGTACTCGGCTAGTCGTTGTGAAGCGACCCTTTAACCAGAATGGGGAATGAGATAGGAGTTCGGGTGCTCATACACCGAGCCACTTTCTTCACTGAAGTTTGAGGGAACAAATAAGTGGGAGAAAAACAGATTTTTTGTTAGGTGAGAAATAGGCTTTTTATATCAGTATCTCAGGAAGCACAAGACCTGGAACCTATGGCAGTTTGAGTCCCTCTGGCTTTTCTGTAGTTACCCTTTTTCTGAACTCTTATCTTTTTGAGAGATTGGAGGCCATCTTCCATCCTTAAAATGCCATAGTGTGGTTTTACACCCTCCTTACTTGTCCTCACTTTTTCTTCGCTAGTTTGAATAGGTGCATCGTTGATGTCTATTCTGGTGCACTGAGTTGTGGTGGAAGACCGGGTGTTATGCTGCTTTTGAAGAATAGCTTGAAGATTGGTATTCGTTGTAGCCGTGGTTTGGTCTGGTGTTTTGAATTAATTGATGAACTTTTACGCGAGTGCAATGAATTTGGGTTATTTTATAATATTGCAACACTCTACTATTTTACTCTTGACCTAATGATGCTGAAGCTATATTGTAGACATAGTCTAGTAAGTTATTACCGTTTTTAGTTCTCATTTGGATGTGCTGATGGAGGCATTGATGAATTTGTTTAAAAGATAGATGATGGAGTCCCACCAATCAACCAAATTGGACACATCTGGAACAGCTAAGGTAGTAATTTCTTGCTTCAAGAAGTTGGGGAGTTGTGAAATTATGTTTGTGACTTTGACAAAATTCATTGGGAAATTCTTGTTAATTCTTCTTTTATATATCCTAGCACGTTGAGGAACATCCACATATTTGTTGCAAGTCTAGATTATTTATCTGTGTTTATATAGATCGAATTGTTAGTAAGCACGTAGATTAGCTCTTGGCCAAACACATGAATTTGTTTTAGTTTGTTCCTTAAATCTTGATAAAGCTTTGATTTCATGTACTTCCCGCAAGAGCTAAGAGGTCTTTGGGTTCAATTCTTATACCATTGGCCCACTTGCCTATGGGGGGAAGACCTTCGTTCATACACACATGTTGAATTTATACTAAATTAAGCATGAGTGAACTGTAACAATAATCTTTGTAATTGTTGGTTTTTGTTGACACATAATTTTTAGTCGATGCGTCGTTAAAGGTAAGAAAATCGATATTAGGGTTCCTAGTCATGAAGGAACCTATTTTTGAAAAAAAAAAGTGTCATTTTCCTTTTTCTTCTTTTGGCCAATCATTTGTAAATAATTTCCAATTCATTTCCATAAAAAACTCAAAAAGTTAAAATGTTGACTCTGAAATTGACTTTTTGGTCAATTCTTTGATCAAAAGTAAATCCTGAATCAAAACTTGACTTTTTGCATAAAAAGATTGTAGATAGCTTTAATATTACTTTGTCCACATTAATTTTGAAAACATTCAAAGATTTGGTCATTAAATCAACTCTTTAGAAAAAGTCTACTAAGGGTTTGACTAAATTGGAAAGGCTTAATATCCCGAAAAACCCCAAACTGGTACACTTGTGACAAATTTACCCCAAACTATTTTTTTGACCATGAAAAACCCCAAACTGGTATACCTGTGACAAATTTACCCCGACTAACCATAAAAAACCCTAAACTTGTACATTTATGATAAATTTACCCCAAACCAATTTATTCGATCGCAAAAACTCCAAACCGGTAAATTCGTGACAAATATACCATCTGTTAAATTGGATTAATACAAAAAAAAATCACAAAAATTATAAATTATGACAAACGGAGCGTAAAATCCCAAATTGGTATATCAATCAACTTTCACGTGTCATTTAACTTAATAATTTGACAATAAAATTTAATAAAAACTAACAGAGGGTAAATTTGTCATAAGTGTATCCGTTTGGGGTAAATTTGTCAAAGGTATACCAGTTTGAAGTTTTTGGTGGTTAAAAAAATAGTTTAGGGTAAATTTGTCACAAGTGTACCAGTTTGGAGTTTTTCAAGGTATTAACCCAATTGGAAAATATAAAAATCCACAAATCACTTTATTTTAACTTCAATTTGACTTTAGCATCAAAAATTTTGCGAAAATCGATTAAGAACCTCATTTTCTGAATTTTTTTACTTTTAGGTTCGAAATCGATTAAAATCAAAATTACTTTAATTCTATTCATATCTTAGCTTAGTTCCTTTTACGATATTTGATCTAGAGGTCATTACCCACTCACCCGTGTGGCTAATTTTGAGATTTGACATATAGGATTACAAATTGCCATTTTTAGCCCTAACCAGGGGTTCAAATCAGTTCTTCATGATTTACGTACCGACACTTCTATTTTACTCATCTTCTCAAGTAAAGTTCAAATCTCGGGTCAATTTTGGCGTTTTCATCCAAGCACTCACCAATTCAATGGATTCAACTTACTTGAACTTGAGAAATCTATGCTAAGGAATTTTGATTAGGGCAATTCAAATTGACCCTTTCTAGAATAAGGCTTAATTTGATAAGTTGAGGTTCAATTTCAACATTGACCCTCGATTTATTTTTTGACATAAAGGTCACGCTTTCATTTTAGTGTCAATTTGGATACGATAGGCTATCATGAACATGAGTAACTGAACTAATTAATGTCTGGTCACATCAATTGCAATTTTAATCGATTTGTGTTTTGAGGTAAGCAATTAAGAGAATTCGCTTATTTTATTCTTTAAGTGAGTAAAGACTCTTTTCAATTAGGTCCTAAAGGATTAGATTGCCGAAAAAAAAAAGGACAAGAGCTAGCCGAACCGGTCAAAGCAAGTTTGAACCGGTTTGACCGGCTCCGGCGAAAGGTCGCTGGTTAGGCCACTTTCCCACGAACTCCAGTGGTCGATGGCCACCATAAGGTGGTCCATCACATGGCAAACTTCCCCGTGCCTTTATTTTTAGAATTCAAGTTTGCCTTGGATATTGTAAAATTACAAAAGTACCCCTTGGTTAGGTTTTAATCATTCAATCAATCATGATCGTTCATCCTTAATACATTTCAGCCATGCAAACTAGGCATGTGCACAATTAGTTATTATATTAAACAAAATTAAGACCTAAATAGAGTTTACTAGGCTTGGGAGATTAATCTCTGAGGGTTAGGATTGCATCTTACATGGACTACATATTGAAATTCCCCTCCAAAATTTGACGAGGGAAGCCATTTTTCATATGCACTATCTCTCTCTCTCTCCCCCTCCCTCTCCCCCTCCCTCACTCCCCCCTACCAAATTGCCTCGTTGGACCCTCCTTGCTCGCTGCGGCTTGCCGCCTCACACCAGAGCTCCACCCGAGGCGTGCCATCCTGATTGGTTACCACCACATCCTCACTTGTCCCGCCCATAACCGGCCGTCACCGTCCGTCCGGCCACTTTCTTCGCACAGTCTTATTACCAGCAAGGACAACGGTGTTGTAACTGGCGGTTTTGTGACACCCTGAATTTCTTGATTCTAGAATTTGAATTTTCTTTTTGTTGCCATTTATTTAATTCTATTTGCATGTGAATTTTTTCATTAATGCCTTTTTCCCTCCCATTGTCTTTAAAATGCATTCCTCTAGTAATTAATTTTTTTTCATATTCTGAATCCTAAAACAACAATATAATAATTAGGTAGACATTCCTTTGTATAGTTTTTTTTTTTTTTTTGGCAAAGTACTTTTGATTAGAAAATGACTTTGGAAGCTATTAACATGTTCCTCATCTCTACCTCTCTATGTACGTGTGTTTGTTTCTCTATTAAAAATAATTTAAATCATAATTTAGAGATGTTGGCATCTATAATAATTCATTTGATTTTAGGTGCACATTGAAGAAAATTGTGTGAAGAGAAACACAATGTATAATAGACTTTGTCTCATCTTCTTTATTTTTGAAAAAAAAAAAAAAAAGAACGTTTGGGCTAGTTTTGAAGGAAAAGAGGGAAAAAATGAAAGTCTCCTCATTTTTAGCTTTAATAATATTTGACCTCTTCGAATGGCAAAGAAGAAAGATGAAAGGAACCCTAAAGATTGTCCAATTTCAAACCGTATGGATTCAGGGGAATATGTGAAAGAGGTCCATTGCCACTCCACAATCAGTCCCGTTTGCCATACAATATCTCATTGAAAATGAAGTGGTTCTTACAAGACAAATTCATCATGTTTCGGGCTTGACATTAGGTTCTGCCAAAGTCGAGGGTTGATACTTTTGCGACCTTAGATGTGTGAAAATGGTTTCCTCACTAAATCTTAGTTCTTCGAGGTGGAGCATTTCCTAATAAGAAAACATATGCGGAGAACCTTAGTATTTCATTATTACCTTTTGTTAAGTAAATTATTTCTTGAGTATGGAAAATTTTGTTTGCTCAAGGACTGAGAAAAGTCGCAACTACGTCACCCTTGATCTTGGTCAGTGTCTACATTGCATGCCCATTATTAGAGTTGTGAAATGGATCACAAAACCCATATTTTGACTTAAGTTTGTTGAAATGGGTTAGAGATGGGTCACATGAAATATGGCATATGGGTCATAAATGGGTCCAAAGAGAAAAGCCTAGAAAAAATATGGATTTCGTGGAGCTCATTAAGCTTGGGCTCTTGCGACGGCCGCTGCTTTCGTTGGTGTTCCTGCTGTTGTTGCCACCACTCAGCAAAGTGCAAGCAGCCATGCACACTGAACTCTTCGTAGCAGGAAGAGAGACCAAGACGAAGGCGAAATGAGGGGAGAGAGTGGAGAACTTGTAGCAGTGTAATACATGCGTGGAGAGCGAGAGTGCACATGAAGTGCTCAACAAAAAGGCAAACACAAATAATATAAACACAGGTTCGGGATTCCTCTCTCTCTCTCTCTCTCTCTCTCTCTCTCTCTCTCTCTCTCTCTCTCTCTCTCGTGTGGCAAGCCGAAGAGATACAACACGGCCTACAATAATCTTTTTGTGGGGGATTGATTCAGGTATTATGATAACGAGGAAGCAGGTGAAAGCTATGGCTTTTGGATGGTGCCGTGTTTGTAGAGACCTGGAAGAAAAGCGAAGGGAGGTGAGAACCGAGAACCGGAAGTGGATAAGGGCGGTGATGGTTGGTAGGGAGGCGTCGGTATTTGGGCGGAGGCATCCGAAGCACATCTATGTTTTAGGAAGCACGTCGAGAGTTGGAGGTGCTCGTAGAGTTCGGCATCAACGACCATTACATTCCTCAAGTGGCACTCCAAGCTTTTCATTTCATCGACCATGCAAAATTGCAAATTGTAAGTGACAAATGAAAGCCCTATGTCATGGTTTGAAGTTCAATTAATAGTCTTTGTTTCAATTAAGTACCAGTTAATTAGCTTGGTCAAGATCCCTATTTCTCGACAAAAAATTAGTGGTCGTTATATAAGAGAGGAAGATAGCTTCGCATCCATCTCGTATGCTTTTGATGTCATGCGATACATATTAAATCACAGGTCACGAAAGAAAGAATCGTGTTCATCAATGCTAAATTTACTTTGCGAAATTCATTCAAATTTGGCGTGATATGCTGAAAATTCAAAGGAATGGTATAACTGGACCGCCTCCATAGTAAATTTTGGTAAAATTATTGCCTTGCAATTTGTGCATGCATTTGATGAGGCATGATCTGAAACTGCAATGACTTAGTGAAGCATGATCGGGTAGTACAGTAGCAAGAGAGGTATTATTAAACATCATCCTTCACCTCATCGCCATTTTCATGCTTTTGTCAATAATTCTACACCAAAGCTCCCTCATTGAATTGACGAGCTGGTCCATGAAATCGTCCATTCTTGAAAGGACACAATTTAATGAGGAAAATAGAGCTTGGGTTGGGTGTGTTAGGTATGTGTCGGGTCAGGTCGGGTATCATTCTCTAAAATTGTACTACGATTAAATGGGTTAATTTAAGTTGGACTATTTTTAATTCAATCCAAACCCGAACTATGCATGTGGAGATGAATTAGAACAACTTCACTAATAAGACATTTCAATATTAGCAAGAGAGAAGAAACAAGAAAATTATGATAATGAAATTTCTATTCTTCACATCTTCTCATAAGACATGTTATGGAAAAATGACACTACAATTGTCATAACTTTTTTATGGTGCTCATTTGAATACCATAATTTTTTTTTTCAATCACTTGAATACTATAACTTATTTACAACGTTCACTTGAGTATCATAGTCATATAACTTTCAATCGATCACTTGAATGCCATAATTTTTTAAAAACGTTCACCACATGTGTTATGCCACGTCGTATTTCTACCATTTGGGCGAATGTTTTTAAAAGTTCTTGGCACTTAAGTAATTGATTGAAAGTCATGACATTTAAATGAATGTTTTTTTTTTCTTTTTTGAAGTTATGGCACTTAAATGTTAAAAAAAAAAAAAAAGTTATAGTACTCAAGTAAGCGCCATGTAAAAGTTATGATATTTATGATATCCTTATCCCAACATGTTTTAAGTTTTAAGATGCATTCCCACATATTCTTCACTGTCGTCACATGCATCTTCCAAGCTAGAGGTGTAAAATAGTAATTTCCAAAATTCTTCATCAATTTGCACTTGTTGGACTAGATATAGCTTCTCATTTATTTCTCAATTAAAAGTGAATATCTTAAAAGAAGTCAAATTCCACTACAATCAGGACCGCAAATTTATGCTACGCAGCAACGGTGTTATATCCGAAAACTATTTTTAATCTACTAGCCAGAAGGAATAGTTGTAATGTTATCGAAAATGATTTGAAGATAACAATTATTATTACTGAAAAATATCTATCTCCACGGCAACACTTAGGATGCCACTGAACGAAATATTTGGAGTCTTACTTTATAGTTCATAGTACTATAAAAGAGATTATGCATATACTAAGTAAAGCCAACAATAAAATGCTGAAAACCCTTTACATCTAGAACTCAACAATGTTCGCAGTAAGACCGAAAATGTTTTTTCACCCTTATTACATGTTTTCCATTAATTTTAATATTAATAAAGGTTGAAGCAAATCACCACAATGTTCAACATCATTTAAGTGGATGTCTAAAAAAATTGCACGCGAGCACGAGTCGGTGAGACACAATAAGAGGCAATGACAATTATGACATCATCAGATTGTGGTTAACTGTACAAAGAAAGTTCCCATTAAAGGTACATGAGACATTACCATCTTTTCTACTCGACAGGGATTTTCGTTTAGACAAGGAAATCTTGAAAAGGTCTATGTATTTACAGATTGTCATAGTATGGCTTAAAAATTAAAATTCATGTCGAGTATAGAAAGGAGATTCAAAAGTTTATGATGCATCAAGAGCATGAGGGATATGGGAATGTATCCCATAATTGGTAGTGAGAATCTGTCTCCATTTGAAGCTCTCAATCTCAAATACTATGTTCAAGGAAATATATCAACTAAATTGCTAATGAGATTACCATAGTTAACTAATGAACCAAATTGAGAATATGCAAAAGTTTGTTGAGCTTTCAAGTCAAGTACTATAAATACGGCTTGGCCACACCTATAACGAAACACGACCACCTCATACATTCTCATTTGGATAGCGGCCCACGATGACAAAGACGTTATTTGGAGACAAGCTCTAGCTTGCCTCTCCCTTTGGATCACCCATCCCGGCATTCCAGTGGCCTCGGATGTAAATTGATCATTGGGTGTTGCCTCCCCAAAGCCATGTAAGCCTAATCATGTTCTTTGGTGGAACCCGATTAAGGTTCGAACTATTAGAGCTGACTTCTGATGTAGAAGATGTCGCGACCTCTTTTTTTCTCGGCGCCCGCAATCGGGTACGGGCGCCTAAGGAGGCTAATGGCTCGGCTGAAATTAATTATGCCCGGACTCTCCCAAGTCCACCAATTCACGACTTAATGGTTCAAGTTTTTTAACCTGTAAATCAATTTTTAAAATGGAGTCGCCACTAATCGATTTGGGGTGGGTTGATTAGAAACCCAAGCGAAGTATTGGGAGAAATACTCACTCCTGCGTAACCAGAGAAATTAGGATCGGGGACTTGATTACACTAGTTAATCACTAATGCCCTTTCGGTACCTAATCTTGTTTAAACCTTGAGTTTTTTTGGATGCTCGAGGGATTTTCCATGCATTTTTGGGAGGAAAAACATTTCTTGAGTCTTTTTCTAATTTTTTTTTACATAAAAGGGATTTTTTTTTATTTTTTTGGTATTTTTTTTTTGGAAAATACAAGTCTTTTTGGCTTTTTCTGAATTTTTTTGGCTTTTTCATGAATTTTTGGCTTTTTTTTTGGATTTTTGGCATTTTTGGAAAATATGGAATATTTTTGATTTTTTTTTTCAGAAAATAAAATATTTTTTTAATATTTTTCAAAATATTTTTTGGAAAATAAATTATTTTTGACTTTTCTCGATTTTTTTAGAAAATAAAACATTTTTCAACATTTTTTAAATATTTTTCGATTTTCTGGAAATTAAAACATTTTTTAATATTTTTTTCGAAAATAATTTATTTTTGATTTTTTTTTTGAAATATTATTTATTATTTATTATTAAAAATATTATAAAAACTGACCCGGGTCGGATCCGCGGGGTTGGGTCCGACCCGGCCGACGACTCACATGGGCCCCCGCGTTGGGCCCGACTCGGATTTTTGCCCTCTTTCTTTTTTTTTTTATTTATATTGAAACGGCGTCGTGGCCGGTGTTTAGGGACAACCGGCCCGGCCCGACAACCCGATCCGACAGCCCGCTCCACGACCCGGCCCCCGCAAAAAACCTACCCGGTTCCGAGACCCGGATCCGATTCGATGACCCGGAAAATCGCAAACCCTAGGGTTTGCGAATCCGCGGCGCCGAAGGGGGGGGAACCGGGGTGTTTGGCGGCAACGGCGACTACGGCGGTGGCGGCGACAATGGCGACGGCGACGACGGCTAGGTCAACGGAAAACGGCTACGATGAACGGCAACGGTAACGGCGACGCTCTCTTTTTTTTTTTTTACCTTCTCTCGAACGGGGACGGTGACGGCAACAATGCCGGATCGAAGGCGCAGCCGGGAGGCGCTCGACGGCAACGAGGGCGAGGATCGAGACGGTGGCCCGAGGCTCAACTACGGTGACGGTGAGACAGCGGCACGGCGGGATTTGGCACAAAGAGCGGCGTCGGGGGTGGGACCTCTTCTTCCGCCCCTCTTCGCGAATCCGTAACCCCGCACCTCCTCCGACCTCGCTTCTCTCTCTCTCCGGCCGATCCAAGCCTCCACCGCCAGATCCGACCTCTTCGGACTTGCTCGCCGGCGGCCTCCCCCGAAGTCTCTCAGTGGGAGGTCGGCCGAGCTCGCGACCCAATTTCTCTCTCGCTCGCTCTTCGATTCCTCCCTCGAAGTCTCTCAGTGGGAAGATCTTTGAGCTCGCTCGTCCTCTTCGACGACGGAAGTGCTCCGCTATTTATAGGTGAGGAGGTCCGGTCGACGGAGCTTCGACCGCCGGTCCCCTTTGCGCGCCGAGCGGTTCTCCTTGGCTAGACCGGCGTCCCATCCGAGCTTATCCAAATGCGTGCTCGGCATTGATGGCGCCTGAGATCTTATCCTCTCCGGCCGACGTCGGCCTACTCCTCTCGGCCGTAGGCCGTCCTTTGCGCGCGTCGTCGTCTTCTGCGCGTGAACTACAGAGGCGGAGAAGGAAGGAGCGAGGAAGAAGAAGAAGGAAGAAGAAGGAGAAAAAAAGGGGGGGCCGGGCCGGAGGAGAAATGGGCCGCTTCTTTTTTTTGTTTTTTCCTGTTTTTTTCTGTTTTTATTATCTATTTATCCGAAAAGATAAAATAAATTAAAAACTTAATTAATAAAATAAGCCTAAATAAAATTGAGGTGTCAACAGCTGCCCCTCTTTGAAGGTGAGCTCGCAGAGGTTGCATCCAAAGACAAACTGATGCCTAAATTTTATCCATGCATGCGTAGCAGATTATATTTCATTTGGGACCTATTATTCTATGCAAAAAATAGCGATATAACTTTACATATACTAAGACAGATAAGAAAATACACGGAGTTACTTACCGGGGAGTGAGTGAGATAGGGCGTGAACCCCGAGTTTGGCAAGTATCAAGGCGTCATCTTACCTCGGTGACATGAGGAGGTTGCTTCTTCAGACCCGAACCATTCTTCGGTCGCGCTTAGAGCAATCGTGATTTGTCGAGGACCCGAACCTTTCTTCGGTCGCCTTGATGAGGAATTGCCTTCTCGGACTCCGAACCAATCTTTGGTCGCCTGTTAGAGCAATAAGTTGTTTGTTGAGGACCCGAACCTTTCTTCGGTCGCCTTGATGGGAGATGCACCGACCTTTCCCAGGGCATCTGTTTGTGGATTCTTGATCTTTATCAAGGACACTAGTTGGTACCCGTCCTTTCTCGGGAGATGCGCCGACCTTTCTCGGGCATCGATTTATGGGTTGCCTCGACCTCCGTCATGGACACCGATTGGTACCCGACCTTTCTCGGGAGATGCGCCGACCTTTCTCAGGGCATTGATTTGTGGGGTGCCTGACCTCTGTCATGGACACCGATTGGTACCCGACCTTTCTCGGGAGATGCGCCGACCTTTCTCAGGGCATCGATTTGTTGGGGGTGCCTGACCTCAGTCGATGACATCGGTTGGTACCCGACCTTTCTAGGGAGATGCGCCGACCTTTCTCTGGGCATCTGTTCTGGAAGATACCTGGACATTCACGGGTATTGAAGGAGTACCTAAATATTCACGAGTACTAACCTGGAGGATATTCGGGCTTTTGCAGGCGTTGAAGGCGTACTTGGATGATCATAAGTGCGAATTCTGTAGGGTGCCTGGATATTCGCAAGTATCGAAGAGGTACTTGGATGATCACAAGTACGGAATTCTAAAGAATACCTGATTGCTTGTAGGCATCGAAAGGGTACTTGGGTGATCACAAGTACAAACTCTTGGAGGATACCTGGATGAACACAGGTATCGAAGGGGTATCTGGATGATCACAAGTACAAACTCTTGGAGGATGGAATATCGTGGACGTACTGGATATTCGTGAAGGTCTCTCACTTTCTCGTACCGGGAATATCGAGGACGTACTGGATATTCATGAAGGTCTCTCACCTCCTGGTAATTGGGAATATTGAGGGCGTACATGAAATATTCGTGAAGGTCTACCACCTTCTGGTAATTGGGGATATCGAGAACGTACCTGATTATTCTTGAAGGTCTCCCACCTCCTGGTGATTTGAATATCGAGGACGTATCTCGGGCATTCATGAAGGTCTCTCACCTCCTGGTAAAGGGGATATCGAGGACGTACCTGAGATATTCCTGAAGGTCTCCCACCTCATGGCAGTTGGTAATATCGAGGACCTACCTTGGATATTCGTGAAGGTCTCTCACCTCCTGGTAGTCGGGAATATCGAGGACGTACCTTGGATATTCGTGAAGGTCTCTCACCTCCTGGCAGTTGGGAATATCGAGGATGTACCTTGGATATTCGTGAAGGTCTCTCACCTCCTGGTAGTTGGGAATATCGAGGACGTACCTTGGATATTCGTGAAGGTATCTCACCTCCTAGTTAATGGGGAATATCGAGGACGTACCCGGGATATTCGTGAAGGTCTCTCACCTCCTGGGAGTTGGGAATATCGAGGACGTACCTTGGATATTCGCGAAGGTCTCTCACCTCCTGGTAAATGGGAATATCGAGGACATACCTGGGATATTCGTGAAGGTCTCTCACCTCCTGGAGTTGGGAATATCGAGGACGTACCTTGGATATTCGCGAAGGTCTCTCACCTCCTGGTAAATGGGAATATCGAGGACATACCTGGGATATTTGTGAAGGTCTCTCACCTCCTGGTAAAATAAACTTGAATGTAGCAAAGGGCTTACCTGGAAGGCCGCAGGCACTTTAAAAGGGCTGGAACACCTGGGTAACCACAAAGACAAAGCGATGGAATACTTGAATGGCTGCTAGTATTCAATGGTATAATTTTGAGGACAATTTGGAGAGGTCAAGTGTCACGGAAAGGGAGTACCTAGACAATGAAAGGCACTCAAAGGTAATGGGATACTTGGTCAGTTGCCGGCATCCTAGCTATGAAGACAACTCGAACAAGTCAAGTGTCAAGAAAAGGGAGTATCTGAACAGTGGCCAGTACTCAAAGACAAGGGGATACTTGGACAATCACAAGCATCCAAACTTAAAAGACAACTCGAACAGGTCGAGTGTCAACAGAGGGAGCACCTGAGTAGCGGTAGGCGCTCAAAAACAGGGGGATACCTGGACAGTCGCAAATATCAATACTCTGGGGACGACTCAAATAGGTTGAGTGTCAGGGAAAGGGAGTATCCGAACGATGGCCGATACTCAAAGACAATGGGATACAGACAATGGGATACTGAGACAATTGCAAGCACCCAAACTCAAGGGACGACTTGAATAGGTCGAGCGTCAAGAAGAGTACCTAGACAGTGGTAAGTACTTTAAGACAAATGGGGCTAGGGATATGCTTACCTAGCAATATCTCTCGATTTCGTGAAGTATGTCTCTATTTACACAACATGCACACATGTACACAATGATTGTATATGCTGTAAATTCATAAATTCAAATGTGATTTATGCATGACAATTTTGTCAGTTTTGTACCATTTGAATTCCACTGGGGGAAAATTTTGAAAGACAACCTTCATTCCAAATGTAGATGTCTTGAGCATGCCAGGTGAGGGACTTTCAGTCTGAAAGGACTTTCCACTCACTCTCATGGAAAAGGCTATCCTGACCATTGATGCAGGATTTAAAAGGACCACACATCTTACTGTCATCATGTCAGCAGGGGTCCGAGTATTCTCGCAAGTGGTACGATTTTACCAGTGTGAGAGGTCTTCTTCGAGACCGTACTGTAGGCCTGATTGATGGCTTATCAAGGGGATCGTCAAGGTCAAGACTCTTGAAGGAATTGCTGCACGATCATCTTCGGGTTTTTGCAAGTCAAGAATCCTGCGAAAAGAGATAGAATAATCTTGCTCGTACTTCTTCGAGCGATGTTTATAGACATATGAAATCCTACGTTAATTGAAGTGCCCTAGTCTGAAGAGACTTTTACAATGGGACGCAATGTAGGCTTGACTGATGTGTAAAAAGGTGAGAGCTGGTGGTTGCCTTGGCATTTGTCGCTGGTTTTTTTTTTTTTTATTGTCAGATGGAGGTTCTATCAATTGAACCACAATAGCAACAAATGGCTGTATTTTTGACTGGGAGGCATTGGCCTTGCTTTTACTAGGCACACTGCTTTTTTATGCCCCTATTTTTTATTCCAGTTCTTCATTTATGGGCATTGACCTTGCTTTTACTAGGTACACTGCTTTTTTATGCCCCTAGTTTTTTGTTTATTTGCTTGAGGAACTGATCTAGGCAAGTTCAAGCAAATGCCTTTATTTAGACTATTGAGTCTTCATCTTTTGCTAGCACTTCTGATTATGCTGCTCGAATGGCGGAACTTCTGTTTTGCCTCCATGTGAGGGTAAATTTACAGACTCAATTAGGTTGTACAATGAATACAAGTGCGTAAAGAAAGAATTGCTCTTCGTCATTCTAAGGCACTTAAATTAACGCGAGTGTTCATATGCAATAAAGACACCCGAAGATTGATGCAAGTGCAAGCAAGAAAATTTCTATCCCTTTTCTCACCTTGTGATGCTGATTTGCCTTGTCTTTGACATGCCCCAGTGTGGGGTGATTCTTGATGAGAGAAGCTTCATCAGTGTATGAGGCTCAAGAGGGGTGAGCGATGAAATGCCTCTCACTGTTTTGGTTATCCTACCATTCGTGAGAGAACTTTTTACCCTGCAGTCATGGAATCTTCTGCACTCATCTCACAAGTGTATAGATGGGGGACTGTGTGTAGGATATAGCGCGCCTGTCATCATTCTAATGTGCCTCATCCAGCATGCTCAATCAATCTTGTATTCTTCACTTAGCTGTCTATTCTAATAATCCTTAGTGGAATCAGTGATTTAGACAAAATTATCATGCAAAAATCCCTTTGGAGAAGACATGCAGCATTTTTTTAAGTATGAGGGAGTTTGGACTCTCAAAACAAATGAAAGGTTTTTACTCAAGGAACCCTATTGACAACTTTAGGGGTGCTTACTTGGTAGAATTGTATTTACAAATGTGTTGAATTTTGAGCATCAAAAGAGTTATTCACAAATGGTTATTTACAAATGAGTGTTGATGGGTTGCTTCTATTGAATAAGGGGATGACACACGAATGATCGGCTAAGGGTTGAGAATCAACGGGCATCTCCGCTTTGCCTCGGGCTAAGCAAATTGATCTGGACCACTTGATTTGCCACTTTTTAACCATTAAGCTTGGTTCTCGAATCCCAACGCTTCCCGTTAATATGAGTTCGTAGAGTGAGTGTTAGAAATGATGCCAAGTTACCTTTCCCTCGCAGTTTATTTGTGCTGGCTCTTAGGGAAGTTGTCGACGGCTTCTTTTACATTTCAAAGCTTCCTTCGACTCGGCCTTTCCTACTTGTGGCCACATATGCATGATTGCTGGTCGTTCATTAATCTTCAACGCTTTTCTTCTCGTGGAATTTTTCCTTCGCTTTTGATTATAGCAAAGCATTAGGCAAGGTCATGTACCTCAAGCTTCTATGGAATTTGAGATGGACAATCAAAACTTCCAATTCTCCGATGGTAATTACTTCTTGCAAAAGCATGTGTCTGGGACAAGAAGTGAGGCTTCCATATTCTAAGACTGTTGACTAGGACAGAAGGTTCTTTTTAACCGACCGGTTCCCGAATGATGCGTCCTTTACACCGAGCCGGGCGAAATTGAAATGGATTACTCTTACGCGTCTCGCACGGGTAATGTCGATTTGCTCAAGTTATGCCATTGAGTTTGCTACTTGATTTTCGACACTTCCTTAAATGCTGGTGATTACCATTCATTTTTCTCCATTGAGTCAACCAAACACACATTTTTTATGATGGTGTAAATACATCACTCATATATAAAGGTGCATAGGCATTTTCATTATGATAGAGAAGTGCTTGGCAATGCCCGACGATGAACATCTTTCAAGGGTAGTATTTTTTTACGGCATCGGAATTAACCGGTTTAGAGAATTCTCGCCCATCCATCTCGCTTAGGATCAAGGCTCCTCCGGGGAGTATCTTCTTTATTACATAAGGACCCTTGTAATTTGGGGCGAACTTGCCTCCGGGCTCTGGAAAGATTGGCAACGTCTTTCTCAAGACTAGCTCGTTTACCTCGAAGTGCTTGGGTCGCACTTTTAGATTAAATGATCGAGCTACCTTCTGCTGATAACACTGACCGTGACAGAAGGCTTTCAGTCGCTTTTCATCAATCATGTTCAGCTGCTCGAACCTTTGTTGTGTCCATTCCTCCTTAGACAATCTTGCTTGGGATACGATCCGTAGGGAAGGGATTTCTACTTCCATAGGCAAAACTGCCTCCATACCATAAACCAGGGAAAAAAGGGTTGCCCCAGTAGAAGCTCGAATCGAAGTTCGATATGCTGTTAGTGCGAAGGGTAACCTTTCATGCCGCCGCGGTAGTTTTCAGCTGTCTTGGCTAGGATTCTCTTGATGTTCTTGTTGGCGGCTTCCACGGCTCCATTCATTTGTGGACGATAAGGGGACGAGTTCAGGTGTTGGATTTTGAACTCAGAAAACAATTGATCAATCAACTTGCTGTTCAGGTTTGACCCATTGTCGGTGACGATAGCTTCCTGTACGCCATAACGGGCGATTATGTCACGTTTGATGAACTTCATAACGTTTCGTGCAGTTACGCTTGCATAGGATGTGGCTTCGATCCATTTTGAGAAGTAATCGATTGTGACCAAAATGAACCGGTGCCCGTTTGATGCCTTCGGGTTGATTGGGCCAATTACATCGATGCCCCACATTGAAAATGGCCATGGCTCGATAATTGATGCGCTTCGGTTGGAGGGACATTTATTTTGTCCCCGTGAATTTGACAACGATGACAAACTTCGTACATGTTGGGCACAATCGCCTTCTAATAGAGCCGGTAATAACCTAGTCTCATTATTTTCTTGGCCAACATGCGTCCATTCATGTGAGGGCCACATACTCCCTCATGTATTTCTTGCATTATCCGTGTGGCTTCAGCTTGCATCAACACACCTTAGCGGACCGAGTCATATGATCTTTTGTACAGATTTTCACCACTGACGAAGAACCTTGAAGCCATTTTCATTAGGTATTTTCGATCAGAGGGAGTGCTTTCTTTAGGGAATTCCTGCTTCTGGACGTACTTCATGATATCGTAATACCCGGGTTTCCCATCGGGTTCTTCAGCTTATAGTCATGCAAAGGGCTTGTCTTGCCGGGACTTCGATCTTCAAAGGCTCTACTTCCAACCCCTTTGTCACTTGCAACATAGATGATAGCGTTGCTAGTGCATCAAAGAACCGGTTATGAATTCTAGGTAGATATTCGAACGAGACGTCCCGGAATTCTCCCACCAATTTTTCCAAGTAGTCGTGATAAGGCACTAGTTTGGCGTCTTTTGTTTTCCACTTGCCTAAAGTCCGATGGATAATCAAGGCGTAATCACCGAACACTTTTAGTTTTGTTACTTCCATTTCAATAGCCATTTGCGGGCCGAGGATGCATGCTTCGTATTCGGCTATATTGTTGGTGCACGGAAACATTAATTTTGCAGCCACAGGATAATGTTGTCCATTTGGGGATATTAAGACCGCCCCTTGGTGTGCTCGAACCCGACAAATTTACAGCTCCGTCAAAGAACATAGTCCATGTGTCCTCTTCTACTGTTAAAATTCGGTCGTCTGGGGAATGATCCTCGCGTACTTCTTTAGGGCAATCTGCTAACATATCAGCAATTACCCGACCTTTAACTGATTTTTGTGACGTCATCTGGATGTCGAATTCTGATATCAGGATTTGCCATTTGGCCAATTTTCCCACCAAGGCCGGGCAACCGAGCAAATACTTGATTGGGTCACTCTCGCTTACAAGGAATGTTTGGTAATGCAAGGTATACCGCCGGAGTCTGGCAAAGACCCATACCAATGCAACGCATGTTTTCTCGACTTGGAGTAGTTTTGTTCAAGTGGTGAACTTTACTCAAATAGTAAATGGCTCGCTCTTTCCCATCATGGGGTCCTTTCTGTGCCAACATTGCACCTAAGGATTCATTATTGATGGTAAGGTAGAGGGTCAAAGGGTGTCCTGAGTCGGAGGTACTAAAACCGGGGTTTCATCAAGTACGCTTTTAAATTTTCAAACGCCGCCGGCAGTCGTCATCCCATTTGATTTGTGCACCTTTCCCGAGAAGTTTAAAGAAAGGCTTTGCGCTTTCGTAAAGCTGGGAAATGAATCGCGCAATATAATTTAGTCTTCCTAGGAGGCTCCGAACTTCTTTTACAGTCGAGGGAGGAGGCATCTCAAATATCGCTTTAGTTTTTGATGGGTCCACTTCTATCCCTTTACAGCTCACAATGAATCCAAGTAATTTGCCAGAAGTTGCCCCAAACACATATTTTGCTGGGTTCAAGCGCAACTTAAACTGGCGAAGTCGATTGAATAATTTTTCTAGGGTCTTTACATGGTCCTCTCCGTGTCTGGTTTTAGCGATCATGTCATCGACATATACTTCAATTTCTTTATGCATCATGTCATGGAAAAGGGTGGTCATGGCACGTTGGTAAGTTGCTCCGGCGTTTTTCGTGCCAAAGGGCATGACCTTATAGTGAAAAGTCCCCCATGGAGTAATGAACGCCGTCTTTTCCTTGTCTTCCTCCTTCATTTTTATTTGGTTGTATCCCGAGAATCCATCCATGAAAGAGAAAAGTTTGAGCGGAATGCACGGGTAGCTTGAGCGAAGTTTTCTGTCAGGTGGTGTACGGTCTCGCGCAATTCTTCGACTTGGTGTTGAAGCTGGATGAACGAGAAGTTATCGCCTGTCTCTTCTAGCTGCTCTTCCTCAATGGCACCTATGAAAATGTCCCCGAACATGGTGGTCATGTCATCTGGCCCCTCCTTCTTTATAAGTGAGGGCCAAGTCGTGTCTTCCTGGAGTATAGGCAACTTCGCACTTCCGGGGCTGAACCATTTTGAAGTATTCACTTCTTCTTCCTCATGCATCATCTTGGCTGGGCCTGGGAAAGTTTCCTTGAGACAGGGATATACGAGGCCGACTTTTTTCTTTGCTTTTCTATCCGGGGAATATCCTAAACCGATAGTGTAGGGTCTCCTCAAGGCTTCAATAGGCCGACGGATGCCCCGGCCTCTCCTACCAAGCCCTCGTCCTGAATGAAACCATGTCCAACCATGATTTTTCCTACCATGATTGCAGCGCTTGATTCCTCGGGACGAGAGGCAAAGTCCCTTGAGTTTCGTGTATAGTAGACACGAGCTTGAACGATTGATAGCTGGCTTCGCTTTTGTCACTAGGTTCGACATAAGGGATGGCCGTCTCGTGGTAGATGCGATGATCCTCTTCTCCTCGGACCGTGATCAGTTTTCCTCCAACCACGAACTTCACACTTTGGTGGAGGCTTGAAGGTACTGCTCCTGCGACGTGGATCCACGGGCGCCCTAAGAGGAAATTGAACGCAGTGGGGATATCCATTACTTGGAACAAAATTTTGAATATGGTTGGGCCAATTTGAATGTCGAGCTCGATCTCTCCCACTGTTTCCTTCTTTGTTCCATCGAATGCTCGAATGAAGTCTTGGGTACTTGGATCCATGATCTCTATGTTAAGGCGATGGAGTGTCGCTAGTGGACATATGTTAAGAGCAGATCCGTTGTCAATCAAGCACTCGAGCGACGTGAGATGTGTTGTACTTGATCGATATGTAGAGGCCTTTGGTATGTCCTCTACCCTCCTCAGGAATTTCTTCATCAGAAAATGTCATTTGATCTTTTAAAAGGATGGTACTGACAAATTCCTTGAGTTTGTCATGCTCAATCGTTTCAGGGACATGTACTTCACTTAGTACTTTCATGAGGGATTTCTGGTGCTTGACAGATGTTTGAAGTAATTCCAGCAGAGAGATCTGTGCTGGTGATTTTCGTAGTTGTTCCACCACATTATATTCACTGGCCTTAACTATGGCCAAAAATTCCCTGGCTTCTTCGTCAGTGACGGGCTTAGCAGACTGAGTATTTGCTTGACCATAGGTTCTCTCAGATCTCGTGACTAAACCAACATCAAGGTCATAAGACCATGGTACTGCATTGTTGTACTTGTATTTGTAAGGCTGGGGAATCTCAATGACTATAGCCGCTTCGCTGTTGATGCTTGAACAATGGCTTTCTTCCTTTCAAAGACGCTCTCGTGTGAGGCGGAATTCTTCTTTTCCTTTTCTGCATTTAGCGCGGCAAATTCTTCCTCCCGCTTGATGAGGACTTGCGATATGGTAGAAACTATGCTGGCGTGGCCGGCGTACATGATTATTTTGGCCTCTATCATTCTTAACACCCTTTCCTTCATTTTTGCAAAGGGTGGTATTTCATCACTTGGATAATACCCGGTTTCTACTAGCCCTCGATAGATGTCAACAATATGTGTATTGACATTTCTGATTTGACCGGCTTTAGAACTGGATATCATGTTTACTTTGTCGCATGATCGTGAGCGGATTGCTTTGGACATTTAGCTTTGCGCTTTGGAATGAGAAGGCCTTAGTATCCAAAAGAGGTTCGGATTCGATGCTTAAGGACGAAACACTCATCGCTGAATGGCCTACTTCTCCCATGTGATAGTCACATTTTTGGACGGGTCATAGCTGGAGAAGTTTTCGGCGTTGGGTCGTCTTGGCTCGCTTGAAAGGAGGCTTCGTTCCGGAGGATTGCCAAAACCTGGGAGGGAGATCCAGGAAGCGGAGTGAATTGTCTTCGGTTGTTGTAGCGTTGGGGTGGACGGTTATTAGTCTGTTGTTGACTTGTGTTTGTCTGAACGGTCGGGAGGTGACTGGTGTTTGCAGTGTAGGTGGCATTGACATCAATCAGGGGCTCTTTTTTCATGTTGAGCCTTCTGCCGACAGGTGCAGGCTCAGTGAACCAGCCGTCCCTTAAACCTGTCTCAACCTGCTCTCCCACTGGAATGAGCTGGTTGAATGATTCAGCGATCGTAGTAACCATACGATTGCGGTATTCATAGGGGAGGGTTTTGATGAACATTTTTCCAGTTCAAAGTCAGTTGGCTCAGGACTGATCTGGGCGGCGAGATTCCTCCATCTAATAGCATATTCTTTGAAAGATTCCTGCTTTTTCTTTTCCGTGCGATCGAGATCCTCACAAGAAGGGGTAATGTCCATTATGAATTTGTACTTGCTTGAGGAATGCCTCACTTGCTTCACTCCATGTTTCAATGAGGTTTATGTTCTTTTTGATGTACCACCTCGGGCGGGACCTACCAGGCTTGATCGAACAACTGGATCATTAAAGGTACATTATTAACGTCTTTGGTCATTCGAACCAAATACATTTGCAAGTGAGCCCTTGGGCGGTCGTGCCATCGTACTTCTCAAATTCAGGCATTTTGAATTTTTCCGCATTTTGACCTTAGAGTAGATGGAGAGGTCTGTTGGAGTAGGATCTTGAAGGCCCCGCAGCTTGCTTTAGCCTTTCTTCAAGTTTCTCAAGGCGTTTGTCATGTTCAGTCTTAGACAAACTGTTGGGTTTTGCTTTTTCAACTATGATTTGGTGTGTATCATCCTCCAATTCAGGCATATTATCATCGCATCTCTTCCTTGATCACCTCGGGTGGACGATTGTGGTAACAATACTTCGATTGAGGTCAGGCGGGGCCAATTTTCCTTGGATGGAATCTATCTGCTTTGAGAGTTGTTGAAGCACATTGAAGACTTGCTTCATTTCACTTTCCATAATCTCGACATGGCTTGGCACATTTTCTTCAGCCATCCTAGCTTTTGGATTTGGCGAATACGACTATGTTGTGATTACCTGTATTTGTGCAAAACGGAAAGAACATAAGCGAGAGAAACAAATGGAATATTGGCCCATGGCAAGGGTCGAGTCATTTTTATTTATTAACAGGGGAAATATACAATGCCGAAAGGGCTCTTCAAACAGGTACAAAAGATAGAGCGATCCTAACTATTTACATTTAGACATATTCACAAAAAAACCAGACCGCCCATTTTCATATGTGATGGGAAGCTCCAGGTCTTGTGAAGCCGCTTGCTCCTTCGTGCTAGCTTTGATATGTGTTTCCCGCTTGTCTCCGCACTTCTTTCCGAGTTTTAATTCGTCCTTGCGAGTAAGCTTATCGCCACGTCGGGGATTGCTGGTTGCGCTTCCTCGGGAATTATGTGGTTGAGGATGTAGAATGTGGATGCATGCTGAGCCTTTTCTTGCCCCTTCAATCTTCTGGGTACGATAATCTTTTCTGGGTGACATCTACTCCATGCATCTTGGATCATGCAGATTTCTTCTGAGTAATCATAACCGGTATGGGTGAAAGGGATTCGGAACAACCACGGCTTGAGTGGCGGTGGGATTTCTTGGAGGACCCCGTACCGACGAGCCACCCTATGTGGATAATATGAGGTAGCTCCGGAGAGGCCCAAAGAAGGATAGGGTTGTAATAATCAAGCGCAAAACGCGCCTCTCCCGCAATGAACCATTTAGTTCGCCATAGGAATGTCTCGTGGACGGGGTTTCTTAATAAGTTAATCCATCGAGAATATTCCTCGCCGGGAGAGTACTTTTCCAAGTTTTGAAACTTTTGAAGTGGATGTTTGAATTTGTTGATTTCAAATATTTGCATGAGGTGCCCAAATCCTTTGATATGGGAAAAGAACCACATTTGTAAAATTTCCGGGCGGCCCTCATGATTTTTTCTTTGTTTTCCTTAAAACGGTTAAGGGATAAAAATGTTTCGATAAAACCATGTTCACATATCCTGCCCCAAAAGTGACTTGATTTATCACCCATGCCATTGAAGGATTTATGGCATTCTTCCTATAGGGGAAGATAATAAATCCGAAGAACGCTAAGAGGAAGATCTTGCTTTTTTGGTTCATCGATTGTTTTTCAAAACATTCGGTTAAAGATGATAGCGGGAAAGCATTGTTGTTGGCTTCAACAATTTCTCTTACCGAATGATTTTTCAAAAACCGTGATAGACTAACCACGGGGTCAATGCTAATCGGTGGCTTAACAAGCTCTCTCACCGCAGGCATTCCTATGGCGAGACTGTATTCTTCCAAGGTCGGAGTCAGTTCAAATTTGCCGAACATGAAGGTGGATGTTTCAGGGCACCAGAAATGTGGCAGTGCTTGCATGACGCCAGAGTGGATATTGACTTGGAGCAACGGAAGGAGATGACCGATGCTTGCTTTGACACGCTCTTGGCTGAGCTGATCTAACTGATTCCACCATCTGAGGAGCTCTTTCTTGGGAGTAGGAATGAACTGGATATCGATTCTTCCCATCACATATGAGAAAGGGAGTTACACGATCTTACCCTATGCCATGAGCCAATAAAAAGACTGTATAAAAATAAAGAAATTACTTTACTTTTAAATAAAATGGCAAGCACGAGACATGCACATGGGACGTGCGGCTCGATTTCTAACTCGAAGGCTTGTTGAGATTAAAAGGATATCCGCCCGTCGTTGTCTCGCGTTAGCGGATATCCTCCTAACCTCGGCTAAGAAATTCGGGAAAAGAAAGGCAACCTCTACATCGCAGTCTCGCGTTCGAGGTCGTATCTTTCTTAACACCATCCTAGAAATCCTATGGCGGCCCAGGTCCGGCGGCCGGGTTGTGTGTGCCATGTGTAGTGTTTAAAACAGTAAAGCATGCACAACAGTTTATAATCACAAGAAAATCTATTTTAAGCAAACTTAAAATAAATTTCTAAGCTTTTGACTCGCATAAAGAAAAAAAAAAACCTAAGTCGGTAAAGAATTTAAACAAGACAAAAATGGCCTAAGTCTTCAATTCCCAAATGGAGTCGCCAAGCTGTCGCGACCTCTTTTTTTTCGGCGCCCGCAATCGGGTACGGGCGCCTAAGGAGGCTAATGGCTCGGCTGAAATTAATTATGCCCGGACTCTCCCAAGTCCACCAATTCACGACTTAATGGTTCAAGTTTTTTAACCTGTAAATCAATTTTTAAAATGGAGTCGCCACTAATCGATTTGGGGTGGGTTGATTAGAAACCCAAGCGAAGTATTGGGAGAAATACTCACTCTGCGTAACCGAGAAATTAGGATCGGGGACTTGATTACACTAGTTAATCACTAATGCCCTTTCGGTACCTAATCTTGTTTAAACCTTGAGTTTTTTTGGATGCTCGAGGGATTTTCCATGCATTTTTGGGAGGAAAAACATTTCTTGAGTCTTTTTCTAATTTTTTTTGACATAAAAGGGATTTTTTTGATTTTTTTGGTATTTTTTTTTTTGGAAAATACAAGTCTTTTTGGCTTTTTCTGAATTTTTTTGGCTTTTTCATGAATTTTTGGTTTTTTTTTTGGATTTTTGGCATTTTTTGGAAAATATGGAATTTTTTTTTTTGGAAAATAAAATATTTTTTTAATATTTTTCAAAATATTTTTGGAAAATAAATTATTTTTGACTTTTCTCGATTTTTTTAGAAAATAAAACATTTTTCAACATTTTTTTAAATATTTTTCGATTTTCTGGAAATTAAAACATTTTTTAATATTTTTTTCGAAAATAAATTATTTTTGATTTTTTTTAAATATTATTTATTATTTATTATTAAAAATATTATAAAAACTGACCCGGCCGGATCCGCGGGTTGGGTCCGACCCGGCCAACGACCCGCACGCGCACGGCACGCGCGTTGCGGGCCCGACTCGGATTTTTGCCCTCTTTCTTTTTTTTTTTTCTTTTTTTATTTATATTGAAACGGCGTCGTGGCCGGTGTTTAGTGACAACCGGCCCGGCCCGACAACCCGATCCGACAGCCCGCTCCATGACCCGGCTCCCGCAAAAAACCTACCCGGTTCCGAGACCCGGATCCAATTCGATGACCCGGAAAATCGCAAACCCTAGGGTTTGCGAATCCGCGGCGCCGGGGGGAACCGGGTGTTTGGCGGCAACGGCGACTACGGCGGCGGCGGCGACAATGGCGACGGCGACGACGGCTAGGTCGACGGAAAACGGCTACGATGAACGGCAACGGTAACGGCGACGCTCTTTTTTACCTTCTCTCGAACGGGGACGGTGACGGCAACAATGCCGGATCGAAGGCAGCAGCGGCGGAGGCGCTCGACGGCAACGAGGGCGAGGACAGACTGGGCAACGATGGCGAGGATCGAGACGGTGGCCCGAGGCTCAGCTACGGTGACAGTGAGACGGCGGCACGGCGGGATTTGGCACAGCAGCGGCGTCGGGGGGTGGGACCTCTTCTTCCGCCCCTCTTCGCGAATCCAGAACCCCTGCACCTCCTCCGACCTCGCTTCTCTCTCTCCGGCCAGATCCAAGCCTCCACCGGCCGATCCGACCTCTTCGGACTTGCTCGCCGGCGGCCTCCCCCGAAGTCTCTCAGTGGGAGGTCGGCCGAGCTCGCGACCCGATTTCTCTCTCGTTCGCTCTTCGATTCCTCCCCGAAGTCTCTCGGTGGGAAGATCTTTGAGCTCGCTCGTCCCCTTCGACGATGGAAGTGCTCCGCTATTTATAGGTGAGGAGGTCCGGTCGACGGAACTTCGACCGCCGGTCCCCTTTGCGCGCCGAGCAGTTCTCCTTGGCTGGACCGGCATCCCATCCGAGCTTATCCAGCGAAGCGTGCTCGGCATTGATGGCGCCTGAGATCTTATCCTCTCCGGCCGACGTCGGCCTACTCCTCTTGGGTGGTTGCCGTCCTTTGCGCGCGTCGTCGTCTTCTGCGCGTGAACTACAGAGGCGGAGAAGGAAGGAGCGAGGAAGAAGAAGAAGGAAGAAGAAGGAGAAAAAAAAGGGGGGGCCGGGCTGGAGGAGAAATGGGCCGCTTCTTTTTTTTGTTTTTTCCTGTTTTTTTCTGTTTTTATTATCTATTTATCCGAAAAGATAAAATAAATTAAAAAATTAATTAATAAACTAAGCCTAAATAAAATTGAGGTGTCAACAGAAGATGTCTCATAGGGTTCAAACTACGTTGTTAACATTTAGTGTGCTTCATTTGGACGATTATCCTTTCATAGAGCACACCTTCTTTGTTAGGAACACATAATTATTACGTATGATCTTATCCTTTTAAGCTTTTATGGCATTATGAACCACGTATGCACACATATATGTAACTTTGACAATAAAAGTTACATTTACAGGTCTCTGCAATCGAAGATAAGGAGAATAACATCAGTTCTTCCTTTTAGGATGCCAAATCTGAACCACACCGTAGAATTTGTCCTGTTCTTCTACATATGGAGCTGGCTCTAGTAGTTTGAACCCAAATCAGGTTCTGCTGGAGGACTTGAACGGGCTACATGGACACAGATCGATAATTCGTACTGATCGATATATTTTTGAGTCAACTGAATGACGGAATGGGCGATAAGAAGGGAGCGGCAAGGTAGAAGTCTTCATCACTGATGGGCCGCTATTTAAAGGAGGATGTATGAAATATGTTTCAAAAATGTAATATTGTTATATCTTTTATGTGTTTATCGTGTTTTGTCATTAGACTGACGAGGTTGTGTTTACAGCATTAGACTTAAAAATTCAACAAATGTTTGCATATCCTTACTTTAGTTCCTTAATTACCTATGTTAATCTCATTGCAAATTTAGTTGATATTTTTCCTTAAACATGAGTTTTTGAGATTGAGAGCTTTAAATTGGGACTGATTTTTTCCACCAATTATGTAATGCATTCCAATATCCCTCGTTCTCTTGATGTCAAAAGAATATCGCATCGTATTAAAGTTTGGATTCTCATTTCTATACCGGATATGAACTTTCGCTATATTATTATAATATGTAATCATATAGACCTTACTTTTTCTGCTTCACATGGAACCTAATTATTTTAAACCTATTCCTTCAAAAGAAAAATCGCAAGTGCTTCCACGATAGTCTTATCCTTCTGATACTGCCAAGTGAAGGATATGATTATTTTGACGTGTTAGTTTATACATATCATACTTTGATGCGGAAATTCAAAGTAAAACAATGATCTTTGAACTTCATGATTTTCACAAATGGATGAAGACATACCTTTCTCCATAGCGTTGCACTTGTGATGATCGTTGTAGAAAACCGAAGAACTCGAACCAAAAGATGAAATCCGATTTCTCTCCCTTAACCCACTAAACCTTAATGTATTCAATTGATGGAGGAGAGAATACTAAGTGCTTTTCTGTTATTGTTGTTCATTGTGGGTGGAGAGAGGACCGGACTCTATTTATACGTTCCTTTTGAAAAGGTGCCTTCCATCAAAGCGATATACCCTTTCGTTTTATTGGAGTCGCAACTTCTCATAACCAATAATTATTTTATAGCATTTCAATAATTATTAAACCATATAATAAATCATATCATGTGGGCCACAATAATTCTTACATTCTCCCACTTGACCCATATGATTTTCCTTTCATGGTTTAATAAAGACTATAATGTGCACAATAACATCATGCTATAAAATTTCATTAAATTGGCAATCACATAATAATCACAATTAAGTAAAGAAAACTAATGTGAGTCATAGCGGTTGTATGTCATTAATCGACATAGTCCCTTCTATGTACTACAACTATAGCACTTTACTTAACATGATCCATAAATGAGAAGTACAATAATAGTCCAACCATAATGTTTCTTTAGAAACTATCCTGTTTAACATTAATCTATTTCTATAATGTATACTAAATAGAAAACAGGAAATATCAAAAACACGTAAGTGAGCTCAAAGTGTCAAATACATAAACTTAATACAATCATAATACAAACATTAATGACGTCCAATAATGCCCATCTTTTCAACATGCTCATTAAATGTTTTGGGCGGCAGTCCTTTTGTTAAGGGATCTGCTATCATAAGATTGGTGCTAATGTGCTCAATTGACACTCTTTGTTTCTAAACTTCTTCCTTGACAGACAAGTATTTGATCTCCATATGCTTAGCACCCTTAGAATACTTGTCGTTCTTAGAGAAGAACACTGCTGCATAGTTATCACAATAAATTTTCAGCGGCTTGGCAATACTGTCGACAATCACAAGCCCTGAAATAAAATTCCGCAGCCATAATCCATGAATAGTGGCCTCAAAGCATGCCACAAATTCAGCTTCCATAGTGGATGCAGCAATAACGGACTGTTTCGCACTCTTCCATGAAATTGCCCCTCTAGCCAGAAGAAACAAGTAACCAAACGTTGATTTTCTTGTATCAACACATCCGGCTAAGTCTGAATCTGAATATCCAATCACCTCGAGATGATCGGATCTTTTATAAGTGAGCATATGATTCTTCGTTCCTTGCAAGTATCTAAGAACTTTCTTTGCAGCTTTCCAATGATCTATTCCAGGATTACTTTGATACCTGCCTAGCATTCCGACAAAGAAAACCGATGTCCGTCCGGTGCAAGTTTGTGCATACATTAAGCTCCCCACAACAGATACATAAGGAATATTTTTCATTTGTTCTCGTTCCAATTCACTTTTCGGACATTGCATAAGGCTAAATTTATCACCTTTCTGAATTGGAACTATTCCTGCTGAACATTTACTCATATTGAATCTCTCTAAAATTTTCTCAATGTAGGCTTTCTGAGACAATCCTAATAATCCTTGTGATCTATCACGGAATATTTCTATTCCTATCACATATGTTGCCTCTCCCATATCCTTCATTTCAAAATTCTTAGAGAGAAACTTCTTGGTTTCATGTAACAAACCAAGATCATTAGCAGCAAGCAAAATATCATCAACATACGTAACTAGAAAAATAAACTTGCTCCCACTAATCTTCATATATATACACCGATCAACGGTGTTTTCCTTAAATCCAAATGAAGTTATGGTATCGTTAAACTTAAGATACCATTGTCGGGAAGCTTGTTTAAGTCCATATATTGATTTCTTTAATTTACATACCATGTGTTCCTTTCCTTTAACTGAAAAGCCTTCGGGTTGGTCCATATAAACCTCTTCTTCTAAATTCCCATTAAGAAAGGCGGTTTTTACATCCATTTGGTGTAACTCCAAGTCATAATGAGCCACCAAAGCCATAATGATTCTAAGTGAGTCCTTCTTAGAGACTGGTGAAAATGTCTCTTTATAGTCAATGCCTTCCTTTTGTGTAAAACCCTTTGCAACAAGTCTGGCTTTATGTCGTTCAATATTGCCTTTTGAGTCGCGCTTGGTCTTAAAGACCCATTTACACCCGACCTTTTTACATCCTTTAGGCAATTCAACAATATCCCAAACTTGATTTTGATGCATGGATTTTAACTCTTCTTCCATGGCATTAAACCATTCATTAGAATCTTCACATTCCATGGCTTGGGAAAATGAATCTGGATCATTTCCAATTCCTAAGTCAATTTCTGACTCTTGTAGATAAACCATATAGTCATCAGAAATAGCCGACCTCCTTTCTCTTTGAGATCTTCTTAATGCTATTTCTTGTGACTCAGCTATTGGAGGTTCAATATTGACATCTTCATTATGGAGTGTTTGTTCATTAATTTGTTGTTCTTGATTATTGTTAGGTTGTACTATAATATCAGGAACAACAACTTTTGAAGCTTCGGGTATAGGAACTTCTACCCTTACTTCTTGAATGCAAGCATCACGCATTCTTTCACTCTCACTGATGTCACCATTCTCAATGAACCTAGCATTTCCAGATTCAACAATTCTTGTACTATGATTAGGACAATAAAATTTATACCCTTTGGATTTCTCTGCATAACCAATGAAATAACCACTTTGGTCGTTCTTGAATCCAATTTCCTTTCATGTGGATTGTAAATTCTCACTTCTGCTTGACAACCCCAAACATGCAG
Organism: Eucalyptus curtisii; assembly: GCA_017140595.1. NCBI lineage: Eukaryota > Viridiplantae > Streptophyta > Magnoliopsida > Myrtales > Myrtaceae > Eucalyptus > Eucalyptus curtisii. The sequence goes on along the minus strand of CM029494.1, from coordinate 3,041,985 downwards.
GTGTCGTAAACTAGGTTTCCTTCCCGTCCACAGTTCAAAGGGAGTCTTTGGAACTGCCTTACTAGGAACCCTGTTTAATAAATACATAGCAGTCTTTAAAGCATACATCCACAAAGATAAGGGTAAAGATGAATGACTCATCATACTCCTAACCATTTCCATTAAAGTACGATTACGCTTTTCTGCTACACCATTTTGTTGTGGTGTACCTGGCATTGTGTATTGAGCACAAATGCCATGTGTTTCGAGGAATTTAGCAAATGGACCTGGACATTGTCCCGATTCATTATACTTTCCATAATATTCACCGCCTCTATCTCGATCTTATTATTTTCACCTTTCTATCTAATTGCCTCTCAACCTCTTTAATATACACTTCAAGTGCATTCACTGATTGAGACTTATCATGCAATAGATAAATGTAACCATAACGTGAAAAATCATCAATAAAGGTTATGAAATAGCTTTCCTTACCAAAAGATGGAACATCAAAAGGACCACATATGTCAAGATGTATAATTTCAAGAAGTTCTTTGCTTCTTGTGGCACCTTTCTTAGTATGCTTTGTTTGTTTACCTTTAATACAATCAATACACACTCCAAGGTCAGTAAAATCCAAATTTGGAAGAATTTCATTCTTCACTAATCTTTGCATTCTTTCCTTGGATATATGACCCAAACGTTTATGCCACAAGTAAGCAGAATTTTCATCCACCAAACTTCGTTTAGTGCCAACATTATGATGCAAAGTCATTAATGTCTCAACAAAAGTATTATCAAGTCTAAATTTGTAGAGACCATCACATAAAATTCCAGTTCCAATAAGAGTATCATTCTTAAATAAACTGAAAGATTCAGATCCAAACTTACAATAAAATCCCGCTACATCAAGTCTTGGCAAAGAAACTAAATTGCGAGAAAATGTAGGTACATAAAGGGTTCAAACAAATCCAAATAATGCCCAAAAGATCTAAGATCAAACGATAAGTGCCAATGCCTTCAACTAGAGCTTTGTTTCTGTTCCCCGTAATCACATAACTTTCATTTGGCTTTATAGTTTGGATCGTAAGAAATCCCTGCATCGTATTTGACACATGAGTGGTGGCACCAGAATCAATCCACCAAGTATTATGAGGAACTTCAGTAAAGTTTGATTCAAAACATACTAAAGCACAAGGCTTACCTTTCTTTTCGAACCAAGCCTTACATTTCAGACAATCTTTCTTCAAGTGTCCAATTTTGTTGCAAAAATGACACTTAATAAGATTGTGTTCCTTCTTGTGGATTTGAGAAGCCTTTGAAGAATCATTCAGGACGTGTAGTCCTTTCTTCTTGCTCCTTCCACCTTTCCTCTTGAAATTCTTTCGAACTTCTTGATGACTTGAGAGATGAACAGAATGAGCTTTTTGATTCTTTATCCTTGTTTCCTCTTGAACTAGCATACTGGCCAATTCATTTACATTCCACTTATCCTTTATAGTGTTGTAATTCATTTGAAATGGCCCATATTGCTCATGAGGCAAGGAATTAAGTATAAATTGTACTAAAAAGTACTCATCCACATTCATTCCCAAAGTCCTTAACTTTGCTGCTAAATTCGTCATCTCAAGTATATGCTCATGCATGGTACGCGAACCATCATATTTCATGGTGGTTAGTGTGCTCATCAATGTACCAGCAAGTGACTTATCGCAGTTTGAGAACGCTCTTCCACAAATTTCATAAATTCCTTAGCATTGTTAGTCTTGGGAAGAGAAGTCTTTAAGTTGTTTGCAACTCGTCATTCGCATGAACATTAAGCTTAATCTGTTCGATCTTTCCCAAGCTTTATGGAAAGACTTTGCATCATCGCTACTTTCATCGGTAATAGCAGCTGGTTTCTCAGCTTGAAGTGCTAAATCAAGATCCAGGACACCTAAGTGAAATTGGACTTGCTCACTCCAATCAGGAAAATTTATCCCATTGAATAAGGGAACAGTACGAAGCATGCGAATGGAGTGAAACAGTATGATACTGCAAATGTGCAAGAAAATACTCATACATTAATGCCTTGAGAATATCACCTAATCAGATTCAAACTAAACTACACATGTACATCATAGTTCTCCTTTGGGCGATCCTATGATATACAAATATATATAAACCATAATGATGCTAATAACTTTTATTTGGTAATTGTAAATATTTCTTATTAAAATTTATTTGCTATCTTTGGATATACAAACAAATTTAACAAGTCATATTAATTACCAACTATCATGTTCATGAATTATAAGAAAATAATTAACCTTTGGGTTAATCCCTAAGTTCTTATAATAAATGAACTTCAATATACCCATAACTCCAATAATGATATGCAACATATCAATTTCATATATATAGCATCAATTAATCATGGGTAATTGAATAAAATAATTTACAATATTAAAAAATTCAAAAGACTTCAAGGTTTGGCCACTTTGGTGACTAACAAACCATTCATAATATGAATTTTTAATATTGTAAAATATAAATATTTACCAAATTCCACACAAGGACAAAACCGTAATCAAAGCATAAGGGTAAAATCGTAAAATCATAATTCCATAAGGGCAGAATCATAAATTTATAATCCAGGGGCAAAATGGTAAATAATCAGTAATGGCAGAATCGTAATTATAAATTAAACAGGGGCATAATTGTAAATAACCATCAAAAGAAGGGCAAAACGGTAATTAGGAGCCGCGGGAGGGGCAAAAGCGTAAAAAATGCCACGCGGGGACGTCGAGCACGTGCCGAGCACGTGCCTTCGTCCTCGGCGGGCGCGTGCCCCGCACGCGCGTTCGGGGCGCGCAGCGCACGCGCCGCTAACCGCCGCAGTAGTTCCGCGCGCGTGGGCTCCACGCGCCGGCGGTTAGCGCGCGCGTGTATCCCACGCGCACGGCGATTTCGCGCTTGACGGCGCGGGCGCGTGGGATCCACGCGCCGCAACCGCAGCGCGCATGGACCCACGCGCCTTCTTCCCGCGCGACGCAGGCGATTTTCTTCGCCATTTTTCGTCCTTTCATCCCCTCGTTTCGCTCTAATTCTTCCATTTTCGATATTTTTTCTCCATGAAAACTTCCATCATTCGGATTTTCTTCGACGTAACCATCCGAAAACATTTTGACAATAACAAATAGTACGAACAGGATCGTTCAACGAATCATCAAACATAAATCATAATATTTCTATAAATGGAAAAATCATGAGATCATAAACCATGCTCTGATACCAACTGTTAGTTTATACATATCATACTTTGATGCGGAAATTCAAAGTAAAACAGTGATCTTTGAACTTCATGATTTTCACAAATGGATGAAGACATACCTTTCTCCATAGCGTTGCACTTGTGATGATCGTTGTAGAAAACCGAAGAACTCAAACCAAAAGATGAAATTCGATTTCTCTCCCTTAACCCACTAAACCTTAATGTATTCAATTGATGGAGGAGAGAATACTAAGTGCTTTTCTGTTATTGTTGTTCATTGTGGGTGGAGAGAGGACCGGACTCTATTTATACGTTCCTTTTGAAAAGGTGCCTTCCATCAAAGCGATATACCCTTTCGTTTTATTGGAGTCGCAACTTCTCATAACCAATAATTATTTTATAGCATTTCAATAATTATTAAACCATATAATAAATCATATCATGTGGGCCACAATAATTCTTACATGACGAATATATCCAATATTGCTGGAGAAAATTATCTAAAAAGTCATAAATCTTTTAATTGTGTTAATTGAGTCATAAACATTTTCATATTATGCCAATTGAGTTTATTCGACCGTCCTAAGTGGCATGACCGTTATTGACTTGGATAATTTTTAATAATATTTAAATTTTTTTTGTTTTCCTTCTTTACTTCTTTTTTGTTTATTGTGAAGGGTCTGCCAGCCATCGACTAAGGCCCAGCTCTTGCCAGTCACTAGGGGCGCATGATAACAATTTTGTTTGAGAAATCAATTTCTAGCTAGAAATTGATTTTTTTCATTTCTATTCCCCAAACAAGTTTCTAAGCAAAGATACGCATTTGATAACTTTATAAAATTTCTATTCCTGAAATAGAAATTCATTTGATAACGACACAAAATTTCTCCCTCCCAAGTGGTGGTGAGAGGCATCCAGTGACTGGCAATTGATGACGAGAGGTGGGTGAGTGGTGTTTGATGACCGGCGGTCGATGGCTTCGGGGCGGCTAGTGGTCGGCAACGAGCGACTGGTGGCGAGAGGTAGGTAGGTGGTGTTCGGCGATTGGCGACTAACAATCAGCCGACGGTGGTGGGCGGTGGGTGACCGATGGAGGGTGAGCGATGACCAATGACCGATGGTCGACGGCTTGGAGGTGGCTAGTGGTCGACAACAAGCGACTGGTGGCGAGAGGTAGGTAGGTGGTGTTCGACGATCGGTGACTAGCGATCAGCCGACAGTGATAGGCAGTGGGTGACCAACGGCGAGTGGGCAAGGACCGATGACCGGCAATCAAGAATCGGCATCCAAAGATTTAGCATGCAGGCGACTAGCACCCGGCAATCGACGGTCGTTGATAACAAGAGTGAACAATGAGAAAAGTTTTCATTTTTCACTTTTGTTTTAGAAATAAAAAAGTTTAAAATTTTAACTTTTGATTATTAGTCCAAATCTATTTCTAGAGTAGAAATCTGTTCTAGAAAAAAAAATGAAATTGCGTTGCCAAGCAGATTTTTATTTCAAACATGTTCTGGAGAATAGAAAAATAAAGAAATATAAAAACACAATAGTTATCATGCGCGCCCTAGGTGAGGCCTTCAAAGTCCTCATTGGCCGCGTGTCCTTGCTAGCTGTGGAGAGGGTCACGACACTCGCCTAGCTTCTTGTCAACCATTACTAGGTAAGGGTTGCAGCCCTCGCTCAAAGCCAAGCAAGGGCCGTAACCCTAGTAGAGTGGTTAGTGAGGGCTTGTTGCCCTCGTATGCGGCCCTTACTTAGATCTAGGTGAGGGCTTGCGGCCTTACTTGGCTGTGTGCGTGGGCAACAAGCCCTTGCTAGCCACTAGGCGAGGCTAAGCGAGGGCCGTGACCCCTTGCCCAGTGGCCAACGGCTCTTGCTTAATGATCGATAGCCCCTTGCTGGCCCTTTAACACTAATAAAATTATTAAAAAGGTAAAGAAGGAAAAAGAAAATGAAAGAAAAGAAAAGAAGAAAAAGAAAAATATTCAAAATATATTTGAAATATCATTAAAAATTATCCACAACTCGACATCCATGTTAGCGATTTTCAGCTAAAATTGGTTGAATAAACTCAATTGGTACAATTAAAAGAATTATAACTGAATTGGTAAAAGTATAATTGATTTAGGGCTTTTTGGGCAAATTTCCTAATATTACACTAAATTACACCCTGTAATTGAAGAATGGTCTTAAAAGATAAATAGATAATTAACTTAAAATTTATCCACGAACAAAATTGGATGTATAGAATGGGAGAAACCGAAAGCTATGCTCAATGGAATTTTCAAACCCAAGAAACAACAAATATGACAATCCTTCCGAAAAAAATGATAAAATTCGTAGAAAGTTGATCATTTCGATATACTTATATCAATCGTGATTGTTTCTTTTGGTACTTTTACATATAATAATATGCTAAACCATGCATGATCGACTATGTAATGACCATTTAGCGTTTGAATTAAATCTATTTATGAAACTTAAATTAATATAGAAGAGGGAGTGTACGCACTCGATCCAAATTATCAGAATATATATCCAACAAAGTTTGTCTCTGCGGAGGGATGAATTCCTACTCAAAGTATTGGAGTGGCTAAACTGGAAAATAATTGATTTAGTAAAACAATTATTTAGTTAAATTTTAGATTTTCAACTGTTACTTCACTTCTATTTTATAGCGATGCTCTATTTTTCCAGCACAATTAAAAAACTAACATTTCTTCAAACTCCTCAAAACTCTAACTCTCTTGCTTTATGGAAGTTTTTATGCCGACTTCACCTTCCTTGACACCCCAAATGCTTTGTGGTCGTACCCGTTCTTTTATTAGATTACATTAGTAATAGATTTAAAACAAGAGAAAATAGTTCAAGTGCTATCAATCTTCTTTCGATGCCTGCCCGTTCTTTTAATTGAATAACCACAAGGGAATGATCAAGATAAGTAATTAATTTGCACATAATGTAATCATATTGAAAACTTTGGAAACGGGAGCCAAAATATACCAAATTGTTATATTTATAATGCGAGAGTTGGCCAAAAAGTCTTAAGTAATTTTACAATAATCAATCTAATCTTAAACTTTTCAATTTAGCCAATTCAGGTCTAGACATTTGATGATTTGCCAATTTAGTCTTTTCGCCAATTTAGCTTAGAAATTGATTACATGAAGTTAGCCATTTTACGTAGCACAGTCGGTATGGACAATTTCTTACAATTTTTTTCAATTTTTTTTCTTTTCTTTTTCTGTTCTATTTTTTTTCCCTTTTGCTGTTCATCTTCAACCTTTCAGCGCCTTCTCTCCTTTACCATTCAGCTCTACCAAGGAAGAGCACAAGTTACTTGCACTTCAACGCCTTCTTCCTTATAAAGCTCCTCATCTTCTTACTTCCTCCAGAACCCTCATTTCGATAGTCGTAAATCCTTGCCAGCTTCCGGCGAACTTCAATGGTGTATCCTTGTCTTCATTTATCAACTCTCTTTTTAACTTTCTTTTTTCCCTCGTGGAAGCGAAACAGCCATGAAGATGACTTTTATTCAATTATGCTCTAATGGCGGTCTAACTTTCAACTATTCCTTCATCAGTGAAACTCCAAGTCTGAAATATATATATATATATATATATATATATATATATATATATATTTTCTAAATTGCAGGAACATTGAAACAGGGATGCTTCCGAGCTCAAACTTGAACTACTTGTCCATGGCATCGTCAAGGTAACTTCCTTGTTTTCTCTCAATGAGGTTATACGAAATTTCCACATTGGAAACACTAATTTGAGTTTTGATGACTCCATCATACCATTAAAACAGAAAGCGAGCAATTAATTTCCAGATTTGGGTGAAGATGATGAGGAGGTTTATGAGAAAGAAGGTGTTGAAGTGCAGGTAACGTTGTGTTCTTCCCAGATCTGGGCGAGGACGTCAGCCACAAGAGGAGCTGATGGCAGAGGAGAGGAGCTGAAACCCAGATCTAAGATTAAAGCCAGGTTTAATTAAGCTTTGCGGAAATGCAAAGTCAATTCCCCAAAATGTTTTGCTAAAATGGAGAGGAGCTGAAACCCATATCTAAAGATTAAAGCCAGGTTTTGTTAAGCATTGCGGAAATGCAAAGTCAATTCCCCAAAATGTTTTGCTAAGGTGTAATTTGCTCAAAGCAAATAGCATTTGTTTATTGACTTCTGGTGTAATTTTTTGCAAAGGAGTTTAAAATTAAAAGAAAAGAAAAGAAAAACAAAGGACTGTTCATTGTCTCCTTTGCAGAAGAATTTCTTATTCTTCTTTTATGTCAATCTTCTTATATAATGAAGCGGTAATGCGTTTTGGACCTCGAACTTCATTGTTTAGACGTGCTTCGAAGCACCATTATACTTTTATGTCCTTTTTCACGTTATTTTGGACTTCTATTTATTTTCACTTTCGAGTTTTCCATTATCACTTAGGGTTTGCAGGGTATTTATTCAATCTATTAAATGTGTGGAGAAGTTTTTTCTCACATTTTACATGATGTAGAAAAGGGATTTCTCTTTATTGTTGTGCCAAATGAGCAATGAGTGTGTTTGCAAATTGATGAATCTATGTTTACCTATTGCTTGCTGTGTCACTTAGATCCCCAAAAAGTCGCAGCTTAAGTAGGTGGCCCTTTGTAATGACAAAAAAATAATTCAATGTTATTAATAAGAAATAAGAAAAAGATTAAGAGCTTTTGTTTGTTTGTGTGTTTATGGGCTATTTTATTGAAAGTATTCCTCGAAGCCGTTAACTGAGTCTCACCTTGTGTGGAATTAAGCAAACCATAACTTTATATGATAAGGAACTTCCAATTTGTACATACTTATTCACTGAAAATATAACTAATATCATCTTTACGCAATCTATTCACCATATATTCCCTTTTCATTGTCGAGATCACCTATGTAGTATAATTTTCATTTCACATCTATTGTCGCATTTGATGGGATTGTCGCATTTGATGGTTGTAGGATTGGATTCGGTTGTTGTTTCATCTAGAGGATTTGGGTGCAGCAACTGCCTAGCGTGACATACTCAATTTTAGCAATTGATAAGGCGACCATTGATTGCTTTTTCGAGAATCAAGATACAAGTATGTTGCCCAACAATTGACAAGTTTTAGACGTACTTTTTCTAGTCAATCTTATTTGTGCAAAATTAGCATCAGAATGCCCATCTTTTAGGATTGTCAGAGTCCTAGAGACGGGTAAGTATTAATATAGTTCATAATCCTTTTTACTGCGAAAATATGAGACTATTCAGGATTTGATTGAAATCGTGTGCACATGCATACAATAAAAAGGATATCAGGTCTTGAAGCGGTGAGGTGAAGCAGGGAGCCAATCATGCTCCGATATAGCTTCTAATAAACTTTCTTTCCATTTTCATCTTTGTCGAGCTTTGAAGAAGACATAGGAGCTTCCATTTTCTTCGAATTTTCCATGTGAAATTTCTTCACAAACTCTTTGGCATATTTTTCTTAGAAAATAAAGGTTCCATCTTCTGTTTGCTTGATTTGCAATCCGAGGAAAAAATTTAATTTTCCATTATACTCATCTTAAATTCATCTTGCATTAACTTAGTACAATTCTTGCAAAGATTTTTATTAGAAGAATAAAAAATAATGTCATTGACATAAAGTTGCACCAATAGAATTTACTCACTTTCTCTCCGAATGAATAAAGTAGTATCAACTTTATCTTTCTCAAAACCATTATGAATTAGGAAAGTTGTTAACATTTCTTACTAAGCATGAGGAGCTTGCTTAAAACCATATAGGGCTTTCTTTAGCTAGTAGACATGATCGGGCTTTCGTGGTTCTTCAAAGTCCGGAGGCTGTTCTACAAACACTTTCTCCTTAATGAAACAGTTCAAGAAAGTGCTCTTCACGTCCATCTGCAAAAGTCTAAAATCATAAAAACACGCGTAAGCGAGTAAAAGTCTGATTACTTCTAACCTTGCTACTGGTACATAAGTTTCATCATAGTTGATTCCTTTTTCTTATGAGTAGCCTTTGACAACCGGTCTTACTTTATTTCTTGTGACTTTTCCTTAATCATTGAGCTTGTTCTTGTAAACCCTTTTTTTTTCCTATAACGGGATGATCAATTGTTCTGGGAACTAATTTTCGTACTTCATTTATTTGGAATTGTTGAAGCTCCTCTTGCATCACTTGGATACGATTTTCACCTAATAGGGCTTCTTTAGTACTTTGTGGTTCAATCTCCGAAATAAGTGCCAAAGTACTGACGCCATCCTTTAGTGTAGATTTTGTTCTAGTCTTATCATCCATGTTTCTGATGATTAGATCTTTTGGATGACTTGACTTGTGCTTCCAATTTCTATTGAATCTGCCATCAGATGTTGTGCGCTTCCCACTATCGTGTTTATTAGAACTTTCTTGTTCTTGTGGTTGTTCGTCTGATTTTGAATTTTGAATTTCTTCTTCTGCTTGAATTTCGTAAATGACAACCATACTTGATTCAAATCTTCTTGCAGATGAATATTTTCATCTGACTTTACATTGATAGATTCTTCCACCATGCGAGATATTTTATTGAAGACCCTAAAAGCTTTGCTTGTAGTTAAGTATCCCAGAATGATGCCTTCATCTAATCTTTTATCAAACTCATTAGGCCGGTCATTAGCATTCTTAAGATAAAACATTTACATCCAAAAACTCTGAAGTATGAAATAATTGGTTTCCTACCTTTGAAAAGTTCATAGGGGGTCTTTTCTAAAGAGGGTCTATGGAAAGCTCAATTTATGATGTAGCATGCTGTTGAAACGGCTTTAGCCCAGAAGTGTGATGCAATTTTGCTTTCTAAAAGAAGATGTCACGACCCGAACCTCGAGCGCACGCACATCCCTCGGTGGTCGATAAAATTGTGACGTCTTAAGACGCGTCGCTAACCCTTTCTTTTAATTGCACGTGCGGAAGCGTATAATAAAATCCCCAGACAATACAAATATGTGATAGAAAAGCAGGATACCATTTTCACTAAAACACTATTCATAAACAAACTAGTTTATACACAGAGACCAACTCTAAGGTCTATGCACATGAGATCTATCTCCAAAAAGAACTACGAGCCATCCATGCTCCCGACCCTTCCGCCTCAAGCTCCGAGTTTTTCGCACTAAGGACCTGAAAAGATAAGCCCACGATGAGGTGAGACAATGTCTCAGCAAGTTCACCCCCTAAACCCCAATTAGTACACTAACTCAACTCGGGGTATCTCTCTAGAACCACCCCACAAACAAAACCACGACTAACAACCAACAATCATCAAATCGATTCGCATGCAACCTTACCCAATATGCCATACCCAACACGTTGAATCTTAGCACAATACACGCAATGCACATCGCCGTTAGATGATGCAATTCATCAATTACATGAGAGTCGCATCACAAGCGATCTCACCTGGTCATTGCCACGCTATACACGTTATCGAATCATGCGTGTGTGCCTTAAATAATGTGATCAACTCATGCATAACCGGAACTAATGACGTTTTGATTCTCATACGTTCTTGCACTTTAGTGCACCACCTAACACATATCGATCCATCACACAGGTCCCCATTATAAGATAAAATCGTTATGACACGTCCCATACCACGCCACACAATTTTACCTCATAATAAGGCCCAACCATCTCAACACTCACACGTGTTCCACTTATTTATGACCTCCCGGTCATGGCCAACTTTCCAGTCAGCGATGATTCGACTCCCGTCGGGCTACCGATGAAAATCGGGCTTCATCCCGCCCCCTCGGGCACGGCAACGCCTAGAACTTCCGCCTAGACAGTATCCCAAAGAGGGACATCGGTCCAGAATCTACTGCAACTGACTTTCGACTCCCGTTGGGTATCGCCCCCAAACTTCCGTTGGGTGACGGTTCAACTTTAAATCACGCAAGCATACCATCACAACTCACTACGCATCGCCCCCAAACTCCTTTTGGGTGATGGATTCCACTTCTTAATCATGCAAGCACACCACTAAGACTCCCTTTTAAACAGTGAGCATTTAGCCAATGCATGCACACTTGCATATACACTTTCAAATCATCTTCACTAAAGGTAGTCCATTTCCAACGTCCCTGGGACAAAACATATTTTCCCTTTTTAGAACTCCACGCGATTCATGCGGACGTCCATGCAATTACACACTCAATTCACCTCATAAAATCAAAACACATGAAACAAGGCAACTTTTCACTCTCGGATGAACAATGCACGTGAACAATACCGCATGAACAATAACTCGTGAACAGTGAAATTCCATAATTCAATAATTAATAAATTAAATCCAAAAATCATTAAAACAATAATTAAATTAAACAACCAATCAATTAAAGCTAAACATGCTTAATTAACCACATAAGCCACATTAAGCAAATAAAGCAAGATTAAACTAAACTAATCTTAACCATCCATCTAACCACCTATCTTAGGGCTAATAGAACTTAATTAAACCTCTTAAACTAGAATTAACACTAATTAAACTAATCATAAGCAAGTTTAGACATTAATCAAAGGATTATGAGCTAAACTCACTCGTTAACCGAGCCGGAGACACGAACGCAACGGCGACGACGAAGGCTACACTCGGCGACCTCAACCACGATGATCCAAGGCAGTCCTGGGGCTAAAACAACAGCAACAAACAGTGCCTCCCACTACAACTCTGAAAAATTGTACTGCCAGAGAAGAAAATGAGCTGAACGGCTTGGCCGGAGCTCCGGCGAGGGGTTGGCCGGCGACCGGTGGCACCTGGGGGTCAAGGGGGTCCTGCTGGTGGCTGGGTTGGGCGGAGGAAGGGTCAGAATGGGATGAAAATTGCAGAAATCACGAAACAGTGTAGGCGAGCAGGCGGACTGATGGACCGGCGAGCGGTGACTTCGCACCGGCCGGCGGGTCGGGCCAATGGCTCCCGACCAGCCGAGCAGCCGGTTCTTCCATACGTACCGGGTGTCCTAAGCACAGTGATGGGTGGCACGAGAGCTGATTCGCATGGGAAGTCAACAATTAACTAATGTTTTTGGAGGAAGGTCAGCTGGAGCAGAAACGGGAATAAAGGAAAACAAGGGAGAGAAGGCTGCGAATTTGCTTGGGGCTGAAGAGGGGAGAGAGAGAGAGAGATGTGAGGGCTGGTTTCTCTGGTTCTCTCAAGCTCTCAAAAGACTTCAACAATGGATAAAGGAGACCAAGGAAAGAAGAAGAAGAAGAAGATGGCTGTTGAAGGGGGACCACCATTTAGCCTCAAAAGTCCATGCCTTCTATCCATTTCACTCATTACATGCCCCCATCACCTTGGTTGTCATCCAAGGCCAATTTGTAGCCCTCAATCTTCTCCCACACACTTCCCAAATGGTCCAAAATGTTGAGTCCCCCATGGCCTACGAATTTTGGATCCATTTCCCCCAAATCCACTTCAATTCTTCTTCAATTCTCCCTTAAATGAACCTAATTTGATGCCCATAAATTCAACCAAGATGCTCACTTGAATTCACATTTTTCCTCATCAATTGAACTAACTTAAATCTCAAAAATGTGACAAAAAATGGCCCTCTAATTTTCCTGGTCCAAAACGGCCCCTACTTTGAATTTTCGCCAAAAATCCCAGTTTTTAGAAAAATCTTCGGAGGATGAGTCAACGTTCCTAAAATGAATCGTGACAGGACAGAACTTTCAATTTCTGAAATCGAGTTTAAATTCACGATTAATTTCAATCTGGCGCGATTTTAGCGTGACCTAACCTACTGGGTAGCTTTTAGGAATTTTTGGTACAATTGACCCGTTGTCAATTATTTTCAAGCCACAACGTACATTTTCGACACATTGGCGACTCTCGATTGTCGTGAAAATCTCAATGTTTCAAATACGGGCACAGGGTACCAAAACGACGGAAAAATCAGTCTAGTGCCGTTCGACGAGGATTTTGCAATTAGGTGGAATCACCCACACACTAATCACATGCCTCTGTCGAAATGACCTATCTCCGGTCTCTGATTGATTTTGACGGTGCCGTAATGACCCTTGTAGATTAGCACAGTCGAGAAGTCAATTCCTAGTCCAATTCTCGAGTCTATTGCATTTAGATTCCTTAACGACTCCACTTGATAGGTTAGTTATCTCATGAGTGGCCAACTCAAAGAAAGGAACTATCGGCGCATCGATGAAAGCCCAGCTTATTCAATCGAAAACAAAACCTGAAAATCAGGATGTCACAACTCTTCTCCCCTTCTAAAAATTTCGTTCTCGAAATTTAAACTGTTACCAATCTTTAAACAAAAAAGTAGGGGTACAGTCATCTCATCGAATCTTCACTTTCCCAGGTTGCTCCTTCTGTCCCATGGTGTTGCCAGACCACTTTGACCAAGGGGACCGTCTTGGTACGCAAAAACTTGCTCCTTCCGATCTACAATCTGAACCGGCCTTTAATCTGTCTCTAATAACTGCTACTGCATCCACCGACCGTTGAACTAACTCTAGGCCTGTGATCTTCCATTCTCCGAATTCATCCTCATAATCAAGTTCTCGCACACTCCGCCATGCAACGCTTCAAACGGTGCCATCTGAATACTTTGTTGGTAGATGTTGTTGTAGGCAAACTCGACAAGATGAAGCTGTTCCTCCCGGCTTCCCTTGAAGTCTAGCATACTCTCTCTCACATGTCCTCGAGAATCTGAATCGTCCTTTCAGACTGGCCATCGTCTGCGGATGGTAAGCCTTACTGAATTGCAACTTCGTTCCCAAGGCAATCTGTAAACTTTTCCAAAAGGCAGTTGTAAATCTCGGGTCTCTAACAGACGTAATCGTCACTGGCACTCCATGCAGACGAACTATCTGACGCACGTACAATTATGCATACCTATCCAAATCAAGGTCCTTTCGTACAGTGATGAAGTGAGCAGACTTCGTCAGTCTATCGACCACGACCTAAATGGAATCATTACCCCTCTAACTCCTTGGTAAGCCTGTCACAAAGTCCATTGTGATGTGTTCCCATTTCCACTCGGGAATCTCGAGAGGTTGCAGAAGTCCTCCTGGCTTACAATGCTGAGCCTTCACTTACTGACACGTCAGACACTTGGCGACATGCTTGGCGATATCCACCTTCATACCGGACCACCAATAGTGTTGACGCAGATTTTGATACATCTTCATACTACCCGGATGAATGTTGTAACTACTACGATGAGTTTCTAATAAGATCCATTCTTTAAGCTCTGCATAGTCAGGTACACGCAATCGTCCTCTAAACCTTAGTGTTCCATCATCAGAAATCTAAAAATTAGCCTTTCTCTTTTCGGTATCCTCTTGTAGGATTTTCTGAATCTTTGGGTCTGTTAACTGAAGCGTCTTGATTCTGACTTGCACTTTTGGCTCAATTCTGAGGGTGGCCATAAGATTCGAAAGGTGGCCTACCTCAAACTTGGAAATCCAATCTCGAGCTCTCTCGAGTAAAATCCATTCCCTGACCATCATCTGTGCAACTGCATACTTCTGACTCAGCGCATCTGCAACCCTATTTGCCTTTCTGGGGTGATACAAATATCACAATCATAATTCTTCAGAAGTTCTATCCAACGACACTTTCTCATATTCAACTCTTTCTGAGAGAATAGATACTTGAGACTTTGATGGTCTGTAAAGATTTGGAATCTTTCTCCACACAAATAATATCTCCAAATCTTCAGAGTGAAAATAATCGATACGAGTTCTAAGTCATGCGTTGGATAATTCAATTCATGAGGTCTCAACTGACGGGACGCGTATGCAACGACCCTACCATGTTGCATTAACATGCAACCCAGTCCTCTAAACGACGCATTACAGTAGATCTCGTACCCTCAAAGATCAGATGGTATGGTCAGCACTGGTGCGGCAGTCAGCTTCCGCTTAAGCTTTTGAAAACTACACTCACACTTGTCTGTCCACACAAACTTCTCTTCCTTTTTTCAATAGTCGAGTCAATGGTGAAGCTAATGCTGAAAATCCTTCCACGAACCTTCTGTAATAACTTGACAATCCCAAAAAGCTTCTGATCTCTGTCATGGTAGTCGGTCTTGGCCAATTGATCACTACTTCAATCTTGGTTGGGTCTACGGAGATTCCTTCACCTGAAATCACGTGACCTAGGAAAGCAACACGAGTCAACCAAAACTCGCACTTGCTGAACTTGGCGTACAGTTCATGGTTCCTCAAAGTCTGGAGTACTATCCTCAAATGCTTTTCGCGCTCCTATGGACTTCTTGAGTACACCAGAATGTCGTTGATAAATACTATCATGAACTCAATCTTCCTTTCTAGGGGCAAACCGAATGACTCCTCAGGGAACGCATCAAATAACTTATGTACCACGGCGATGCTCTCCACTTTCGGCTCCTCAACTGTCGTGTCCACTACAGTTGCCAAATAACATCGACAACCCACATCCAATAACCGGTTGCCTTAAATGACGACATTAAAATAAACGAGGGTCCTCCTCGATTTTCAACAAACTTGAAACTTTCTCCCGTTAACTAGTTAGACTGGATTAGTACATAACAACGATTCATTACAACAAGATGCTCCTTGAGCCAACCTTTTCCATTTACAACTTCAAAGTTATACATAAGCAAAAATAACCAAGTACCACTCTAACTAGTGATTTTCCTTTTTACAACTTCATTTCAACAAACTGAAATTCTACAAGCCTAACCAAAATTCCGATGTGCCACTCTGATAAAATTGTCCCCAAAACAAAAACGTTCTTCCCATGATCGGTGCATGGCTCGGTTCATTCATGTCCTCTTCGCCATCCTAGTAGTGTCCTATCTGCGATAGTGGTGCCTATGCTCCTCTGGACCTGTGTGGACAGTGTTTCACCTGGTGCTCATGCTGGTTACATCCGTAACACGCTCCCGTTAGACCAAGACACGGAGTATGTCCATGCTTCCTTCTACAAATTCGGCATATGCCGTTCGGGTTGGGTGCCGGCTTTCCGATTCCACCCTTTCGGTTGGGACGAATGGGATACTCTCCTCCAGTCATTGGCCTCTTCCCGAACCGATTACCATTGCTGCTTGACCCGAACCATGACCCAGATGCGACGGCTTGTTCATTCAAATTCCTCTCTAATAGCTAGGCATGTCCATACAACTCATTATAATTCTTTAGATCGAGCGGCACCAATGGATTTTTCAGCTCCGACCGGAGGCCGTTCTTGAACCTTCGAGCTCTGTCTTCAAGATCTTCCACCAGTCTAGGAGCATAATGTGACAGTTCTGCAAATTTAGCCTCATACTGGTCCACTATCATCATCCCTTGACAGAGGCGCTGGAATTCCTCCATCTTCTGCTCTCGGACACTGTTGGAAAAGTACTTGCCATTAAAGGCTCCGAGGAAGGCGTTCCACATTAGAATCTCACCTTCTGGGGTCACACTCCCTCTGGTGGCTCTCCACCAAGTACTTGCATTTCCCTGCAATTGGTATACTGCAAGGACAACTTTTTCTACCTCGGTGCACGTCAGCAGTGCAAAGGCCTTCTCCAAGTCTTGAATCTAGAGTGTTGCAGCCTCGGGGTCCCCTACACAAGTGAACTTTGGCGGTATCAACTTCAGGAACTGCTCTACTAGTTTGTGCATCGGCCTCTCAGCAACCACTTTCCCAAGTGGAACCTTGGCAGCTGCGGCAGTAGCAGCGGCATTAGCGACAATAGTGTCGGCTGCGGTAGTGGCGGCTGTAGTGACTGCGATGACTGCTTGATTCTAGGCCTGCTGCCCTACCATGTTCCCAAGTGTCTCTAGCGCCTGCATGATCTCGTCAAATCTTGGATTACCAGGTGCTACTACACCAGTACTGGCCTGCGGCGGTACTCTCTCACTCGCGTTGGCCTAAGCTGGCGCTCCATCTCGGGTACCGACCTTAATCGGCGTCCTACCCCGAGAAACGAACGAGACTGTCCTCTTCTAAGGAGTCCTTTGATCTGAATCACTTATTTTACAAGATCTCTACAAAACCTGCCTTCCAATTCCACACAGAATTAGGAAAACTGAGTGACTCCCATAAAACAAACTACCAATCAGCTAATCAATCACAGGCGTCTGCATAAGGAAAAAGCTTTTCCTACTAACTATCACAAAACCCATTGCACCTTATCACTCCAAACACTAACCATGCTCTGATACCACTTCGGGCAGGGATGTCACGCCTCGAACCTCGAGCGTGCGCACATCCCTCGGTGGTTAATAAAATTGCGACGTCCCAAGATGTGTCGCCAACCCTTTCTTTTAATTGCACATGCAGAAGCATATAATAAAATCCCAAACAACACAAATATGGGATAGAAAAGCGGGATACCATTTTATCAAAAGACTTTTCATAAACAAACTAGTTTATACACAGAGGCCAACTCTAAGGTCTATGCACAGGAGGTCTATCTCCAAAAAGAACTACTGAGCCATCCATGCTCCTAACCCTTCCGCCTCAAGCTCCAGGTTCTTCACACTAAAGACCTGAAAAGATAAGCCCACGACGGGGTGAGACAATATTTCAGCAAGTTCACGCCCTAAACCCTGATTAGTACACCAACTCAACTCGGGGTATCTCTCCAGAACCACCCCACAAACAAAACCACGACTAACAATCAACAATCATCAAATCGATTCACATGCAACCTTACCCGGTATGCCATACCTTGCAAGTTGAATCTCAGCACAATACACGCAATGCACATGGTTGTTAGATGATGCAGTTCATCAATCACATACGAGTCACATCACAAGTGATCTCACTTGGCCATTGCCACACCCTACACGTTATCGAATCGTGCGTGCGTGCCTTAAACAATGTGATCAACTCATGCATAATCGGAACAATGACGCTATGATTCTCATACGTTCTTGCACTTTAGTGCGCCACCTAACACATATCGATCCATCACACAGGTCCCGATTATAAGATAAAATCGTTATGACAAGTCCCATACCGCGCCACACAATTTTACCTCATAATAAGGCCCAACCATCTCAACACTCACGCGTGTTCCACTTATTTATGACCTCCCGGCCATGGCCAACTTTCCAGTTAGCGATGACCCGACTCTCGTTGGGCTATCGATGAAAATCGGGCTTCGTCCCGCCCCCTTGGGCACGGCAACGCCTAGAATTTCCGCCTAGACGGTATCCCAAAGAGGGAAATCAGTCCATAATCTACTGCGACCGGCTTCCGACTCCCGCCGGGTATCACCCCAAAACTTCGATTGGGTGACGATCCAACTTTTAATCACGCAAGTATACCACCACAACTCACTACGCATCGCCTCGAAACTCCCGTTGGGTGACGGATTTCACCTCTTAATCATGCAAGCACACCATTAAGACTCCCTTTTAAACAGTGAGCATTTAGCCAATGCACACACGCTTGCATATACACTTTCAAATCATTTTCCCTAAAGGTGGTTCATTTCCAATGTCCCTCGGACAAAACATATTTTCCCTTTTTAGAACTCCACGCGACTCATCCGGATGTCCATGCAATTACACACTCAATTCACCTCATAAAATCAAAACACATGAAACAATGCAACTTTTCACTCTTGGATGAACAGTGCACGTGAATAGTACTCTGTGAACAGTAACTCGTGAACATTGCGCATGAACAGTACATCATGAACAGTGAAATTCCATAATTCAATAATTAATAAATTAAATCCAAATATCATTAAAACAATAATTAAATTAAATAATCAATCAATTAAAGCTAAACATGCTTAATTAACCACATAAGCCACATTCAACAAATAAAGCAAGATTAAACTAAAATAATCTTAACCATCCATCTAACCACCTATCTTAGGGCTAATAGAACTTAATTAAACCTCTTAAACTAAAATTAACACTAATTAAACCAACCCTAAGCAAGTTTAGGCACTAATCGAAAGATTAGGAGCTAAACTCACCCATTAAACGGGCCGAAGACACGGACGCGATGGCGACGACGAAGGCTACGCTCGGGGACCTCAACCACGATGATCCAAGGTGGTCCCGGGGCTAAAACAACAGCAACAAACACTGCCTCCCACTGCAACTCTGAAAAACTGCACTGCCAGAGGAGAAAAGGAGCTGAATGGCTTGGCCGGAGCTCCGGCGAGGGGTTGGCCGGCGACCGACGGCACCTGGGGGTCAAGGGGGTCTTGCTAGTGGCTAGGCTAGGCAGAGAAAGGGTCGGAATGGGAGAAAAGTTGCAGAAATCGCGAAACAGTGTAGGCAGGTGGGCAGACCGACGGACTGGCAAGCGGTGACTTTAGGCCAGCCGGCGGGTCGGCTGGTGGCTCCAATCGGCGAGCGACTGGCTTCTTCCGTATGGATTGGGTGTCCCGAGCACAGTGATGGGTGGCACGAGAGTTAATTCGTACAGGAAGCCAACAATAAACTCATGTTTTTGGAGGAAGGTTAGCTGGAGTAGAAACGGGAAGAAAGGAAAACAGGGGAGAGAAGGCTGCGAATTTGCTTGGGGCTGAAGAGGGGAGAGCGAGATGTGAGGGCTGGTTTCTCTGGTTCTCTCAAGCTCTTAAAAGGCTTTAACAATGGATAAAGGAGGCCAAGGAAAGAAGAAGAAGAAGATGGTTGTTGAAAGGGGACCATCATTTGGCCTCAAAAGTCCATGCCTTCTATCCATTTTACTCATTGCATGCCCCCACCACCTTGGCTGTCATCCAAGGCCAATTTGCAGCCCTCAATCTTCCCCCACACACTTCCCAAATGGTCCAAAATATTGAGTCCCCTATGGCCTACGAATTTTGCACCCATTTCCCCCAAATCCACTTCAATTCCTCTTCAATTCTCCTTCAAATGAACCTAATTTGATGCCCATAAATTCAACCAAAATGCCCTCACTTGAATTCATATTTTTCCTCATCAATTGAACCAACTTGAATTGAAAAAATGCGACCAAAAACAGCCCTCTAATTTTCCTGGTCCAAAACGGCCCTACTTTGAATTTTCGCCAAAAATCCCAATTTGCAGAAAAATCTTCGAAGCATGAGTCGACGTTCCTAAAATAAATCGTGACATGACAGAACTTTCAATTTATGAAATCGGATTTAAATTCGCAGTTAATTTCAATCTAACGCGATTTTAGCGTAACCTAACCTACCGGGTAGCTTTTAGGAATTTTTGGTGCAATTGGCCCCTGGTCAATTATTTTCGAGCCGTAACGTACATCTTCGACACATTGGCGACTCTCGGTTGTCGTGAAAATCTCGAGATTTCAAATATGGGCACAGGGTACCAAAACGACAAAAAAAATCGGTCTAGTGTCATTTGACGAGCATTTTGCAATTAGGTGTAATCACCAACACACTAATCACATGCCTTTGTCAAAACGACCTATCTCCGCCTTTGATCGATTTTGACGGTGCTGTAATGACCCTTGCAGATTAGCATAGTCGAACAGTCAATTCCTAGTCAAATTCTGGAGTCTATTGCGTTTAGATTCCTTAACGACTTCACTTGATAGGTTAGTTATCTTATAAGTGGCCAACTCAGAGAAAGGAACTATCGGCGCGTCGATGAAAAGCCCAGTTTATTCAATCGAAAACAAAACCCAAAAATCAGGATGTCACAGAAGAGGTGTTGCTATTTCTTGCAAGAACCTATTTTTCCTTTCTGCAACACCATTATGTTCAAGTGTATAGGGAGTCAAAAATTTATGCTCAAAACTGTTTTCTTCACAAAAGTTTTGGAAACTTTGATTTTTGAACTCACCCCCATGATCAATTCTATTGGAAGAAATGGAATAACCTTATTCATTCTGAATCTTTTTGGCAAATTTTGAAAAATGAGAATATGCTCCATGCTTATGTGCAAGGAAGAAAACCCATGTGTACCTTGTATAATCATCAACTATTACTAAGCAGTACCTTTTACCTCCTAGACTTTGCGTTCGCGTAGGTCCGAAGAGCTGCAAAGCTCTAATACTACTGACGAAATTAATGGGTTTGAAAGAACTCCTTACCTGTTTACCTAGGGCACAAATTGCGCAGATTTTAGATATTTCAAACTTAAGATCTGGTAATCCTTGTACCAATTTCTTTGAGGAGAGCTTCGATATTTGCTTGGTGCTTATGTGTACAAGCTTCCTATGCTAGAGGTTTGATTTGTCCTTGATAAATACCAGACACTAAACGTCATTAGCAGTTGTGTCTACTAAATAAATATTTCCATGTCTCCTTCCAGTAAACGACTACTTCAAGTCTTTATTCATGCCCAAGCATTTATTTTCTTGAAAGCAGATTTTGTAACTAGCAACACATAACTGGCTGATGCTAATGAGATTATAGTTTAGACCTTTAACAAGAGACACATCTTTTATAGTCAGATTCCTAATCTTAATTGTTCCTTTGTCGATGATCTTTCCTTTATTGTTCCTCCAAAGGAAACACTTCCACCATTGAATTTTGAGAGTTTAATGAATTTGCTTGGATCACCGGTCATATATCTTGAGCAACCACTATCGAGGTACCATTCGTTTCTCTTTTTCTTTGGTACTTGCAAAGATTAAGACAAATTCAACTCTGCTTTGGTACTTATATTTGTCGGGGTCCTCTTTGGTTAGCACGATCAGCCATGCTTAGAATATTCATTTTCATAATGATTATGGCTGCCATAGATTGAACATTTAAGAAGGTCTTGACTAGCAAGTTTTACAAACTGTTTCTAAAATGATTTTCATGAAAAACTCTTGGAGGCTTTTGCCTCTTCCTTTCTTTGTGAGTCAGAAAATCATTTTTAATTTTTTTTTACATCCAAATCATGATTTGTTGTAATATGGGATTTGGATGGACAAAATATTTTCCAAAGTTTTCAAGCCAATTGAAAATCTTTTCGCGACATTTGAAATTTCCTTTTTCAAAGAATTGTTTACTTTTAAAACAGAATCATGATTTTCTTTTGTTTGAAGAAGATCATTTTTCAATACACTCAATCTTTTTTTTTTTTGGAAAGAATTTTGTCGTCTCAATCTTGAGTTTTCCTTCTTCAATTCTGAAATTTTTTTAAGTGCAGCCTTGTAATCAATAAGTAATTCTTCTATTTAATTAGATACTTCAACTAGAATATCAAAATCTCTTATCTCAAATTCTTCTTCAGAATCAGATTTTGCCATGAGAGAAATATTCGCATATTCTTCATTGCTTTCTTCGCACTCAGGGTCACTCCACATTTCGGCCTTCACTGCTTTCCTTGTTTTCTCATACTCATTCTTTCTTTTCTTCAAAAGAAACGATATTTTGTCAACAACAAGAGCATGTCATCAATTACGATTTAGATTGTCTAAAGAAAAGAAAGGTTGATCAATGTGGTCACAAATTCGAAATTTATCATATGTAAACTCCTTTGAAATTTGAGATCTCTCTCATTCATATTTGCAAGAGCTGCAATTAAGCAAATTGGACAATAATCTTCACCTTGAGCCATTTTACAATGCAACGGTAGCAAAAGCGATGAATGGTGGGCCATTGGCCGCAATCCAATTTTCCGAGCCAATCTTGATCAAGGTAGCCATCCTGCAATGGTTTTAGATTAGTGGCAAATACCTTCAAATTAGCCTATATTTGTCCTAAAAATTATGTAAGAATGCAAATTTTTTCCATTCTTCTTTTATCTTGACATTGCGACTCTTACCTATCAAAATATGTTTTGGACCTTGAGTTCTATCGTTTGGGCGTGCTTCAAAGCACTTGTCTATATTAGGCTTTTATTTATTTATTCTGAATTCTTCATTGTTCAATGTAACTTTTGGATTTTCGAGTATCACTTAAGGTTACCAAGGTACTTATTTGATCAGTTCTATGCATTGGGTAGCTTTTTGTCATATTTCACGTAATGAAAATAAAATGCGACTTCTCTATATTATTGCGACTGGGAGCGTGTGTTGTCATGGTGCATGTTTGCGGATCAATTAATCTGTGTTTACCTATTGATTTCGTCACTTAAGATCCCCAAAACGTCATAGCATAACGGCCCTTTATAATGAAGGAAAATTTATTTGAAGTTTTAAATGTAAATATAAGAATTTCGTCAAAGAAAAAGATTACTCAAAAGAGTAAGAAGTTTGGTGAGTTTGAGAGAGAGAGAGAGATTATCTACTGTTGATATAACTAATAACATCTTTGCCATATCTAATCACCATATAGCCCCATTTCATTATTAAGATCTCCTTTATATTCTAATTTTCATATGATCTCCTTTATATTCTAATTTTCATTTCACGTCTATAAATTAAATCTCCTACCATAGATAAAAGGTTTCAATCAGGTCAATATCCGAATTATCTCAGCGGATGGTGTTCGTAGCTTGGAAATCGGTTGGCTTTTACTATACTTAACATCATAATGTCATTGATTATTGTCAAAGTTTACATCTACTCATTGTCAAAACAGACATGCTTATTATGCTTATGGTTTTCTTCAATACCGATATATTTGTTATTTTATTTAATTATTATCAGCGCATGTTATCGTGGTGCTTTCAATTTAGTTCCTTAAAGTTAGACCCAGAGAAATTACATATTCAACAGTGTTAAATATATTAGAATCAATTGAAACTCCATCAATCTCCTCATAAACCATTACATGAACTATTTCAAAGACAAAATATGCCTCATTCATAATTTTATAGCTTTATTTTTGCAAAGTGGACAAAAGTTCCTCCTCAAGAGCCATTTCTCAATACATCCATAGTGAAAGCGATGCCCACAATCCAACTGTCCAAGCTTATCTTCAACGACGTATTCATCCTGCAATTAGTCCAGCAAAATAAAAGGTACAATTTAGTAGCATATATGCATACTCATAGTTTAAATTTAGCTAAGAAAATTACTTATGGACAACAAAATCATTCCTCGATTCTATCTTAATATGTTCTTGAGTAAATGAAGTGGTTCTTACCAGACAAATACAACAGGATTCAGCTTCGACAGTGGATTCTTCTGAAGTAGAGGGTTGGAGTTGATATTGCTGCGACCTTAGATGCATAGAGATGGTTTCCTCACTCAATCCTATGGATACGTCTCCACCCTATTCGTCCAAATGGACCAATTCTTAATCAGAAAGCATATGAGGAAAATCTAAGTACTTCATAATCACCTCTTCTCAAGTAAACTATTTATCAAGTATAAAAAATATTGCTCACTCAAGGGCTAAGTAAAGTCGCAACTAGATGTCCCTTGATATCGATCAATGTCTACATCAATGTAAGTTTGGCTCGAGCATATATATAAGATGAACTATGACAATTTCCACTAATTCAGATATTTCAACATAAGCATGGGAGATAAAACTTGAAAATCATGTCCACAACACAACTCACGATCGAGGGTGACAAATATTATTACCCAAAAACATTTATGTCCAACATAAAACTCATGACGCCAAGGAATTGTTTGAAGTCGTACACAAGGAGCAATCTCTGTTTAGTAGAACTTTTTATAGTTCATGGTACTATAAAAGAGATTATGCATATACTTAGTTAAAATTCAAGATCATTTAGGTGGAAATTTAAAATACATGCAAGCAAGTACAAATCTCCATAGAGACATAATAAGAGGTAATGGCAATGATGACATTACTAGATTGTGGTTAATAATTGCCCAAAAAAAAAAATTCCCATTGAAAGTTCAATAGGACATTACCTTTTTCTACATGACACGAATTTTCATATATTTTATGAAATTCTTAAAAAGATATATTTAATTACATATTATCATGATATGGTCTGTAAATTAAAGTTCATATCCAATATAGAAATGAGAATCACAAGTCTAATACGATGCGATTGTCATTTGGCATAAATAACATGAGGTATATGGAAATACATCACATAATTGGTAGTGAAAATCCGTCCCTATTTAAAGCTCTCAATCTCAAATACTCTTTTTAGGAAACATATCGACGAAATTACCAGCAGAATTATCATAGTTAATTAAGGAACCAAATTGAGAATTGCACAAAAATTTATTGACTTTTTAAGTCTAGTACTATAAATACAACCTCGTCGCTCCTAGGATGAAACATGAATACATAATGATATAATAATATTAGATTTTTCAGAACATACCTCATGCATTCTTATTTGAATAGTGGCCCAAGGTGATGGAGAAGATATCTCGGGATGAGCTCTCGCTCGCCTCAGCCCTCTACTCGCCCATCTCAACATCCCAGATGTCGCAGAAGTAAATTGGTCCGTTGGTGTAGCATGGCCGACGGAGCGCATAGCACTCCTTGGAAGATTGTTCTCTTCAAATATATTAGATATTTGATTGTTGTCTCGATTTTCCATTGTAGAGACCTGTAAATGTAAATTCTTTTGTCAGAGAATTAACAATAAAAATTTCTTTATACATATGTGTGTGGATATGCATTGTTCATTATGCCAGAATGGCTCTAAAAATATGAAACCAATATGTTTCTTGACAAAATATTAACAAATCATGTGCTAAATCATAAGAAAAAGCATAAGATTACCTCAGGAAACAATGTTAATTTTTTTTTCTAGTGAATGAACAGATTTCAAATTATTTCTCTATGCTTATATTAAACTGGTTATGGATACCGAACCATACATTCATCGTCAAATGGTGAATCAACCTACTAAGTGCGCAAAATTCCTTCTTTTGGTGATTTTACATATAAAAAAAATGCTAAATCATGTATGATCGACTATGTAATGACCCTTTAGCATTTGTATCAAAACTATCTATGATACTTAAATCAGTATACAAGAGGGAGTGTACATAGTCTATTTAAATTAGTAGAATATACATCAAAAAAGTTTGTTTCTGTCGAGGGATGAATTCCTACTTGAATTATTGGAGGGGCCAAGTTGGAATTTAATTGCTTTCGTAGTAGACATAAACAAGAAAAAAACTTTCAATTGCTATAAATTTTCTTTTTAGTGCCTACACATTCTTTCAATTGATTTATCACTAGAGAATGAGTAAGACAAGTAATTAATTCGCACATAGTGAGATTGAAATCGAAAATTTTGGAAACGGGTATCTAAAAGTTTTCAAACCGACCTAACTTTCATATTTATAATAGCATGCAAAAAAGATTATTGCAGTTGACTTCATAATCATAATAAAACGATAGCTTTCTAATTGGTCACTAAGGACAATTTTGATAAGACTCATAGGCAATAAAAGAGTCGAGGTTTTGACAAAACGATTGCTTTCTAATTGGTCACTAAGGACAATTTTGATAAGACTCATAGGCAATAAAAGAATCGAGGTTTTGACAAAATTTTAGTGTAAAAAATAGGGATAAGTTCACTAGAAATTTCAAAACTTGTTACGAAAATGCAATTGAGCCCTAAAAGTTGTAAAAAGTGCAATCAAATCTTAAAACTTGTCAAATTGATTCAACCGACTCCTTCCGTTAACTCTATCCAATTTAGCTAATAGAAAATGCTAATGTGTCTTATTTTTTTTCTTTCTTAAGACACATAGTGATGATGTGGCGCCCACCAAGTGCCAAGTTAAGAGAAAAGCTTTAAAAATTGTAAATACAAACAAAAGTAGATTAAAAAATAAAAAGCTAAATTTAAAAAAAAAAAAACACACACACACACACACACACACAAAATCCACCCACGGCATGGCCAAGCCCTCGCTTGTGGCCATTGCCATAGCCGTTGAGAAGGGCCAGTGGAGGTCACCGGGGCCTTCCTGAAGCCTAGTGACCATCGATGGCCTCAGACAAGGCCTTGGCAGCCCCTGACAAGGGCCTATTGGGCCGAATCTAGGGGAGGGCGCGACCCTTGCCTCAAATATGATCAAGGGTCACCAGGCTTGTCCAAGGTTGTTCACCCCAGGCAAAATGGCTAGACATGAACCTTAATAATAATCAAACGAAATGGCTAGAATGAACTTTGCAAGCATAGAAGCAAAGATAGCCCATGACAATTTATTAAGGCTTTTAAACAAATTCAATAGTGTATGGAATAGGAAAAAAAAAAAAAGAGGATATACTTACTTGATTTGAGAAGCACCGGCCAAAAGTAAACCTTGATCAAAATCACCCTGCAAAAAATGGCCATTCATGAAAAGAAAATGGTAAATGCATGTATCAACTTATTTAAATAGACAAAAGGTGAGCAAATAATCATTGATTCGCTAGACAACATAATAGAAGATATATGATCTAAGATGCATCTACATCACTATATGGATTGAGAATAAAAATGAACTAAGGTCACTGATTGATCAATGAATTAATCACATTGAATACATTATAGAATTTGAACCAACATGTATGTCTATCTCGACAATCAAATATAAGAAATGAGTTTATAACATCCAAATAATATGGTTGTTAGTAAAATATCCTACACCCTCCGGGATACAACGATCTATTAGATCGCGTTGTTAGGCTTTGGAATGCAATTATTTACCCTTGAAATCGATACTTTCATGCAATCTCTCTATCGTTGTAAGCAAAATTTGAAAAATGCAACAAAAAGGACTTTGGCATGGAAAAAGAGAAAGCATATATATTGTTACAAACATCAATACCCTAATGAAAATATAGATTAAAAAATAATTAAAAAGATCACTTGAAGAAATATGCTTCACCCATCAAACACATTCGAGAGAGAAAAAACCATAGCACACAAGTTGAAAAACTACCTATATCATAGCATATGCTAAGGGGGAACAGGGGATATGAAAGGGGAAAAAAGAACATGAGAGCCAATGAAAAATAACCTGGAAGATCTAGATCGATGTGAGAGTTCAAGAGAATTTTATGTAATTTGCATAGACAAACTTTGAGAAGACAAGTCGATAGTGCAAAACTTGTCTCTATTTATATTGTCCTTCCTCATGCCTGATTGAGTACATTCTGACTTACCATACTGGAGAGCTTTCTCAATATGACATCTCTATTTAGTTGCTAAGAAATCCTAATTCTAATTGTCATTTGACATTTGTTTTTGTATTTCATTCTTGAACTAGTCTCGTTTTATTGAGGTAATTCTTTTCTTGGTCTACTATTCTCCCTCTCCCACAATATCTAAAATGGTTTGATCTTATTTATTCTTTATTTTTTCATAGATTCTCATACTAATCCACTAAAAGAGAGCAAGAACTTTCAATATCATTCCATGTGAATGGAAACAATTTTCTTATCCGATGTAGGTGGTATTAAGGTCCGGAATCCAATAAGAGATTTGTCAGTTAAATACGTACTTGTTATCATATTGGTAAGCGACATATCTAAGTTCATTAATTTGACTTCTTAAAATGGTCGACCAATGGATCTTCTAGGTTAGTTACCGATTGACCGTATATGCCATTAGAATTTCTTAATTTTCATCTACTTATTTTTATATTTTTCTCGTTGGCAACCGTTAACGGTTATTTTAGATTTTCTAAATTTCAATTTGTTTGTTATTGTTAAGTATATAAAACCAATATTGTAACATTAGCGACGTAAGATGCCAATGTTTTAGTTATTATTCCAAGTTTCAACTTAGAAAAAAAAAATTGTAATTCAATCAAGATGAGATATAGATTACTAATTAAAAATTCAACTCTACTTCATTTAGCCAAAGAATAAGAAAAAATCTTTGAAATAAAATGATTGTCAATGGTCCATATGAAGATGATTATTTGTCCTCATGAATTTGGTGGAAGGAAATCAGAAATCCCACAATAATAACATTGTTACTGAAAAGAAAAGTATATGGATGCAAGAAATCATACTCATTGACCTTTTCATGGGAAATAATAAAGATATTTTACCATATACTCTTTTGCCCATTTTAGATATGTCTACTTTGGGAACAACTAGCTCACATGCACTAACACATGTATCCAGCAATAAACATCATAACACATTTTCGTGCGTTCATTTTTCTTCATCAAGGCTAATTAGGTATCTTCAAACTGGTTGTATTTTATTCATTTCCCTAATTAGCTATAAATTTATATGATTATACATTAATTATTTTACTAATTTATTGGTAGCCCAATCTAGTCATTATCTATTTTTAGGGCAATTCCGTTTTTGAATTTTCTTTTTGTTGCCATTTATTTAATTCTATTTGCATTTGAATTCTTTCCTTAATGCCTTTTTCCATCCCGTTGTCTTTATGCATTCCTTTACTGATTTTTTTTTTCATATTCCAAATTGTAAAACAACAATATAATAATTAGATAGACATCCTTTTATGTAGATTTTTTGGGCAAAATCCTTTTGATTAGTGATTGACTTTGAAAGCTATTAACATGTTCCTCATCTCTACCTCTCTTTGTACGTGTGTTTGTTTCTCTATTAAAAATAATTTAAATCATAATTTAGAGATGTTGGCATCTATAGTAATTCAATTGCTTTTAGGCGCCCATTGAAGAAAAATGGTGTGAAGAGAAATACAATGTATAATAGACTTTGTCTCGTCTTCTTTATTTACGAAAAAAAAAAAAAAACTTATAGGCTAGTTTTGAATAAAAAAGGAGGGAAAAATGCAAGTCTCCTCACTTTTAGCCTTAATAATATTTGACCTCTTCGAATGGCAAAGCACAAAAAAGGGTCAAGATGAAAGGAACCCTAAAGATTGTCCAATTTGAAATGGGAGAAGTACACTAGAAGTGTCTGAACTTATGTACGACATTCACTTTAGTACCACAACTTTTCGTCGGCTCACTTAAGTGGCAAAATCGGAGAAAAATGATTACTTAAGTGCCTCTGGTGAAAAATTTCAGTTAGAGAAATTACATGGCTTTTATAATTAAAAAGTTTATCTGATGTGGCATTTTTTGACACTAAAGTAATCATTTTTCATTAAGATTAGCACTGAAGTGATCACTTTTTAACAACGATTGACACTGAAGTGATCATTTTTTTTTATTTTTTATTTATAATGACTAACACTGAAGTAATCACTTCTCAACTTGCTATGCAACGTCGTTTAGGGGTTTTTGGGCATTGAAGTGATCACTTTTTCATTAAAATTAGCATTAAAGTGATTATTTTCAATAACAATTGGCACTAAAGTGATTTTTTTTTTTATGACGACTAGCATTAAAGTGATCGCTTTTTTAACTTGCTACACTACGTTGTCTAGAGTTTATATGCTAACTGAGGAAGCCAATATTGAGAAATTAATAAAATATTACCACATTATATTTTCGGCCACTCAAATCGGAGTTGGCACTTAAGTGATCATTTTGTTTAAAAAAAAGTGGCACTTAAGTGAGCCGACGAAAAGTTGTGGCACTAAAGTGAGTGCCGTAAATAAGTTAAGGCACTTCTGGTGTGCTTCTCCCAATTTCAAACAATATAGATTGAGGGGAATCCGTGAAAGATGTCCATTGCCACTCCACAATTGGTCCCATTTGCCATATACTATCTCATTGAAAATGAAGTGGTTCTTACAAGACAAATACAACATGTTTCGGCCTTGACATTAGGTTTTGCCAAAGTTGAGTGTTGATATTTTGTGACCTTAGATGTGTGAAAATGGCTTCTGTACTCAATCCTAGTTCTTTGAGGTGGAGCATTTCCTAATAAGAAAACATATGCAGAAAACCTTAGTATTTCATTATTACCTTTTCTAATTAAATTACTTCTTAAGCATGAAAAATATTGTTTGCTCAAGGACTGAGTAAAGTCGCAACTACGTCACCCTTGATCTTGGTCAGTGTCTACGTTGCATGCCCATTAGGGTTTTCAAAATGGGTCACGAAACCCATATTTTGACTTAAGTTTGCTGAAATGGGTTAGAGATGGGTCACGTGAAATGTGGCATCTGAGTCATAAATGGGTCCAAAGAGAAAAGCCTAGAAAAAATATGGATTTAGTGGAGCTCATGAAGCATGGGCTCTTGCGACGACCGCTGCTTTCATTGGTGTTGCTGCTATTGTTGCCACCACTCAGCAAAGTGCAAGCAGCCATGCACACTGATTCTTCGTAGCAAGAAGAGAGACCAAGACGAAGCCGAGTGTGGAGAACTTGTAGCAGGTGTAATACATGCGTGGAGAGCGAGAGTGCGCTACATACTGATACAATACTTTCCTGTGAAAATTCTGCTTCAAAGACCATCATTATCAACTGCCAAATCCCAGGTCACCAAAAATAAAGTCGATGGTCCCATAGACATGGCAGTCACGATAGAACTGCCAACTGGAGTATGTATAAAGTGTATCCTGGTAAGCCTTGAAGCTGCACTGGTAGAATATGGATTGGTCCGAGCTGACCAAAAGTGCAACGGCTTGTTGCTTTTGGGGACCGGCTGTGTTCTCAAACGTCATGTCTCTTGCCCAAAAACCTTCCCCAGAGACAGCTGCATGAATTTTGAGAGATTAGTTCGCGAGTGAATACATTAATGAGCTATTAAATGACTAATGTTAGCTTAATTTCTTACTGAATGTGGCTGAATTCATAGTGCTGGAACCATCCACAACATTTTTGCTGCTAGTGATGACGGTTCGATCCATGCCGTTGCCGACGAACATGATGTTCTTCATGTTTTCTACAATATTTACTTGCTCGTTGTAGACTCCCACTTTCACATATATTACCACTCTTTTGGGCCATTTTGTACCCATTGTACTGAATGCGACCATAGCCTCATTGTCTTGTGGGAGCCAGAATCGTCGTGGGCCACAATGAAGTCGGCCTTTGAAGTTTTTGCATTTCACGATGCTAAAAGCCCACTGTACGGGTCTAGCGCAAGCATCAATAGTGTTCCTGTAAGCAAACAAGAGTAACAACCTCACAATTTTAGTACATAAATGATTTATGGGACTAAAAAGCTAAAAAAAATGAATAAGACAAAGAAAGCAATGGATTACCTCTCCTGCCACCATTGTGGTCATGGTCAAGGGCCTTGTGCTCAGGGGTGGTGGCGGCATTGATGAAGGTGGTGGTGGCGGCGATGGTGATGAGGAGGAGGAGGAAGGCGGCAGTGAGAGTCTAGTTGGACATTTTGGCTGGTCTCTGGTGATGGGTGTCGAGTGGAGACAGCGTAGGATTTTGGTTGGAGTAAGTTGCGAAGGGGACGAGGTTCATCCACTCATATACTATATGGAAATCACAGCTACCAAAGTATCAATCTTTTGAAACGGCAAAGCGGGTGATTCTGATGTGAGAGTGCCTGTCATCAAGCTTTAGAGTCAGTTCTTTGGCTTGCTTACTGATTATGCATCATTGCACCTCAAACAACTGCATCAACATCCATTAAATGTACATGCTTAGAATAGATGAAAGAAGCGGTGTTATCTGGACAACATGTGCGCGTATTTGGATTAAAGTAAGTGGTGCCTACAAGCCATCTCATGAGCACGTAAATTTGATCGAGGAGAAATTGCCCAAATATGTTTCTCCGCGTTGTATACGATGGACAAACTTCCAAGCAAGTTCTTGAGAAGTTTCTCAGCACTTGACTTTGTTCAAAAAAGGAAAGCAAGATCAGGCTCTTGTTGGGATATCCTTCATTATGTGATCGATATTGGGATGTTAGAAGCAAATCGAGAGAATATTTGCATGTTGGAAGAGAAGTCGTGATAAAGACAAGGTCTTAGGGCCAGCGATGATTCGGGGTGAATTGACGAAGACCAACCTGATCGGTTCTGTTTGAGGCTGGTTCAGACGAGTATCGGCTAGGTTCTTGACTTCGAAACTATGTGAGTGGATGCCTACACAAATGTGACTCCTCATGGGCAACCAAACATATGATTTTGTTTAAACACGTAGGGTATTTTAGGTTTGTTCCTTTTGCCTTAAACGGATCGCATCGGCATATTGTTTGAAATTCATCTTCCACATCGAAGTCCCCCCTTTGGAGCATGATCAGAGAATTAAAGAGAGTCCAAAGCACGGGATTGTAATCGAAAAGGACTCAAAATTTTGTATTTTCTTGCAAAGACGTGGACGACAATCTGGTTATCTCTAAAAATGCTTGGTATTTAGTCGATTTCTCACAATGTATGATCCAATCCCACTTCATGAAGCTTGACAGGCACTACCAAATCAGATTCACGTACTTTGCCGTTTGGAAAATTGGAAACTTTGGTAGCTGTGATTTCCATTCCTGGTAACTTGGTGTTCTTTCCACGTTTTGAATTTGCCCTAGAATTGGCAAAGCTCATAAAAGCCCCCACTTGGGAAATGAACGCAGTATGAGGAAACGTCGATTCACAAATTATCTCAAAGCAAATAAACCACTCTCTACCTTTCAACTATGAGGTGTTTTCGCCTCATATTGTGACTAATAACCGCTCTCTCCCTTTATAAATCCTGATTGTTGCATGATAGAATCAATTATAGGAACAATATTTTGGACGAGCTTAAAAGAAGCTCATTTTGATCCAAATTATCTTGACATCATTACTTTCAGAAAAATTGATAGTTTTATCTAAATGAAACGAGTTGATCACTTCATAGTTTAAGGAGATACCCATAAAGAAGTGTATCATTCGAAAAGCCCATAGCACATACGTGAGTGGATTACGCATATACAAGAGTGGATGCCTACACATGTGAGTCCTCATGGTCAACCAACACACGGTTTTGGAGCGGTGAGATACAAGCAAAATTTGCGATCAATCCCTTGGAAAGGGAAACAAAAACACTTAGAATATATATATATATATATATATATATATATATATATGTTTGTTTCTTTTACCTTAAATGGATAGCGTCGGCATAGTGTTTGAAATTCATCTTCCACATCAAAGTCCCTCCTTTGGAGAATGATCAGAGAATTAAAGAGAGTCCTCCAAAGCATGGGATTGTAATCGAAAAGAACTCTCAAAATTTGATATTTCCTTGCAAGAGGTTGACGACAAATTATTTATCTCTTAAAATGCTTGGCATATAGTCGAGTTCTCATGATGTATGATCCAATCCCACTTCCGGAAGTCAAGGTGTTATTGTTGTGACAATGCAAACAATATTTGCCACCTTTTGTAAGTGTGACCTAAGGATGTTAAATTTCATTCTATGTAGATGTGTTTTCTATGAAAACTTATGTTAGTTCCTGCTGTCAAGTGATACAGCAAAAAGAGCACAAATCCTCATTACACTAGCTATAGCTTGCCGGTGAGTAAACCCTTGCTAGAGCTCGTTGTATCTGCCTTCTCATGAAGTTCTGATCAAGTATTACGAATCAATATTAGCAACCCTTTGTCGGCCTAGAACTAAAAGCTGTAGATTTATTGGAATATTCTACATGGCCTCGGACTTCCTCGAAAATTCAGCTGCATCCTAACCTCATTTGACGACAAATCAAATGTACTTAACGTGTGCGGGTGCGCGAGAGCAAAAATTGTTAACCAAGTTATGTAGTTTCTTGATGTGGACCTATACCCACAAATTCAAGGTTTATGGGAGAATGATCTTGGAGACGAAGTTGTTACCTTATTCAGAAGTAAGGTAAGGCCCATTGGTTTTAAGGCAAAGAATCACTCTTTTTCTCATTTCACACCAAGGATGTGCATGCGTATACGATGCAACCCAGAAGCATAAAAAGAAGTCAATCACAGTTTATAAGATATAAAAGCTTTTTCATTACCAAACTCCACAAGATAATATGATATGGAATAACTTTGAGCCGGAAAACAAACCCTAGTTAGGGAACACTTGTTTGGAACATCTGTATTTGGAAGTACAAAGGTTGATGATCTAAACCCAAAAAAAAACAAAAACAAAACAAAAACAAAAACGTTTCCTTTTGCCATCATTACTCTCGCCCAGCTAGGTTCTGCCCTTGACCAGTCCATTGC
This sequence comes from Eucalyptus curtisii, assembly GCA_017140595.1. Classification (NCBI taxonomy): domain Eukaryota; kingdom Viridiplantae; phylum Streptophyta; class Magnoliopsida; order Myrtales; family Myrtaceae; genus Eucalyptus; species Eucalyptus curtisii. Next base: position 3,006,954 of record CM029494.1, on the reverse strand, counting down.
AAAGTTTTAAGCAAGAGCTTTCTCAAGCCTGTCTGAGCATGATGCTACATGAAGTCGAAGAGAACGCCAACATCGTGACTGAATCGGAACGTCCAATAAAAGCAAGAAACAAGAGAATTTGTGCTTTCGTCTGAAAAATGGAAGGCAGTTTCACGTCGATTTCAAGATCATCCTCTTTCCATGACCTTTGCAGCCACACACGGCGCCAGTCAAGAATTTTGGGAGGTGTGACATTGAATTTGTTTTGACCCAGTGTTGAGTGGGCTATTATATTTAAATTTATTGGAGAATATCATTATCATTCTTCTGCCGCAAATCGGTAGTCTTCTTTTGCACTTATCGACCAGATCATAAATTTTGTTAATCACTACAAAAATACATAGCCTAGATCAGACTAGCTACTAATATTCTCCTCCGGAAAAAAAAAAAAAAACAGATAATTATATTTAAATGATCAACCAAAGATCCGAACATTATCAATTAAAAAGTTTGCATCGGATTTGGAAGTCGCGCATGAGATGAAAATGGAAGCACTATTTTCATTGACAAAATAGATTATTGGCTACCATCTATTGAAACACCTAAAAATTTGATGAATAATGGCATTTTTCCATACTTGATAATATTTAAAGTCCATTACATTCATGTCCATGGATCATATTTCATTTTGTGAATTGATATAGATGACCTGCAATTTCGCACAAATGAAATCATGACCATATGAGGTGGCTCTTACGATCAATTAGTAACCGTCTATCGTTGTAATTTTAACATGAAATCGCATTTATTAAAGGAGGCAAACACTTAAAAATTCGAAGCTACAAAGACAGATGTCGTTTGTGCTCGTGAAATCTGTCTGATTAACGATGGAGTTGACATCTTCTGCGCTAGATCTCAATTTTATGGTCAACAAGAATGAGCATGTGCTTTATATTTCTGTGAACTTGGACTTTTACTGAGTACTTTGCCCGCGATAGTAAGAAGCGATTTTTACATCAGAATTTGAGAACTGAAAGCCGATTCATGACGGTTTCGAATGAGGCTTCGTCAACTGATCAAGCTCTTAGACTAATTATATCTAAAATATTCCCCTACTAACAAGTTCAGGCCATGTGAGAGCCAGCGCCTACCAAAGGCCCCTTGCCAGATTTGGTGAGGAAGAGAGCCAGCACTCGTCGGCTCAGGAGGCGTGCCCAAAGCAAATATCATTTGTTTAAAATTAAAAGAAAAGGAAAGAAAAACAAAGGACTGTTCATCGTCTCATTTGCTGAAGAATTTCTCCATTCTTCTTTTATTTCAATGTTCTTACCTAATGAAGTAGTAATGCATTTTGGACCTAGAACTCCATTGTTTAACGACGCACTATTCTACTTTTATGTCCTTTTTCACGTTATTTACTTTTGTTTATTTTTCACTTTTGAGTCTTCCATTGTCACTTAGGTTTAGCGAGGTACTTAATCAATCTATTCAATGTATCGGGCAGCTTTTTCTCACATTTCACATGATGTAGAAAAGAGATGAGATTTCTCTTTATTGTTGTGCCAAATAAGTGTGTCTGAGTGCTGTGTTGTGAATCGATGAATCTATGTTTACCTATTACTTGCTGCGTCACTTAGGATCCCCAAAAAGTCCCAACTTAAAATAGGTGGCCCTTTATAATGATTGTCGAAGAATTAGAAGAAAATCTCGGAGATCTCAAAGATGATTTCGAGATATGAAATTATACTATTTCAATTTATTTTATTTACTTTTATTTCTAAATATTTAGATTTAGGAAGTAAATCGCTAGAATTAAGCAGTAGGAAATCTGTCCCTATTTCTTGCTATTTTCTAGCTATCTTAGGCTCTATTTATATGTTTTGTTCTTTGTAATAATAAATGCAAAAAAAAAACCATTTTAGGCTAAATTCATAATATGAAGCCCAATTCCTCTGGCAACTAATCAAACCCAACACTAAGGGTGCGTTTGTTTGTGTTTCTTTTTTTTTTGTTCCGGGAACGAGAAATAGAAAAAATTATTTCTGTTCCGGGAATAGTTTTTGAACAAAAAAATGCGTTTAGTAAACTTGTTCTTAGAATAAAAAAAGAACAGAAACATGTTTGGTAAATTTGTGTTCTTTTTTTATTTCCTTTAATTTTTAAATATTTTTATTTTATTTTTCATTTTTTTCTTTCATTTTTTTTTTCTTTTGGCCGGTCGCCGGCCTTGGCCATGGCCGGCGACCGGCCGACGAGGGGCCGGCGGCCTCGCCCAGCCACGGCGAGGGCCGGCCCCGGCGAGGCCGAGCCTCGCCGGTGGCTGGGCGAGCTCGGCCTCGCCGGATCTGGGCGAGCCCGAGCTCGCCCTGCCAAGGCAAGGCCGAGCCTCGCTAGGGGCCGGCGACGCCGGTCTCGCCGGGGCCGACGACGCTCCGGCGAGGTCGCCGGCCCTCGACATCGTCGCCGGCCATGGCCAAGGCCGGCGACCGGCCAAAGAAAAAAGAAGAAGAAGAAGAAGAAGAAGAAGAAGAAGAAGAAGAAGAAGAAGAAGAAGAAGAAGAAAAGAAAAGAGAGGAGAGAGAAAATTTGTTCCTAAAAATTATTCCAAACGAGAAACAACTTTTTTTTTTGTTTCTTGTTTCTGTTCTTTTCTTGTTCCTGGGAACAAAAAAAACAGATTTGGAACAAAAATGCAAACAAACGCGTTTGTTTTTTTTTGTTCCCGGGAACAAAAAAACAAAAAATCTGTTCATAAACAGAAATAAAGAACACAAACAAACACACCCTAAATGGCTAGGTTCAGCCCAAAGCTACGACGTAGAAGACTAGGTCTGGCCCAAAGCCAAGTTCAACAAGTGGAACCTAAACTAAATCAATAAACAGAGCAAGCCCAAGTTTACTAAAGAGGAACAAACCAGTAATCCACACCAATTTCCTCTTCCTCACCTATTCGTCCAGGTAGTCATTTACTTTCATCGACCAAAACTGCCAAAGCCTAAATCACTACCTTGTGAACTCCAAGTTAAACGTCACGGTCCATTGCATCCATCCTCGAACCCTCTACCATCAATCACCTCCAATTGTTAAACATCACCGTCAACCACCATGACAACACAGAACCGCCATCACAGCAAACAAGTAGCAACCGGGAAACAAACATGGAAGACAACGCGTAGAGTCAGTTTGGAGGATTAAAACTGAAATCTTTCTCATCAATCAATGGAAAACTCTTTCCAAGAAAACAAACATGTTTATGAGTGTTCAAAGTAAACCAGGATCGGAGTGGACCATAAGCTAACTTGGTTTGGACATTTTAACAAACGTGTGGTAAGCGATATCTAATGGTGTTTGCGTATGTAAAAGGAAAAACGAAATCGATATCCACATTAACACCCACGAGTAAACATGCTAGGAATCGTGAATCTAACACCGGATTGACATACAGAGAATCCACATCGATGTGCTCTCGCTTGGAGCAAAAATAGTGACCAGCCCTATGTCAGCGTCTTCAAGGCATTTTAGCAAACAGCTTGTGCGCGACAAGAGATTCGACCGTAACCACGAAAAATCGAAATCGTTTATGGTCTAAATTTATGCTATGCCGCAACGTTGTTATATCTGAAATCTATTCTTTTTGTTGCTGACCAGATTGAATAATTGTCCTTTAAAATCTCATCGAAAATGATTTGAAGATGAAACAAAAAAATTATTTCTCAAAAATATCTCTCTACGGCAAAAATCAGGAGGCCACTGCATGAAATATTTGGAGTCACACAAGATCAGAGGGGAACTTTATAGTTCATGGTACAATAAAAGAGAGTAACCATTTAATAAGTAAAGCCACAACATAATGAAAACCCTCCACATCTAGGAGTCAACAATGTTCCCAATAGGAGTGAAAATGTTTTTTTCGCTCTTATTGCATGTTTTTCGTTAATTTTCATATTAATAAAGGCTGAAGCAAATCACCACGAAGTTCAACATCATTTAGGTGGAAGTCTGAAAAAAATGCATACAGGCACAAGTCGGTGAGACGCAATAAGAGGCAATGATAATTATGGCATTATCAAATTGTGGTTAATCATTGTAAAAACAAATCCCATTAAAGGTACATAAGACTTTACCATCTTTTCTACTTGACATCGACTTTTGTCTATACGAGGAAATTCTTAAAAAGGTCTATGTAATTATAGACTATCATAGTATGGCTTGAAAATTAAAGCTCATATCTAGGATAGAAAGGAGAATCAAAAGTTTAATACGGTACATAAAAAGCATGAGTGATATGGGAATATATCACATAATTAGTAGTAAGAATCCGTCTCCATTTAAAACTCTCGCATGATTGGTAGTAAAAATCCGTTTCCATTTAATGCTCTCAATTCTCATATTCCCCTTTCAAGGAAATATATCAACTAAATTGTCAATGAGATCATCATAGTTAATTAAGGAACCAAATTGAGAATATGCAAAAGTTTGTTGAGCTTTCAAATCTAGTACTATAAATACAGCCTAGCCACTCCTATGACAAAACACGACCAACACATAAAGATCAATACCTCATACATTCTCATTTGGATAGCGGTCCACAATGACGAAGATGATGTCTAGGGATGAGCTCTAGCTTGTCTCTCCCTTCAGATCGCCCATCCTTGCATTTCGATTGCCATGGATGTAAATTGATCGTCAGGTATTGCCTACCATAGCCATGTAGCATAACCATGTACTCTAGTGGAACTCGATTAAGGTTCGAACTACTAAAGCCAACTTCTTAGTGTGCTTCATTTGGACTATTATCCTTTCACAAAACACACCATCTTTGTCAGGAACACATAATTGTTATATATGATCTTATCCTTTTTCTTAAGAGCTTTTATGGCATTGTGAGCAACATATCGCCCTATATATGTAGATAATTTTACTTTTTTTCATACTCTGCAATGAAAGTTACATTTACAGGTCTCTACAGTCAAAGATGATGAGAATAACATAAATTCTTCCTTTAGGATGCTAAATCTCAACCATGCGGTAGAATCTCTTCTACGCACGAAGTAGTTTGAACCCAAATTGGGTTCCGCTGGAGGACTTGAATGGCCTACATGGACACGGATTTATTTTTGTGGCAATTGAATGACGGATCAGCGATCAGAAGGGAGTGGCAAGCTAGAGGTCTTTATCATTGATGGGCGGCTATTTAAAGGAGAATGTATGAGATATGTGCCAAAAATGTAATATCTTATATCTTTATGTGTTTATCCTATTTCGTCATCAGACTGACAAGTGTCGTGTTTATAGTATTAGACTTAAAAACTCAACAAAAGTTTGCATATCCTCACTTTGGTTCCTTAATTAGCTACGTTAATCTCATTGCAAATTTAGTCCATAAATTTCATATCGATTTGTAGAGTTGTTTTTTTTTTCTTTCCAAAATCCTTTTGAAGAGTAATTGAATTTGGCATCTAATAACATGTTACCCATCTCTACCTCCCTTTGGATATATCTATACGTGTGCGCATTAGTTTCTCTAATATAAATAAGTTTTTGAATTGGAATTAAGAGATGTCTGTCAGAAAAGAGGGGCACCGCCTCTCTCTCTGTCTCTCTCTGGATTTTTCCAGATTTCTCTCTCTCTCTCTGCTGCACCAGAATTTTCTCCCTCTCTCCAGACTTTTCTCTCCCCCTCTCTCTCCAGATTTTTCTCCACCGACTTTACACCCTATAAATAGGGGTTCTTGTCCCTTGAGTGTGTGTGTGTGAAGTGTGTATGTAAAAGTGTGTGGGGGTGTGTACGTGAGGTGAGTGGGTGTGTGAGGGGTCTTGTGTAGGAAAGTGTGTGTAGTGGTGAGGCGTGTGAGATGTGCGTGAGAGTGGTGTGTATGTAGAGAATTTGTAATATTGTTCTATAATAAAAGTAATTATTTTTACTTGTACATCCACTCGCTTCCCAACAAGTGGTATCAGAGCAGGTTGTCGGAGACCGTGCGAAGACAGTGGTCGGGGACCATTGTAAGTGAGTAGGCGGTCAAGTTCGTCGAGCCAAGGAGCGGAGTACGTCGGAGTTCTGCCAGTGCACAATCTGGGATTGTGAAGTCGGTTGGTCCGGGACCAGGCTTACTTGGTATAGTGCGGGGAATTATACTCAAGTCACGATGGCAGATTTCTCGAGTTCGGTAAGCGGCGTCGAGAAGCTCAACAACTCAAATTATAATAATTGGAGTACCCGCATGCAATATTACTTGCTAGGTCAAGATTTGTGGGATATCGTTGGCAGGAGCAACACCACACCACCCACGAATGATAGCGAATTAAGAAAATGGAACATAAAATCAGGAAAGGCTCTTTATGTTCTTGCCGTAACTGTTGAAGATGAATTATTACAACACATAAAGAGTGCGAAGACCCCGAAGGAGGCATGGGATAACTTGGCGACGCTGTTTGCAAGGACAAACGATGCCAAGTTACAACGCCTAGAGAACGAGCTCCTCTCAGTCTCGCAACAAAGTATGACGGTGAGTCAATACTTTTCTAAAGTTAAATCTATTTGCAAAGAAATTTCAAAATTAGATCCTGAGAATGCCATCTCTGAGACAAGAATGAGAAGAATAATAATTCACGGGTTAAGGCCGGAATATAATGGTATTGTTACGGCCACCCGTGGATGGGCAAATGAGCCAACTCTAACAGAGTTGGAGAATATATTGGCCAACCAAGAAGCCTTAGATAAACAAATTTCTAAGGTCACAATTAAGGAGGATGAAAGCGCCCTCTTCGGTAACAAAAAAAGAGGGTTCAAGGGCCGAATAGAAATAGAGCAGATGCAAGAGATGGCAAATCATGGAAAAGTCATGGAGAATGGCCAAAGCGAATAGAAGGAAGTGGACCTCGGCCAGGGGAGCTCATCGAGACCGCGACAAGGACGACAATGAAGATAAGAAGAATAGAAGGCGAAATGGATGGTGTTACACATGTGGCAAAGTAGGTCACTTTGCCGGGGATTGTCGGTTCAAAAGAGTTGAAGGAAACGTTGCGGCGTCTAAGGAAAATGATAGCGAAGAAGAGTGGGATTTCCAAGCATCCTTTGCAATGGAGGAACAAGAAGAGCTTGCAAACTCCTCCATAGAGTTAGAAGATGTGATGGCCCTCATCACGGTAAGTGATAAATTGATCGATTATGATGAAGATTGGATAGTTGACTCGGGGTGCTCAAATCACATGACCGGAGATCACGGGAAGCTATTAAACATATGTGAGTACAAAGGTGGACGAGTAGTTGTCACCGCAGACAACTCAAGGTTGCCGATTACCCATGTCGGCCAAACGATGATAACACCCCGATTCGATTCGCATCAAGTCGAACGAAGAATGTGTACCATGTGCCGGGATGAAGAAGAATCTATTGTCCATGGCACAACTTACAGACTCAGGTAATTATGTGATGTTCGGTCCAAAAGACGTTAGGGTGTACCGCAATTTGAAACCAACTGGTACACCAATCATGGGAGGTCGTCGATTAGAGTCTCTCTACGTGATGTCAGCTCAGACGGCATACGTGGACAAAACTCGAAGGAGTGAAACGCCTGGTTTGTGGCATACACGGCTTGGGCACGTGAGCTACCATAAATTAAAGGTGATGATGAAGAAAGGTATGCTAAAAGGTCTCCCCCACTTAGAAGTCCAAGAAGATGTCATCTGCGCCGGATGCCGCACGGGAAGGCACATCGGCTTCCATATGAGGAGTCGCATTCGAGCTAAGATGCCTCTAGAGCTTATCCACTCGATGTATTTGGACCAAAGGTGAAGCAACCGTCGATCGAGAGGATCAAAGTACATGATAACATTCATCGATGATTTCTCCAGTGCGTCTGGGTCGACTTCATGAAAGAAAAATCTGAGGCATTAAACAAATTTAAGAAGTTTAAAGCAAAAGTAGAATGTGAAGTAGGCAAGAAAATACTATGCCTTCGCACGAGATAATGGGGAGAATATACATCATATGACTTTACAAAATTTCTTCAAGAATGGAAGATACGTCGACAATTTACTTGCCCAAATACGCCACAACAAAATGGAGTTGCCGAAAGAAAGAATCGACATTTGGCGGAGACATGCAGGACTATGTTGCATGCGAAGAGTGTTCCACCCAAGTTTTGGGCTGAGTGTATGAAGACGACAGCGCACGTGATCAACGAGACTACCTCAAGCAAGGCTTGACTTTATGTCACCATATGAGAAGTTGTGGAATCGCAAGCCCACGGTAAGTCACTTTAGAGTATTTGGGTGTGTATGTTATGCATTCGTGCCAGACCATCTTCGCAACAAGTTTGATAAGAAGGCAGTTCGCTGCATATTCGTGGGCTACGATGATCAAAGAAAAGGATGGAAGTGTTGTGACCCTACAACAGGGAGGTGTTACACTTCCAGAAATGTGGTGTTCGACGAACTATCATCTTGGTGGCCATCACAACCTAATTCAAAACAAGTTGAAGAAGAGATTCATGAAGGAATGAAAGAAAATGATGAGATTGATAAGGGCCAGCGAATTGAAGAAGGAAATGATAATGTAACGGGAAGAAAAGAAGTCAGAGCACAATCACCAGAAAAATCAAAGAGCCCATGGCGAACTGGTGTACATCCAAGAACTACAGAAGAGCTTCGACCAAGTCAGATGGAAGAACCTGAAGAGGAGGAATCTCAACTTAGGAGATCAACAAGACAAAGAAGACCAAATCCCAAATATGCAAATGCAGCGTTGACTGAAGATGTCAGAGCAGTCGAGCCGTCCACATATGAGGAAGCCTCGCAAGGCGTGGAATGGAGGAAAGCTATGGAGGAAGAGATACAAGCACTAAGAAAGAACGAAACATGGGACTTAGTACCGAGACCTAAAGAGGTACGTCCTATATCTTGCAAATGGGTTTATAAACTTAAAACTCGACCGACGGGTCGATAGAAAGATATAAGGCACGACTAGTTGCTCGAGGATTCTCTCAAAAGTATGGCCTAGATTATGATGAGACCTTTAGTCCAAGAGCAAAGATCACTACGGTTCGAGTCTTACTAGCACTTGCAGCAAGCAAGTCGTGGAAATTATGGCAAATGGATGTAAAGAATGCCTTCTTACATGGAGAACTAGATCGAGATATATACATGGAGCAACCAAATGGTTTCAAAAGTAAGACTCATCCAGATTATGTTTGTAAGTTAAAGAAAGCCCTCTATGGCTTAAAACAAGCTCCGAGAGCATGGTACGGGAAGATTGCTGAATTTTTTATACAAAGTGGTTACTCTGTAGCCCCAGCAGACTCGAGCTTGTTTGTGAAGGCAGAAGATGGCAAGCTCGCAATAGTGTTAATCTACGTGGATGATCTAATCATCACTAGAGATAATGAAGAAGAGATATACCAAATCAGAACCAACCTCTCAGTACGGTTTCAGATGAAAGAGCTTGGAGAATTAAAACACTTCCCGGGGCTCGAGATTGAAAAGACCAATGAAGGATTATTCCTATGTCGTGAAGTATGCACGAGACCTCCTAGACAAGTTCGGGATGCTTGATTGCAAACCTATATCTACTCCAATTGATGGAAATATAAAGTTATGTGCAATCAAGGACGAGAATTGGAAGACTCAACTATGTACGAGGCAATTGGTGGGTAGCCTTATTTACCTAACCATAACACGGCCTGATATTGCCTTTGCGTGGGAGTAGCAAGCCGATTCATGGAGAAGCCGCGAAGGCCCCACTTAGATGCGATCAAGCGCATACTAAGGTATGTAAAGGGTACATTTGATTTTGGGCTTCTGTATAAGAAAGAAGCATCATGTGAAGTTGTAGGCCATTGTGATGCTGACTTTGCTGGAGATCGTGACACGCGACGATCAACTACTGGATATATGTTTAGCCTCGGATCAGCAGTAGTGTCATGGTGTAGCAAAAGACAGGCAACTGTGTCACTATCTACGACAGAAGCTGAGTATAGAGCAGCAGCAATGGCAGCACAAGAAAGTACATGGCTGGTGCAGCTGATGGAGGATCTTCATCAACCAATAAATCAACCTACACAGATATATTGTGATAATCTGTCGGCCATAAGCTTAGCGGAAAATCCAGTTTTCCATGCGAGGACCAAGCATGTAGAAGTGCACTATCATTTCTTGCGGGAAAAAGTCTTACAAGGCGAGATAAAGATGGAGTATGCCAAAACAGATGATCAAGTTGCAGACATCTTCACCAAAGGTCTTGGAGCTGTAAAATTCGAAGAGTTTCGAAGGCAACTTGGTATGATCACAATGTCCATGGTAAGAGAGAGTAGTCGGTGAGGGGGAGTGTCAAAAAAGAGGGGCACCGCCTCTCTCTCTCTCTCTCTCTCTCTCTCTCTCTGTGGATTTTTCCAGATTTCTCTCTCTCTCTGCTGCACCAGAATTTTCTCCCTCTCTCCAGACTTTTCTCTCCCCCTCTCTCTCCAGATTTTTCTCCACCGACTTTACACCCTATAAATAGGGGTTCTTGTCCCTTGAGTGTGTGTGTGTGTGTGAAATGTGTATGTAAAAGTGTGTGGGGGTGTGTACGTGAGGTGAGTGGGTGTGTGAGGGGTCTTGTGTAGGAAAGTGTGTGTAGTGGTGAGGCGTGTGAGATGTGTGTGAGAGTGGTGTGTATGTAGAAAATTTGTAATATTGTTCTATAATAAAAGTAATTATTTTTACTTGTACATCCACTCGCTTCCCAACAATGTCAGTATCTATAAGCATTTTTTGACCTTCAAAGACCTTTTTAAAAACAGTTTTGGTGTTTGGTAACATAATCTCAAATGTCCTTAGGTATATGGTCAAAGCAAGGCCATATCCGCCAAGTCCAATGATAAACTCCGCATGAGACCCTACGACGCCAACGAGCCCCCTTAGCCTGTCTTCTACCTTCTATGTCACCCATTGCTTACGACTCGAGTCTGCGAGCCCCCCTTCCCCCAGAGTTGACGACGGCCCTGGACTTCGAAAAGCCACTTACGGCTTTCACCTACCCAATCAACCGTGTATCGACCTTGGGATCACGCTCGTCGTTGTCACCATTTTGTCTTCGTTGACAATAGCGGTGATGAGAAGCAAAGGGTGAGTAGAGAGGAAGAAAGGCGACAGATGTAGAGACGGAGAGATTGGGTCATCGCTGGGTTGAGCGGTGGAGCTAGGGGAAGAGAGAGGGTGACAGTATGCAGTGGCGTTGTCCTTGGCGGACCGTCCGAGCTTTCATTATAACGTTAGCACCGCACCGCCTGAGTAATAATTATTTTACAATGTGTTAACCAAACACTATTTGTTTTCATGAAAACCTTTTGAGTTAATGTCCTCAGCAAAAATGCAAAGCCTCTGGGCTAAATGCTCCCCAAACGCACCTCAAAAGCCTTTGAGCATCGACAAAGCCACCCAACACCGCTGGCGAGCATCCTCCTACCACCTCCGGCCACCATCTTCAGCGCCACCACATTTTAGCCCCATTTCCCCCCTCTCTTTCTCTCTCTGAGATTGCAGACGTCATGGGTACCCTGATTCAAAGTCGTCCTCTTTGAACAAAGAGAGATGAGTGGGGGCTCGGCATTGTCGCGGGCGAAGGCAATTGGCAACAAGAGGGGCACAGGCTACGGCGGCGGCGGTTGGTACGATAATGACGGTGGTGCAGGAGAGTGGGGACTAAAGCTACGCTATGGTGGTTGACGGTTAGGAATTTTTCTAGTGGGGAGGTTTTTTGGGTGGTTGGATAACATAGAAATATAGTAAAAAGATTTTCTTCTTTAAAGAAAAATGATCATTTGTGCAAGTAATTTTTAGTATTAAGTCAAATTCTGTATCTAATATGAAAACTCAGAATGTGAAGTCCTGATATTAGAAATTGAGGTGATAAATTGATCGTAAGTTGAAAAATGAACATGATTCTTTTCATTTTAGGCGAAAAATGTGGGCTAAAGGAGTTCCTTATTTCTTTCCACGAGACTGGATCAAAGTGAAAGGATAGAACAAGCCCATCGGTACAAGTCCGCTCTGTAATCTTAGAGATAAAGTTATCCATGTTCCTTACATTCGATCCTTTTAGGTCTTGATATCATCTTGACAATTACCCTTGTTTCACCCAATCTTCATCCGAATCCTGATGATTGTACATACAAAAAAAACCAATGCTAGTTTTTTCTATTTTGACTTCCTTATTTAATGCGGATTGGTTATACATTAGCACGAATTTACCCATATATTTATGCATATATAAGAGCTATGTTTGGCCTTAACCCCTATTACGTCAATAAATTTTTCACCGCATTAAGTCAGGTCAGCAAATTTCTGATGGTGTTATCACCATGACAGCAAATTTCGTTACTGAACCGATGAGAGATGACCCTAACAAACTTTCTAGAAGCACAAGAACGGTTTTGGAAAAAAAAAATAAAAATTAAAGACAGTTCTGATTTTCTAAGCTAAAGAATTGAAACGAACAGCCATATTTCACCTTCACAGTAATTATTATTACTGCCTATAATTATGTCTAATATCTTAGTTGTCCAATTTCTAATCATGATCTGAGCTTCTTGGCAATACCCATGGTTTGTTTCAATTGCGCTATCCGTTTAGTTTATCCATTTAAGAGATGATTGACCCAGTCACCTTCCTTCAACTCAAAACTTTTGAAGACAACTTTTGAGTAGCCCGAAAGGCTGCCATTAGTTTATGGATATGATTGGAGTGGAGGAGCACGAGATAGATTGTTATGTCTACTTGAATTTGTGGATTTTGCAGTGACCTATTTGTACCCTTGTACCTCTGCCTTCTTTTATGAAAATAGTGTTTTCGTTGTTTAATTCGAAATACATTGGCATTAATTTCAAGAAGCGGTTCGAGAGTCAAGATGATAGGCAAGAGAGACGACGAAATGCATCATACACTATTTTCATCGTACATGCTCAACTATTCCTGTGGGAGTTGACTCCTTTGAGAGGAAAGTCAATCAATCTCCTCACAAATCTTTACATGAATTACTATCATTCACTAATTTTAGAGCTTTCCCTTTGCAAAATGGACAAAAATTCCTCAGCATAAGCCCTTTCCAGATGCAGCCATAGTGAAAGTAATGCCCATAATTCACCTTTCCAAGCTTCATCTTCATCAGCGGAGTCATCCTGCAATAATTTTAGCAAAATATAAAGTACAATTTAGTTGCAACATGATTCGACTTCGACATTAGATTCTAACGAAGTTGAGGATTGCTACTATTGCAACCTAAGGTAAATGGAAATGACTTCTCCACTCAATCCTATGGAAACATCTCCAACTTATTCTTCAAGGTAGAGTAGTTCCTAATGAGAAAACATAGGAGAACTCGATTGGGCTATATGACTTCCAACTGTTAATTCCCGCAGATCAAATTACTTCTGCGGCAACTGGAATGCTGGGATGACAATCAGAAGGGAGAGGCAAGCTACAGTTTGTCCCAAGATATGGTCTTCGTCTCTATAGGCCATTGTTCACAAGAGAATGCATGAGGTATGTTATGTAAGATGTAATATTATTGTATCTTTATGTGCTTATAATGTTTCGCGATAGGAACGGCGAGGTCATACTTATAGTATTAGACTTGAAAGCTAAATAAATTTTTGCATATTCTTAATTTGGTTCCTTAGTTAAACTATGATAATCTCCTTGGAAATCCAGTTGATATATTTCCTCGTAAAGGAGTATTTGAGATAAAGAGCTTTAAATCAAGAAGGATTTTTACTACCAATTATGTGATGCATTTCCATATCATTCATGCTCCTAATGTCAATAGATCACCGCATCCTATTAAACTTTTGATTCTCATTCCTATACTGGATATTAACATTAATAGTCGAGCCAAATTACGATAATCTGTGATTATACATAACTTTTTAGAAATTTTATCATAAATATAAAAATCAGTGTCAAGCAAAAAGGAACTTTCCCATTAATGGAGATAATATATTACCTTTTCCTACCTAACACGGATTTTCATAGACAATGAAATTCTTCAAAAGGTCTATGCTATTACATACACATTTTTGGATTTAAGATACCATACACACTACTCATGACCTTTTCGTGGGAAATACGATTGATATTTTATCAAATATTCTCTTTTGCCAATTCTAAATAGGTTTGCTTTGAATACAACTTACTCGCAGCAATACAGCAAATAATATATCTCCATACATTCATTTTTCTTCATCCAGGCTAATCGGGTAAGTTCTACATTCTATCCATTTTCCGAATTATCTATATAAACTTATATGATTATATATTAATTATTTCACTAATCGAGTGCTAGCCCAATATGGTAATTAACTATTTGGGTTAATACCCTAAAAAATCTCAAACTGGTACATTTGTGACAAAATTTACCCCAAACTATTTTTTTGATCATGAAAAACCCCAAACCGGTATACCTGTAACAAATTTACCCCGACTAATTATAAAAAAACCCTAAACCGGTACATTTATGACAAATTTACCCCCAACTAATTTATTTGACCACAAAAAACCATAAACTGGTAAATTTGTGACAAATACACCCTCCGCTAAATTGGATTAATATCATAAATAAATCACAAAAATTTTAAACTGTAACAAACGGAACGTAAAATTATACAAGTCAACTGTCACGTGTCATTTAATTTAATAATTTGACAATAAAATTTAACCAAAACTAACATATGGTAAATTTGTTACAAGTATACCAGTTTGGGATAAATTTGTCAAAGGTATACTAGTTTGGGGTTTTTGGTGGTCAAAAAAATAGTTTGGGGTAAATTTGTCACAAGTGTACCAGTTTGAGGTTTTTCAGGGTATTAACCCTAACTATTTTAAGGGAACTTGAATTGCATTTTCGAATTTTCCTTTTGTTGTCATTTATTTAATTATTGCATTATAATTCTTTCCTTAACGCCTTTGTCACATTCCAAAGAGTAAAACAACAATACAATAATTAGGAAATATCGTTTTGTAGAGTTGTCTTTCTTTTTTCTGAAATCCTTTTGAATAGGAATTGAATTTGGCATCTAGTAACATGTTACCCATTTCTACCTCTCTTTGGATATATATAAATATAGATACACACACGTGTGTGTGCATTAGTTTCTCTACTTTAAATAAGTTTTTGAATTGGAATTAAGAAATGTCCGTATCTATAAGCACCTTTAGACCTTCAAAGACCATTTAAAAAAGAGTTTCGGTGTTTAGTAACATAATCTCAAATGTCCTTGGGCAAATGGTCAAAGCAAGGCTCTATCCGCCAAGTCCAATTATAAACTCCACATGAGACTCTGCCACGCCAACGAGCCTCCTTAGCCTCTGTCTTCTACCTCCTATGTCATCCATCGCTCAAGGCTCGAGTCTGCGAGCTCACCTCCGCCCAGAGTTGACGTGGGTCTGGACTTTGAAAAGCCACTTACGGCTTTCGCCGACCCAATCAACCATGTATCCACCTTGGAATCACGCTCGTCATTTTCACATTTTTGTCTTCGTTGACAGCGGCGATGAGAAGCAAAGGGTAAGTAGAGAGGAAGAAAGACGACAGATGTAGACATGAAAAGATCGACTCATCGTTGGGTTGAGCCGTTGAGCTAGGGAAAGAGAGAGGGTGATAGTATGCAGTGCTGCAGGCCTTGGCGGACCGCCTAAACTTTCACTACGACATCAGCACTGCGTACCATTTCATTAAAACCTTCTGAGTAAATGTCCTCTGTAAAAATACAAAGCCTTTGGGCTAAATCCGCCCCAGAGGCACCCCAAAAGCCTTTGAGCATCGACAAAACCACCCAACACCGCTGGCGAACATCATCCTACCACCTACGGCCACCATCCTCGGCGGCACCACACCTAGCCCCATTTCCTCTCTCTCTCCCTCTCTAAGATTGCAGGCATCATCCTCTTCAAGCAAAGAGAGATGAGTGAGGGCTCAGCATTGTCGCCGGTGAAGGCAATTGGCGACGAAAGGGGCACAGGCTACGGCGGCGGCTGGTGCAATAATGACGGTGGTGCAGGAGAGTGGGGACCAAAGCTACGCTGTGGCGGTTGACGGTTAGGATTTTTCCATTTGGGATTTTTTTTGGACGGTTGGAGAACTTAGTATTATAGTAAAAGGGTTGTTTTCTTCAAAGAAAAATGATCATTTGTGCAAGTAATTTTTAGTATTAACTCGAATTCTGTATCTATATGAAAACTCAAAATGTTCCTAATATTAGAAATTGATGTGATAACTTGATAATAAGATGAAAAATGAACATGATTTTTTTTCATATTAGGCTAAAAATGTGGGCTAAAGGAGTTCCTTCTATCTTTCCACAAGACTGGATCAAAGCAAAAGGACAGAATATGCCCATTCGTATAAGTCCGGTCTGTAATCTTAAAGATAAACCTATCCATGTATCCTTTTGTTCGATCCTTTTAGTACTTGATATCATCTCGACAATTACACTCGTTTCACTCAATCTTCATCCTAATATTGCTGATTGCACATACAAAAATACAATGCTGTTTTGACTTCCCTTTTTAATGCGGATTGGTTATCCATCAGCATGAGTTTACCCATATATTTACACAAATATAAGAGCTAAGTTCGGCCTTAACCCCTATTAAGTCAATAAATTTTAAACCGCATTAAGCCACATCAGCAAATGTCTAATGGCGTTATCACCATGACGGCAAATGTCACACCCCGAACCTCGAGCGCGTGCACATCCCTCAATGGTCAATAAAACTTGCGACATCCCAGGACGCGTCGCCGACCCAATCAATTATGCACATGCGGAAGCGTGTAATAATCATCAGACAACACTCAACATGGGATAGAAAATCAGGACAACAAAATCACAAAAGTCACACTTTATAAACATACTGAGTTTATATACAAAAGTCTACACCAAAAAGAAACTACCAGGCTACCCTATCCTGGACCCTATCTACTTGGGATCCGGGTCTATCACGACACCATCAGGAGTGTCGATCTCCAGAGGGTCAACTACCTCTACTGCAGGATCCTCACCCCTGGGTCCCTGGTACGCCTCGATCTTAGCTATGAGCTCGGCGTCATGCACGGGGTCGAGATCCACCAAATAATCATCCTCAACGGCAGGTCCGTCAAAGCCATCCAGGGGGCCCTCTCGAACACCATTGGGCCCGTGGCGGAACCACGCCTTGAATCTATGAGAGACCAATTGAGGTAGACCCTCATCGACCCAAATAGTAGTAACCACGAGCTCACGGGTCCAGTCGGGATTCCCGTGGATAGGGAGTCCGGTACACTGAGTCTCGACCTCCCGAGGCCACCCAAAATGATCCGACCTCACCGCCATCTAAGGACCTGAAAAGATTGAGCCAACGATGGGGTGAGACAATGTCTCAGCAAGTTCACACCCTAAACCTCGATTAGGAAATAAATACGCCTAAAGGTAGTCTAACCACATATCCCAGAAGACTTACCTCGCCCCAATCTCTTCCTGCATGTTAGTACAATTCATATCATATATAATTGCATTAAAATCACTCATCAATCAGGATGTCTCAACTTATATCACCAACAATTACAAGGATCCCGATTATAAGACCAAATCGTTATGATACGTCACATACCATGCCACACAATTTTGTCTCATAATCAGGCGCTTCAGTTTCAACCATTAATGCGTCCTAATTGATTATGACCCACTGGCCACGGCCTACTCAACAATCAGCGGTCTTCCGGCGTAGCGGGCGTCGTCTCGCACCATCGAGCACGGCAACGTCTACATCTAAATGGCATTCCTCTTACGAGCATCGGTCCAGCCTCCACTGCGACCGGCATCCGTTCACTTGGGGAATTCCCGAATGAGCATCATCGGGCCCCAAAGGCTTGTGACGGGTTCTCATATCATTCATGCACGCATCCAATCCCGGCCAAGACACCATGCATTACATTCAAATGTCTCAATTAAAATAGTGAACTTGGCCCATTTTCTTCTTATTAAAAACACACAGTAAATAATCGTTTGTGGGTATACGGTTAGACCAAACCAGAAAAATTGATATCCTTCCTTTTAAAATCTCACTGTTTGACATAGTATTTAAAAAGTATTTTCAATGTCAAAACCCGACATACGGTATTTTCTAATTAAATACAAAAAATTCACAATTTTGAAATAAATATTCAAAAGTCACAATCATCACTCAATTGCACAATTTAACAATCAATTGCATAAACTAAGCACATCACTGCAATCAGCACGAAATTCCGGTTACCGACTATCCTGGTATAATTTCTAGAAAATATTAAATAATTAATTACATTACAATTAAATTACCTAAATTAATTATTTAATCAATTAAAATAATTAAATTAATTAAATTAACATAAGCTTAACTAATTACCTAAGTGCACTAACTAAATTAATCTACTAAACTAACTCCTTAAACTAACCATTCTAGCTAATAAAATATAAATGCCTAACTAAATAGCCTAACTAATTCACCTAACTAAATTAACTACCTAGTTCACTCAACTAACCTAACTAACTAATATTTACTCTAACTAAATTAATTACTAAACATACTTAAGCTTAAACCAACCCTTAATAGGTGTAATTAACCCCTAAGCAAAGTTTAGGAGGCTAACTCACATAATTAGTGAACTAAAGAGTTCACGACGGCGGCGGCGCAACGGCGAGCGAACCTCAGGTCTAGAGGAATGCCAAGGAAGGTCTGGTCGGCCCGGAAAAGTTCACAAAGTTCTCAGCCTAAGGCTGAGATGTGGTCCTCCTTACTAGTCAAAGCTGGTTTGACAACACACGGGGACAGCGAGGGCGAGATGGCGGCCTAGCGGGAGCTACTGGCTGTCCGGACGGCTGGACCAAAGTTGCTGGGGTCCCGGCGATGGAGTAGCAGCAGAGGCGAAGGGGCTATTGGCGACGGGGAGGCTGGTGGACGGAAAATGGGCAAAGGGTTGGTAGCCAACTATGGTGAGGGAATGGTGAAGTGGTGGCAGCAACAATCGGGTGCAGAGAAGCAGAACCTTTGGAGGAAAAATGGAGTTGGCGTGCTGGAGCTAAGGGGCGACGGGCTGTAGGTGGGTGAGGACGTGCGGCGGCAAGGTGAGATGAGAGGGAAAACCAGAACATAAGGAGGAAAGGTTTACATATTTATGGTTTAATGGTGGAGAACAAACGGCACAAAACAGAACCCCTATTCTGTTTTAGTGTGCTGGTATGGACGCCCAAACAGGGGCACGGTTGAAGAAGAAAGAAAGAGAAGAAGAGAGGAAAGCTGGCGAGAAGAAAAGAAAAGGAAAAAAAAGGAAGAAGAGGTGAGTCGGTAGGGAGAAACGAGGTGTGCACAAGGGGGAGAGGAGGAAGTCAAGGGGAAGAGGGACCTACCTCTTTAATGCTAGGCCCCAAAAGTCTTGTGGCATGGAATTCCTTGGCCCACCCTCAAGTCAAGTGATCCACCACTTAGGAAATGACCTTAATTTCCACAAATAAGACCCAAATGAAGGTGGAAAATTCCTCATTGTTCTGCCCTCCGAATTTTGCAGCCCCTTATACTCAATTTCACCCTAAGAAATTTCAATTCGATGGCCTCACATACCAAGAGAAAATATTGGCTGCAGCTCTGACTCCAGCGTGGCTTCCTCCGAGTCCATTCACCGGGCGACATGTGTCGCCCAACAGCCACGCTGGAGTCCGAGCTTCGTCCCTTTTATTTTCGTAATTATTGGAGCACAAATCTCAAAAGTTTCTCTCTCCTCCTGCACGTCTTATCCTGTTATACTGTTCTGCATGGAACCGAACTCCTCAGAAAGAAAATATTTGGTGGAGCCCACCAAATATTTCCTTCACATCTTCACATCTCACGAAATTTTGCACGCAACTCTCTCTCCCTCTCTCCATTGAACCGAACTCCTCTGTTCTTTGCTTTTCCTCCGACGAACGAGGGAGGCCGCCGTCCAAAGAACCACGCCGCCTTGAATCTCTAGCTTTTGTGCTCGGCGGGTGCATGTGGTGAGGGTGGTCTCGGCTATTTCGAGCTCGGTGGTGAGCCCGTCGAGATCCTCGGTGCGCTCCATTGCTGCTTTACTCTTTGCTCTTCCTCCGACGGACAAGGGAGGCCGTCGTCCGACGAATCACGCCACCTTGAATCTCTGGCTTTTGTTTTCGGCGGGTGCGGGTGGTGAGGGTGGTCTCGGCTATTTCGAGCTTGGTGGTGAGCCCGTCGAGATCCTTGATGCGCTCCATTGCTGCTTTGCTCTTTGCTCTTTCTCCGACGGACGAGGGAGGCCGTCGTCCGACGAACCACGCCGCCTTGAATCTCTGGCTTTTGTGCTCGATGGGTGCGGGTGGTGAGGGTGGTCTCGGCTATTTCAAGCTCGGTGGTGAACCCATCGAGGCTTAAATTGTATGATTCTACTGTATTTATTGCAAGGGTTCTATTCAATGTCCAAATTTAGTGAATCAATGGTAGTTGCTTTTATTAATCTGTTTCAAAAAGCTCATATCATACCCGATCCTTCTGCTTAGCAAATTTCATAAACCAGTTGATAGTAATGTATTAGCTTAAAGTTTGGCTGGGTTTCCAAACAATCTAGGTAGGGAAAAGTTTCTGGAGTTAAATTCTGAAGTTAGCATTGGAGTAAAATTTGTAATTTGAATTGTGGGACTGTCATAATCTTTATATCATCTTTTCGAGCTTTAGAGCTTCGAATGTCAATACCAGCCATTTTTTGTCCAGACAGATGGTTGCGGCATTGAGAACAATCTCTAGCCATTTGTCCACCTCAATTTTAATGGCAATCTATTCATTTTACCCAAGCAGGGGGCTCCACTGTGTTGCTTCCACTGAAGACGACTAGACCACACTCACCACCCGCACCCGCTTGGCACAAAATCTAAAGATTCAAGGCGGCGTGGTTCGTCAGGCGGCGGCAGCCCTCGTCCGTCGGAGGAAGAGCAAAGAGCAAAGCGGCAATGGAGCGCACCGAGGATCTCAATGGGCTCACCACCGAGCTTGAAATAGCCGAGACCACCCTCACCACCCACACCCGCCGAGCACAAAAGCCAGAGATTCAAGGCGGCGTGGTTCATCAAACGGCGGCCTCCCTCGTCCGTCGGAGGAAGAGTAAAGAGCAAAGCGGCAATGGAGCGCACCGAGGATCTCGACGAGCTCACCACCGAGCTCGAAATAGACGAGACCACCCTCACCACCCGCACCCGCTAAGCACAAAAGCTAGAGATTTAAGGCGGCGTGGTTCGTCGAACGGCGGCCTCCCTCGTTAGTTCGGTTCAATGGAGAGAGGGAGAGAGAGTTGCGTACAAAATTCCGTGAGATATGAAGATGTGAAGGAAATATTTGGTGGGCTCCACCAAATATTTCCTTCCCGAGGAGTTTGGTTCCTTGCAGAACAGTAAGACAGGACAAGACGTGCAGGAGGAGAGAGAAACTTTTGAGAGCTATGCTCCAATATTTACGAAAATAAAAGGGCCGAAGCTCGGACTCCAGCGTGGCTACTAGGCGACATGTGTCGCCCGGTGAATGGACTCGGAGGAAGCCACGCTGAGTCAAAGCTGCAGCCAATATTTTCTCCACATACCAATGGTAGGGCCTAAAATAATTTCTTGTATTCCCTTCACCACTCATTCCACTTTGAAGGCCAAAAACCCACTTAAAAGTGGCCCTCTGAATTTCCTCGACTTAATTTGTTGAATTTTAATTTTCCGCCAAAAATTTCGGGTTCGTCAAAAAATCTTCAAAGGATGAGTCGACATTCCTAAAATAAATTGTGATATGACAGAACTTTCAATTTTTAAATGTGGGTTAAATTTCACGGTTAATTTCAACCGAGCGTGATTTTAGCGTAACTTAGTCTACCAGGTAACTTTTAGAAATTTTTAGTGTAATTGACCCATGGTCGATTATTTTTTAGCCACATTGTGCATCTTCAACTCATTGGTGACTCTCGGTTATCGTGAAAATCTCGAGATTTCAAATACGGGCACATGGTACAGAAATGACAGAAAAATCAGTCTTGTGCCGTTCGACAGAAATTTTGCAATTAGGTAGAATCACCCACACACTAATCACATACCTCTGTCGAATTGACCTATCTCCGGTCTCTGATCGATTTTGACGATGCCGTAATGACCCTTGCAGATTAGCACGGTCGAGCAGTCGATTTTTTGTCGAATTCTCAAGTCTATTGCGTTGAGATTCTTTAACAGCTTCACCTGATAGACTAATTATCTCGTGACTGAGTAGCTTAGAGAAAAACACTATTGGCACGTCGACGAAAAGCCCAACTCATTCGATCGAAAATAGAATTAGAAAATCAGGCTGTCACAGCAAATTTCGTCATTGAACTGATGAGAGATGACCACACTTTTCTAAAAGCACGAGAACCGTTTTGAAAAAAATAATTAAGGACAGTTCTGATTTTTTGAACTAAAGAATTGGAACGAACAGCCACATTTGACCTTCATAGTAATTATTATTACCGCCTATAATTATGTCCTCTCTCTTAGTTGTCCAGTTTCCGTTCATGATCCGAGCTTCTTGGCAATACCCATGGTTTGCTTCAATCGCGCTATCTGTTTAGTTTATCCGTTTAAGAGATGATCGAACCGGGCACCTTCCTTCAACATAAAACTATTGAAGACGACTTTTGGGTACCCCGAAAGGCTGCCATTAGTTTATGGATAGGATTGGAGGGGAGCACGAGAAAGATTGTTATATCTGCTCGAATTTGCGGATTTTGCAGTGACCTATTTCGACCCTTGTACATCTGCCTTCTTTTATGAAAATAGTGTTTTTGTTGTTTAATTCGAAAAAAATTGGCACCAATTTCAAGAAGCTGTACGAGAGTCAAGATGATAGGCACGATGGACAAGACGAAATGTATCATACACACTATTTTCATCGTATATGTTCAACTATTCCCGTAGGAGTTGACTCCTTTGAGAGGAAAGACAATTAATCTCCTCACAAATCTTTACATGAATTACTATCATTCACTAATTTAAGAGCTTTCCTTTTGCAAAATGGATAACAATTCATCAGCATGAGCCATTTCCAAATGCAGCCATAGTGAAAGTAATGCCCGCAATCCAACTTTCCAAGCTTCATCTTCATCTTCATCGGTGGAAGTGAACCTACAATAGTTTTAGCAAAATACAAAGTACAATTTAGTTGCAACATGATTCAATTTCAACATTAGATTCAGCCGAAGTCAAGGATTGTTACCATTGTGACCTAAGGTTTGTGGAAATGACTTCTGCACTTGATCCTATGGAAACATCTCCAACTTGTTCTTCAAGGTAGAGTAGTTCCTTATAAGAAAACACAGGAGAACTCGATTGGGCTATATGGCTTCCGACTATTAATTCTCGCAGATCAAATTACTTCTGCGGCAACTAGAATGTTGGGATGGCAATCAGAAGGGAGAGGCAAGCTATTGTTTGTCCCAAGATATGGTCTTCGTCTCTATGGGCCATTGTTCACAGGAGAATGCATGAGGTATGTTCCGTAAGATGTAAAATTATTGTATCTTTATGTGATTATCATGTTTCGTTATAGGAATGACAAGGTCGTATTTATAGTGTTAGACTTGAAAGCTAAATAAATTTTTGCATATTCTCAATTTGGTTCCTTAGTTAACTATAATGATCTCCTTGGAAATCTAGTAGATATTTTTCCTTGTAAAGGAGTATTTGAGATAGAGAGCTTTAAATCTAGATGGATTTTTACTACTAATTATGTGATGCATTTCCATATCGTTCATGCTCCAAATGTCAGTAGATCACTCCATCCTATTAAACTTTTGATTCTCATTCCTATACTGGATATGCACTTTATGTGATTATACATAGCTTTTTAGGAATTTTACCATATATATAAATAAACCGTGTCAAGCAAAAAGGAAATTTCCCATTAAATGGAGATAAGATATTACCTTTTCCTACCTAACACGGATTTTCATAGACACAATGAAATTCTTCAAATGGTCTATGCTATTACATAAACATTATCGGATTTAAGATAGCATGCTCATTACTCATGAGCATTTTGTGGGAAATACAACTGATATTTTATCATATATTCTCTTTTGCCATTTCTAAATAGGTTTTGCTTTGAAAACAACTTACTTGCATCAATACAGCTCATAACGTATCTTCATGGATTCATTTTTCTCCATCCACTCTAATTGAGTAAGTCCTAACTTCTATCCATTTTCCAAATTATCTCTATAAACTTATATGATTATATATTAATTATCTGACTAATCGAGTGCTAGCCCAATCTGGTAATTAACTATTTTAAAGGAACTTGAATTCCATTTTCGAATTTTCCTTTTGTTGTCATTTATTTAATTATTGTATTACAATTCTTTCCTTAACGCATTTGTCATATTCCAAAGAGTAAAACAATAATATAATAATTAGGAAATATCGTTTTGTAGAGTTGTTTTTCTTTTTTCCGAAATCCTTTTGAATATTAATTGAATTTGGCATCAAGTAACACGTTACCCATCTCTACCCGTCTTTGAAAATATGTATACGTGTGCGCGTTAGTTTCTCTACTATAAATAAGTTTTTGAATTGGAATTAAGAAATGTCCGTATCTATATAAGCACCTCTGGACCTTGAAAGACCATTGAAAAAACGGCGTCGGTGTTTGGTAACATAATCTCAAATGCCTTTAGGCAAATGGTCAAGGCAAGGCCATATCCACCTAGTCCAATGATAAACTCCACATGAGACCCTACAACGCCAACGAGGCCCCTTAGGGCGCGCATGACAACATTTCTATTTCTCTATTTCTCTGTTTTTCTGTTCCTTGCAATAGGTTTGGAATCGAAATCTATTTGGTAACGCAATTTCATTTTTTTTTTTATTTCTGGAACATATTTCTATTCCAAAAATAGATTTGGAGTAGAAATCAAAAGAAAATTTTTAACTTTTCTATTTCTGAAACAGAAATGAGAAATCAAAATTTTTCTCATCGTTCACTCTCGTCACTGCTTGTCGCCCACTTGCCACTCCTGAGATACCGAACGCCCGTTGCCGATTGCCAGCCGCCCACCACCAGCCTCGACCACTAGCCATCGACCGTCGGCCATTGGACGTCCGCCGCCCATCACCAAACGTTGGTTGCTAGATGCCGGACGTCCACGGGTCATTGGCCGCTCATCGCCAATCGTTGGATGCCGGAGGCTCACCACCAACCACCGGATGTCCGCCACCGACAGTCTGCCGCTCGCCACCAGCCACCAGATGTTGACCGCCAGCTGCCAGACTCCAGCCACTAGCCACCCGCCGCTAGCCTCCGATTGCTGGACTCCTGATGTCGAATGTTGGACGTCGAACTCTGGACGTTGGATGCTGGTTGTCAATCGCTGGACTACGGACTTCGGTCGCCCGTCGCCGGTTACTGGATGCCGAACACCGGTCCCTGGACGTCGGACTTCAGCCGCCGAATGCCGATCGTTGCTACTCCTAGAAATAGAAATTTTATTTTGTTATCAAACGAATTTTTATTTCAAAAATAAAAATTTTAAATCGTTATCAAACGAGTTTCTTTGCTCAGAAACTCGTCCATGGAATAGAAATTGATTTTTGTTTTAGAAATTTTATCATGTACGCCCTTAACCTCTGTCTTCTACCTTCTATGTCACCCATTGCTCACGACTCAAGTCCGAAAGCTCACCTTCGCCCAGAGTTGACGATGGCCCTGGACTTCGAAAAGCCACTTACGGCTTTCACCAACCCAATCAACCATGTATCGACCTTGGGATCACGCTCGTCGTTGTCACCATTTTGTCTTCGTTGACAATAGCGGCGATGAGAAGCGAAGAGTGAGTAGAGAGGAAGAAAGGCGACAGATGGAAAGATTGACTCATCGTTGGGTTGAGCTGTGGAGCTAGGGAAAGAGAGAGGGTAATAGTACGCAGTGGTGCTGTCCTTGGCGGACCGCCTAAAGTTTCGTTACGACGTCAGCTCTGCACCGCCCGACTATTAATTATCTTACAACGTGTTTACCAAACACTATTTGTTTTCACGAAAACCTTTTGAGTTAATGTCCTCTGTGAAAATGCAAATCGTACGGGCTAAATCCGCCGGAAACACACCCCAAAAGCCTTTGAGCATCGACAAAGCCACCCAACAGCGCTCGCAAACATTCTCCTACCACCTCCGGCCACCATCTTCGGCCACCACACTTAGCCCCATTCCCTCTCTCTCTCTCTCTCTCTCTCTCTCTCGATCGCAGACGTCATGGGGACCTTGATTCAAGGTCCTCAATAGTCGTCCTCTTCAGACAGAGAGATGAGTGGTGGTTCAGCATCGTCGCCGACAAAGGCAATTGGCGACGAGAGGGGCAGAGGGTACGGCGGCGGCAGCTGGTGCGAGAGTGACGGTGGTGCAGGAGAGTGGGGACTAAAGCTACTCTATGGTGGTTGGCGGTCAGGATTTTTCTAGTGGGGAGTTTCTTTGGGCGGTTGGAGAACATAGAATTATAGTAAAAGGATTTTCTTCTTTAAAGAAAAATGATCATTTGTGCAAGTAACTTTTAGTATTAAGTCGAATTCTGTATCTAATATGAAAACTCAGAATGTGAAATGCTGATATTAGAAACTGAGGTGATAAATTGATATTAAGATGAAAAATCAACATGATTCTTTTTATTTTAGGCTAAAAAAGTGGGCTAAAGGAGTTCCTTATTTCTTTCCACAAGACTGGATCAAAGTAAAAGGACAGAACAAGCCCATCGGTACAAGTCCGGTCTGTAATCTTAGAGATAAAGCTATCCATGTTCCTTCAATTCGAGCCTTTTAGGTCTTGATATCATCTCGACAATTACACTTGTTTCACCCAATCTTTATCCTAATCCTGATGATTGTACGTACAAAAAACCAATGCTAGTTTTTTCTATTTTGACTTCCCTAACAATTTAATTGTGGATTGGTTATATGTTAGATTGCACGAAAAAACAATTACCCATTTTGATATTTATGCAAATATAAGAGCTTAAGTATTTATGCAAATATAAGAGCTAAGTTTGGCTGTAACCCTATTAAGTCAATATATTTTTCACCCCATTAAGCCAGGTCAGCAAATTTCTAATGGCGTTATCACCAAGACAGCAGATTTCGTTACTGAACCGATGAGAGATGACCCTAACACACTTTTCTAGAAGCACAAGAACGGTTTTGGAAAAAAAAAAAAATTATTAAGGACAGTTCTGATTTTTTAAGCTAAAGAATTGAAACGAACAGCCATATTTCACCTTCACAGTAATTATTATTACTGCCTATAATTATGTCTAATCTCTTAGTTGTCCAATTTCTAATCATGATCTGAGCTTCTTGGCAATACCCATGGTTTGTTTCAATTGCGCTATCTGTTTAGTTTATCCATTTAAGAGATGATTGACCCAGTCACCTTCCTTCAACTCAAAACTTTTGAAGACAACTTTTGAGTAGCCCGTAAGACTGCCATTAGTTTATGGATATGATTGGAGTGGAGAAGCACGAGATAGATTGTTATGTCTACTTGAATTTGTGGATTTTGCAGTGACCTATTTGTACCCTTGTACCTCTGCCTTCTTTTATGAAAATAGTGTTTTCGTTGTTTAATTCGAAATACATTGGCATATACTTCAAGAAGCGGTTCAAGAGTCAAGATGATAGGCAAGAAAGACGACGAAATGCATCATACACTATTTTCATCGTACATGCTCAACTATTCCTGTGGGAGTTGACTCCTTTGAGAGGAAAGTCAATTAATCTCCTCGCAAATCTTTACATGAATTACTATCATTCACTAATTTTAGAGCTTTCCTTTTGCAAAATGGACAAAAATTCCTCAGCACAAGCCCTTTCCAGATGCAGCCATAGTGAAAGTAATGCCCACAATCCACCTTTCCAAGCTTCGTCTTCATCAGCGGAGTCATCCTACAATAGTTTTAGCAAAATATAAAGTACAATCATGATTCGACTTCGACATTAGATTCTAACGAAGTCGAGGATTGCTACTATTGCAACCTAAGGTTTGTGGAAATGACTTTTCCACTCAATCCTATGGAAACATCTCCAACTTGTTGTTCAAGGTAGAGTAGTTCCTAATGAGAAAACATAGGAGAACTCGATCAGGCTATAGGCTTCCAACTATTAATTCCCGCAGATCAAATTACTTCTGCGGCAACTAGAATGTTGGGATGGCAATCAGAAGGGAGAGGCAAGCTATAGTTTGTCCCAAGATATGGTCTCCATCTCTATGGGCCATCATTCACAGGAGAATGCATGAGGTATGTTTCGTAAGATGTAATATCATTGTATCTTTATGTGCTTATCATGTTTCGTCATAGGAATGACAAAGTCGTATTTATAGTGTTAGACTTGAAAGTTAAATAAATTTTTGCATATTCTCAATTTGGTTCCTTAGTTAACTATCATGATCTCCTTGGAAATCTAGTAGATATTTTCCTTGTAAAGGAGTATTTGAGATAGAGAGCTTTAAATCTAGATGCATTTTTACTACCAATTATGTGATGCATTTCCATATCTTTCATGCTCCCAATGTGAGTAGATCACTCCATCCTATTAAACTTTTGATTCTCATTCATATATTGTATATGAACTTTAATAGTGAAGCCAAATTACGATAATATGTGATTATATATAGCTTTTTAGGAATTTTATCATATATAAAAATTCGTGTCAAGCAAAAAAGAAATTTCCCATTAAATGGAGATAAAATATTACATTTTCCTATGTAACACGGATTTTCATAGACACAATGAAATTCTTCAAATGGTCTATGCTATTACATAAACATTATTGGATTTAAGATAGCATACACGTTACTCATGACCATTTCGTGGGAAATACAACTGATATTTTATTATATATTCTCTTTTGCCATTCTAAATAGGTTTTGCTTTGAAAACAACTTGCAGCAATACAGCTCATAACATATCTTCATGCATTCATTTTTCTTCATCCACTCTAATTGGGTAAGTTTTAAATTCTAATCATTTTCCAAATTATCTATTCAAACTTGTATGATTATATATTAATTATTTGACTAATCGAGTTCTAGCCCAATCTGGCAATTAACTATTTTAAGGGAACTTGAATTCCATTTTCGAATTTTCCTTTGTTGTCATTTATTTAATTATTGTATTACAATTATTTCCTTAACGCCTTTGTCACATTCCAAAGAGTAAAACAACAATACATTAATTAGGCAATATTGTTTTGTAGAGTTGTTGTTCTTTTTTTTTTTTTTTTAAATCCTTTTGAATAGTAATTGAATTTGGCATCTAGTAACATGCTACCCATCTCTACCTCTCTTTGGAAATATGTATACGTGTGCGCGTTAGTTTCTCTACTATAAATAAGTTTTTGAATTGGAATTAAGAAATGTCCGTATCTATAAGCACCTCTGGACCTTGAAAGACCATTGAAAAAACAGTTTCGGTGTTTGGTAACATAATCTCAAATGCCTTTAGGCAAATGGTCAAAGCAAAGGCCATCCGCCAAGTCCAATGAGAAACTCCACCTGAGACCCTGCCACGCCAACGAGCCCCCTTTGTCTTCTACCTCCGATATCACCCATTGCTCACGGCTCGAGTCTGCGAGCTCACCTCCACCCAGGGTTGACGATGGCCCTGGACTTTGAAAAGCCACTTGCGAATTTGACCGACCCAAGGAACCATGTATCAACCTTGGGATCACGCTCGTCGTTGTCACTGTTTTGTCTTCGTTGACAGTGGCGATGAGAAGCAAAGGGTGAGTAGAGAGGAAGAATGACGACAGATTTAGAGATGAAGAGACTGACTCATCGTTGGGTTGAGCTATGAGGCTAGGGAAAGAGAAAGGGTGACGGTACGCAATGGTGCTTCCCTTGGCGAACCGCCTAAACTTTCATTACGACATTAGCACTGCACCGTTCGAGGAATAATTATTTTACAATATGTTTACCAAACACTATTTGTTTTCATGAAAACCTTTTGAGTTAATGTCCTCAGCAAAAATGCAAAGCCCAAAAGCCTTTGAGCATCGACAAAGCCACCTGACACCGCTGGGGAGCATCATCCTACCACCTCCGGCCACCATCTTCAGCGCCACCACACTTTAGCCCCATTTTCTATCTCTTTCTCTCTCTGAGATCGCAGACGTCATCCTCTTCAAGCAAAGAGAGATGAGTGGGGGCTTAGCATTGTCGCCGGTGAAGGCAATTGGCGACGAAAGGGGCACAGGCTACGGCGGCGGCTGGTGCAATAATGACGGTGGTGCAGGAGAGTGAGGACCAAAGCTACGCTGTGGCGGTTGACGGTTAGGATTTTTCCATTGGGGAGTTTTTTTGGACGGTTGGAGAACTTAGTATTATAGTAAAAGGGTTGTTTTCTTCAAAGAAAAATGATCATTTGTGCAAGTAATTTTTAGTATTAAGTCGAATTCTGTATCTATATGAAAACTCAGAATGTTCCTAATATTAGAAATTGAGATGATAAATTGATATTAAGATGAAAAATGAACATGATTTTTTTCATATTAGGCTAAAAATGTGGGCTAAAGGAGTTCCTTATTTCTTTCCACAAGACCGGATCAAAGCGAAAGGACAGAATATGCCCATTGGTATAAGTCCACTCTGTAATCTTAAAGATAACCTATCAATGCCATTCGATCCTTTTAGTACTTGATATCATCTCGACAATTACACTTGTTTCACCCAACCTTCATCCTCATCTTGATGATTGCACATATAAAAATACAATGCGAATTTTTTTCTATTTTCACTTCCCTATTTAATGCGGATTGGTTATAAATCAACACGAGTTTACCCATATATTTACGCATATATAAGAGCTAAGTTCGGCCTTAACCCCTATTCAGTCAATAAATTTTTAATCGCATTAAGCCACGTCAGCAAATGTCTAATGGCGTTATCACCATGACAGTAAATTTCGTCACTGAACCGATGAGATATGACCACACTTTTCTAAAAGCACGAGAACGGTTTTGAAAAAAAAATAATAATTAAGGACAGTTCTGATTTTTTGAACTAAAGAATTGGAACGAACAGCCACATTTGACCTTCATAGTAATAATTATTACCGCCTATAATTATAATTATGTTCTATCTCTTAGTTGTCCAGTTTCCGATCATGATCTGCTTCTTGGCAATACCCATGGTTTGCTTCAATTGCGCTATCTGTTTAGTTTATCCGTTTAAGAGATGATTGACCCGGGCACCTGCCTTTAACATAAAACTATTGGAGACGACTTTTCGGTAGCCCGAAAGGCTGCCATTAGTTTATGGGGAAAAAGTACACTATCAGTGCCATAAGTTGTGTACGGCGTTCACTTTGATGCCAAAAGTTTTCGTTGGATCACTTAAGTACCAAATCGGAGGAAAAACGATCACTTTGGTGCCACCGGCGAAAGTTCCGGCTAAAATGATTACGTGACTTTTTTTTTTTAAAAAAAAAATCGACAAGGCCTTTAAACGACGTCGTTTTCGGTCCTCCTTAAGAAAACGACGTCGTTTTACCGTCCTACATGGATGGCCTCACAAAAACAACGCCGTCCTAGGGTTTTTCAGACCTAGCTTGCTCGGCCTCCGCCGTCACTGGGCCGCCGTCGCTCGCTCGCCGCCATTGCTCGGCGTTGTTCGGACGCCCTCGATGGCACACGAGGGAGCACTAGCCTCGGTCGCCGGAGCCTAGGTACTGGAAGACGCAGGCCAAGCACTCGTCGGGGAGATCGGAGATGGAGAGGGAGACATCAATGATGGCACACTCGTCGGCGGCCTCCCCGAGCACCGGCTAGATCATGGCCTTCGACTTGGCCACCGAGTGGCCGTCGTCGGGGTTGGGGTTGGGGTCGGGTCGGAGCCGCGGCCGCCGAGTGGCCATCATTGGGGTCGGGGTCGGGTCGAGCCACGGCCGCCGAGTGGCCATCGTCGCGGTCGGGGTTGGGGTCGGGGTCGGAGCTACGGGCCGCGGTGGCCATCGTCAGGGTCGAGGTCGGGGTCGAGGTCGGGGTCGGAGCTGCGGCCGCCGAGTGGCCATCGTCGGGGTCGGGGTCAGGGTCGGAGCCACGGCCGCCGAGTGGCCATTGTCAGAGTCGGGGTCGGGGTCGGCACCTCGGCCGCCCAGCGCAAGGGCCGTCGAGGACGACATTGGAGACTTAGGGTTTTGAATTGGGGGAGAAACCAAACGGCGTCGTTTTGGTATTAGGATACTGACTGTGCTCTCCGACGAGACACATCAGCTTCAAAAATTAATAAAAAAGTGTCACGTCGGATTTTTGGCCAACCGAATCGGAGTTGGCACCAAAGTGAGCTTTTTTTCAAACTTTTTGGCACTTAAGTGATCCGACAGAAACTTTTAGTACTAAAGTGAGCACCATACACAACTTATGGCACTGATAGTATACTTCTCCCAGTTTATGGATAGGATTGGAGGGGAGCACGAGATAGATTGTTATATCTGCTTGAATTTGTGGATTTTGCAGTGACCTATTTCGACCCTTGTACATCTGCCTTCTTTTATGAAAATAGTGTTTTTGTTGTTTAATTCAAAAAAATTTGGCACAAATTTCAAGAAGCTGTACGAGAGTCAAGATGATAGGCACGGTGGACAAGACGAAATGTATCATACACTATTTTCATCGTCTATGTTCAACTATTCCTGTAGGAGTTGACTCCTTTGAGAGGAAAGACAATTAATCTCCTCACAAATCTTTACATGAATTACTATCATTCACTAATTTTAGAGCTTTCCTTTTGCAAAATGGACAACAATTCGTCAGCATGAGCCATTTCCAAATGCAGCCATAGTGAAAATAATGCCCACAATCCAACTTTCCAAGCTTCATCTTCATCTTCATCGGTGGAAGTGAACCTACAATAGTTTAGCAAAATACAAAGTACAATTTAGTTGCAACATGATTCAACTTCAACATTAGATTTTGCCGAAGTCAAGGATTGTTACCATTGTGACCTAAGGTTTGTGGAAATGACTTCTGCACTCTATCCTATGGAAACATCTCCAACTTGTTCTTCAAGGTAGAGCAGTTCCTTATAAGAAAACATAGGAGAACTCGATTGGGCTATAGGCTTCCAACTATTAATTCCCGCAGATCAAATTACTTCTGCGGCAACTAGAATGTTGGGATGGCAATCAGAAGGGAGAGGCAAGCTATAGTTTGTCCCAAGATATGGTCTTCGTCTCTATGGGCCATTGTTCACAGGAGAATGCATGAGGTATGTTCCGTAAGATGTAATATTATTGTATCTTTATGTGATTATCATGTTTCGTCATAGGAATGACAAGGTCGTATTTATAGTGTTAGACTTGAAAGCTAAATAAATTTTTGCATATTCTCAATTTGGTTCCTTAGTTAACTATGATGATCTCCTTGGAAATTTAGTAGATATTTTTCCTTGTAAAGGAGTATTTGAGATAGAGAGCTTTAAATATAGATGGATTTTTACTATCAATTATGTGATGCATTTCCATATCATTCATGCTCCCAATGTCAGTAGATCACTCCATCCTATTAAACTTTTGATTCTCATTCCCATACTGGATATGCACTTTAATAGTGAAGCCAAATTACGATAATATGTGATTATACATAGCTTTTTAGGAATTTTATCATATATATAAAAATCCCTGTCAAGCAAAAAGGAAATTTCCCAATAAATGGAGATAAGATATTACCTTTTCCTACCTAACACGGATTTCCATAGACACAATGAAATTCTTCAAATGGTCTATGCTATTACATAAACATCATCGGATTTAAGATAGCATGCACATTACTCATGAGCATTTTGTGGGAAATACAACCGATATTTTATCATATATTCTCTTTTGCCATTTCTAAATAGGTTTTGCTTTGAAAACAACTTACTTGCAGCAATACAGATCATAACATATCTTCATGGATTCATTTTTCTTCATCCACTCTAATTGAGTAAGTCCTAAATTCTATCCATTTTCCAAATTATCTATATAAACTTATATGATTATATATTAATTATTTGACTAATCGAGT
This sequence comes from Eucalyptus curtisii, assembly GCA_017140595.1. Lineage (NCBI taxonomy): Eukaryota > Viridiplantae > Streptophyta > Magnoliopsida > Myrtales > Myrtaceae > Eucalyptus > Eucalyptus curtisii. The sequence continues at coordinate 2,972,897 of CM029494.1, read as the reverse complement.
GCTAGCCCAATCTGGTAATTAACTATTTTAAGGGAACTTGAATTCCATTTTCGAATTTTCCTTTTGTTGTCATTTATTTAATTATTGTATTACAATTATTTCCTTAACGCCTTTGTCACATTCCAAAGAGTAAAACAACAATATAATAATTAGGAAATATCGTTTTGTAGAGTTGTTTTTCTTTTTTCCGAAATCCTTTTGAATATTAATTGAATTTGGCCTCAATTAACATGTTACCCATCTCTACCTCTCTTTGGAATTATGTATACGTGTGCGCGTTAATTTCTCTACCATAAATAAGTTTTTGAATTGGAATTAAGAAATGTCCGTATTTATAAGCACCTCTGGACGTTGAATGACCACTGAAAAACGTTGTCGGTATTTGGTAACATAATCTCAAATGCCTTTAGGCAAATGGTCAAGGCAAGGCCATATCCGCCTAGTCCAATGATAAACTCCACATGAGACCCTACAACGCCAACGAGGCCCCTTAGGACGCGCATGATAACATTTATGTTTCTTTATTTCTCTATTTTTCTGTTTCCCGGAATAGGTTTGGAACATAAATCCGTTTGGTAACACAATTTCATTTTTTTTTCTGGAACAAATTTCTATTCTTAAAATAAATTTGGAGCAGAAATCAAAAAGTTAAAATTTTTAGTTTTTTCTATTTCTGAAATAGAAATGAGAAATCAAAATTTTTCTCATCGTTCACTCTCGTCATCGCTCGTCTCCCACTTGCCGCTCGTGGGATAGCGGACCCCCGCCGCCAGTTGCCAGCTGCCCACCACTAGCCTCGGCCACTAGCCGTCGACCGCCGGCCATAGAACGTCGGCCGCCCATTGCCAACCGCTGGTTGCCGAATGCCGGACGCCCACGGGTGATTGGCCACTCATCGCCAATCGTTGGATGCCGGAGGCTCACCACCAACCACCGGATGTCCGCCGCCAACCGTCCGCCACTCGCCACCGGTCGTCGGATGTCGGCCGCGCCGCCGCGACTCCGGCCCGCGGCCACCCGCCGCCGGCCTCAAGTTGCAAGACTCTTGATGTCAAACGTTGGACGTCGAACTCCGGACGTTGGATGCCGATTGTCGGTCGTTGGACTCCGACTCCGGCTGCCCATCGTCGGTTCTTGGACGCCGAACGCTGGTCACCGGACATCGGACTTCGGCCACTGGACGTTGATTGTTGCCGCTCCTAGAAATAGAAATTTTATTTTGTTATCAAAAGAATTTTTATTTTAGAAATAAAAATTTTGAATCGTTATCAAACACGTTTCTTTGCTCAGAAACTCGTCCATAGAATAGATTTTGATTTAGTTTCGAAATTTTGTCATGCGCCCGCCTTAACCTCTGTCTTCTACCTTCTATGTCACCCGTTGCTCACGACTCAAGTCCAAAGCCCACCTTCGCCCAGAGTCGACGACGGGCCTGGACTTCGAAAAGCCACTTACGGCTTTCACCAACCCAATCAACCATGTATCGACCTTGGGATCACAATCGTCGTTGTCACCATTTTATCTTCGTTGACAATAGCGGCGATGAGAAGCAAAGAGTGAGTAGAGAGGAAGAAAGGCGACAGATGGAAAGATTGACTCATCGCTAGGTTGAGCTGTGGAGTTAGGGAAAGAGAGGGGGAGATAGTACGCAATGGTGCTGTCCTCGGCGGACCGCCTAAAGTTTCATTACGACGTCAGCTCTGCACCGCCCGACTAATAATTATCTTACAATGTGTTTACCAAACACTATTTGTTTTCATGAAAACCTTTGAGTTAATGTCCTCTGTGAATTTGCAAATCGTACGGGCTAAATCCGCCCGAAACACACCCCAAAAGCCTTTGAGCATCATCGACAAAGCCACCCAACACCGGTGGCGAACATCATCCTACCATCTCCGGCCATCTTTTGGGATCACCACACTTAGCCCCGTGGGGACCTTGATTCAAGGTCCTTGATAGTCGTCCTGTTCAGACAAAGAGAGATGAGTGGTGGCTCAGCATCGTCGCCGACGAAGGCAATTGGCGACGAAAGGGCAGAGGCTACGGCGGCGGCAGCTGGTGCGAGAGTGACGGTGGTGCAGGAGAGTGGGGGCTAAAGCTACGCTATGGTGGTCGACGGTTAGGATTTTTCTAGTGGGGAGTCTCTTTGGGCGGTTGGATAACTTAGAATTATAGTACAAGGACTTTTTTATTTAAACACGAATGATCATTAATGCAAATTAATTTTAGTATTAAGTCAAATTCTGTATCTAATATGAAAACTCAGAATGTGAAATCCTGATATTAGAAATAGAAGTTATAAATTGATATTAAGATAAAAAAAAAAAAAAAAACGAACATGATTTTTTATATATTAGGCTAAAAAAATGGACTAAAGGAATATTTTGTTTCATTCCGCAAGGCCGGATCAAAGCAACAGATGTAATTAGCCCACTAGTATAAATTTAGTTTACAATTCCAAATATTAACTTATCTATGCATTCTTTCATCAGATCTTTTAGGTCGTATTATCATTTCGACAGTTTTGCTAGTTTCACCCAATCTTTATCCTGATTATGATGGCTGCAAGCTGTTTTATTAACCGAACCAAAAAGTCAATGCAAGTTTTCTATTTCCACTCCCATATTCATTATGGGTTGGTTTTCCGTCAGCATGAGTTGTTTACCCACATATTTATGCATACATAAGAGCTTAGTTCAGCCTTGACCCTATTATTTGGAGTGCATATATGGTATTCGGACTTATATTTCGAAAGAAATGACTAATTTGAGAACAAAATTCATAATTTAATAATTTATACCCTATAGGAAATGTGAACAATGGAAAATACTTAAATTATCAATAAAAGTATGCTGATATGTATTGTCACTAAGTTTGAAAATTATATATTTAATTAACTTATTTTTCCAATCGTTCAGAATGACTAAAATTGAAAAAAGCATTTTTCAAATCACTAATTTGACTTGATCCAACAGAGTCAAATTCAATGCCACTTCTCGATCTTCATCGTCGGTTATCACCGTCGATCGAGAGAGACAGAGAGATTTCCGATGGAGGAGATGGAAGACGCGACGTCGATGCTGCCGTACCTCCCGCTGAAGCTCCGGTCGTCGGAGCTCTCGTGGCCGCCGGCGACGGCGGAGGCCCTGGCGGCCATGTCCAGGGGCCCCGAGCACGGCGGGGTGGCGTCCGGCGAGGCGCTCGCCGCCGCCGTCTCCGGCATGCGGCGCGCCTCCGATCCCTCCCCCCTCGCCCGCTTCGCTCCCCAGGGCTACGCCCTCTTCTTCGACGAGGTGCGTCGCATTAATCGTCACTTCCCGTCTGCTTTTTGAGCTTGCCGATTGCCGTTCTTCGTGTGGCGTTTGAGCTTTGGGATTTTGCTCCGCAGCTGATGCCTCGCGAGGATGCAGAGAGGTGGTTCGAGGAGGTGATCCCGTTTCTGGCTAATCTGTTGCTGCGGTTGCCTGAGCTGCTGGAAGATCACTGGAGGCATGCTCGTGGCTATTCTCGGTCGAGGAAAGGGCGGGTCGAAACCGGTCTTCGCATATTGGACCGGCAACAAGCAGGGATGGTTATCCTGAGCCGGGTATGAATCGGGATGTATCTTGCCGTTTGTCGCTTTGACTTATCTTGACTAAATACGCAATGCATGTTAGTAAAGCTTGAACTTTTTCGACGGCGAGATGTGGCTTGTATTATGATGATTAGAGATGCTTCTGGGAGTGTGATTGGTTTGAGATAAAAGCTTGTTCTGTTGTAATTGTCGGTGTTCGAAAAATGGTGTACATCCTTTGAACAGAATGAATTATTTACAGTGGGCTGTTCTTTCTAGATGTAGAACTGGCTTTACTTGTGCATTGAATATAATTAGGGTGGAAAGAGTTTAGAATGAACCGAGGAAACTCCTGGTTGAATCAGGGCATGCCTAATTGTCCATGTATGGTCATATTTTTCAGGAATTGGTTGCTGCTCTTCTGGCTTGCTCTTTCTTTTCCCTGTTCCCGGTCATTGAGAGAGGTTTTAAACATCTTCCCATGATCAACTTCGATAGCTTGTTTGCGTATGTAACCTTCTAGTTATTTGTATTTATGTAGAATAACCTTTTTTGGTCTGTACTTTAACATTTTGTTATGATTGTTATTGCGAAGTGTATGCAGTTTAGCTGTAATGACTGGACTTAGACTTGAGTAAGCTGTGAATCTCTTTGGTTCTCTCTGCTAACTAGTTTCAAATAATTAGTCGTGCGTGGAAATCTGGTTGCATTTTTCTCATACTGTATGGATAATGTTAAAGACATTGTTGTAGTAAATAAGATCGTTAGCTGAGCAATGACTCCTCAACCATGTGAATTCTTATTGCTTCACAATACTTTAAGAGTACTCACAGTAGGTGAAATGGCACTGGTAGTCCTTGTACTCTTGTCCCAAATTCAAAACCATCCCTGAACTTTTTTTCGGTCCAAAATCATCATACTTTTTAAAATGTGCCACCATTAGTCCTTCCATTATACTATTGTTGGTTGGTTTTTGTTAACATGGACAACTGGATTGCTTAGTTGGATGTCGGAGTACACGTACACTATTATGATTTGCAAAAGATTTTCATGTTGTATTACCACATCAGCCAACATAAAATGTAAAAGAGAGAGAGAGAGAGAGAGAGAGAGAGAGAGAGAGAGAGAGAGCTCCCAGCCATAGTAGCCAGAACTTCTTTGAGCTCACAGTCATGGCCCCTCGAGCTTTGTTGAGCTCAGCCATGACTGTTTGAGGTTAGCCCACCTTGCTTTGTCCAGCTTGACCATGACCACTCGTGCTTCATGGATCTTGCAGCCATGGTGGGCTAGAGCTTGTTCAAGCATCTGCCCGTGTCCACTCAATTCGTCAAGGTCAGTCATGGCAGCTCAATATCCTTCAAGCTTGGGTTCATGGCCGCTTGAGAGAGAGAGAGAGAGAGATCCGAGTCAATAATTTCTAATGGCGTTAAGCTGTGTCAGCAAATTTCTAGTGGCATGGACACCATGTTCACAAATGCCATTAGTGGACCGACCAGGGATGACTTGTGACACTTTTTGACGGTTTTGATTTTTGGAATTAAGTATGGTGACCAATGATGACATTACACCTGCATAGTATTAATTATTACAACCTATAGCATTTCCTCTCTCTTACTGTCCAGTTTCCAATCATTACCTGAGCTTTTTGGGGATAGCCATGGTTTGCTTCAACTGTGCTATCTCTTTAGTTTGTCTGAACAGCAAAATATAGCAGTCTCTTGCTTCTTAGCCATATGCTTATCACTTTATCCCTTTATGAGATGATTGCCCCACCCAATTAAGCAATCCTTGTCATTACACTTATATCTCTTGAAGAAAATTTTAGGGGCAGTTAGAAAGGCCGCTATCAGTTGATAAATAGGATTAGAATGAAGGAGCATGTGATCCTTGTGCCTTTGTACCTCTTAACTTTTTTTTATTGATATATTGTTTTTGTTGTTTAACTTTGGCAAATACATTGGCATCATTTTCAGGAATCTGTATGAGAGTTATGATGAAAAGCCAGAAAGCAAGATGAGATGTATCACGCATTATTTTCAACGTATAAGTTCAAATATTCCTGTGGGGGTTGTCTCATTTGAGAGGAAAGTTCTTCCGCTGGACAGTAATCATCTTGTGCCTTATGGGAAGGTGGACTTCTGGAGTAAGTCTGCCTTTCCTCTCTGCCACCTCGAGGTAACAGTTGGAACAAATAAGTGAACTTGTTAGTTAAAATTTTACCTGAGCCTGTTTTGTTTTGTATTATGTAGTTTTGCCTTCTAATACTTCTCAGAGGTCTCTGTGTAAATTTTAGGTACATGATTCTGGCCTCATGGAAGACCATTCTGGTGAAGCTCTTCAAGTTGATTTTGCAAACAAATATATTGGTGGTGGTGCTCTTAATTGGGGCTGTGTTCAGGTATAACTTCCTAGATGTGTGGTCCTAATTTTATGAACAAAAGAGATTAATTTATGCCTGGCAGTGCATTAATAGATCCTGGGGATGTTCATAGCAAGACTTGACCATAGATCACAGATGTTTATTAGGTGGTTTATTAGGTGATCCGCATACACTCTATTTCATCTAGCTGATGCAGCTTTATTATTGTCTCTCTCTATAAAGATAAGTTCAGGGAAGGGCGACAGAGTCACATTTTGTGTTCTTTGGCAATGACATACTTGAGGTTTCCAGATTCTGCCATCTCCTTTTTCTGTTGACCTTTAGGCCTTGTTTACTTTAGAGACTAAAAGGGCAAAGAAGTACTTTCTGGAAAATGAATTTTCTTTTTCCCAGATGGGTGGAAGATGGATGCAATAATGGAGTTCATAATGAGTCTTAAACATATCATGTGCATTTTGTTGTCTTATTTGATTGCCTTTAATAGTTTTCTTTTCATGGTCAAACTTGATATGCTGCTCAAATAACATGCAGGAAGAGATACTCTTCATGATCAATCCTGAATTGATTGTCAGCATGCTTTTCTTGCCAGCCTTGGCAGACAATGAAGCTATAGAAATTGTTGGTGCCGAAAGGTTTTCAAATTATACTGGGTGAGTATGAACATTTGCCTTGGTGAACTTGAAGTGATACGTATTAGTTGCAATGCTTTTCTTAATTATCGATGTCTTCTTAAGAATTTTGAATTGTACTATCTATGGACTGAACTATGGCTCATACTGGAATCAAGGATGTCCACATGAACTGCTGTTGTTTCCTGTGTCAATTTCTGGATATTATGACATGAAAAATTGTTGCAGGCCCTTAAAGACGAGCTGCTTTCACTTCTGTAGCGCTATTGGTTCCCTGTCTTAAAAATGAAAATATGGAATTTTCAATTACATCGGATTCAGATTTGGATGTGGACAGCTTAGTAATGTTTACTTCTTTCTCCTTCCCTTTTCACTGAATTGACAGTGTACAATGGAGAACTATAAACAATTGTTATAGGCTTTGAAGAAAGAAGGTGTCAAATGTAGAAGGTTTATGCATAATTATGTGATTGATTTGAATTTGAGCTTAAAGAGTGATCATTTTAGACATGCTTGTTCTTTATTAGATGTTATTTTGATTATTCAGGTGGTAGGTAGACATCTTTTAAGCTTGTCCGAATTGACCTCACTTTATGATGGCTTCTGAATTGTGCTCTAAACTTGAAGGGGTGCAGGTATGCTTCTTCATTCAAATTTTCTGGTGACTATATTGACAAAAAAGATACCGATTGCATGGGAAGGCGTAGAACGAGAAATGTTGCAATAGATGCACTATGCAGGCCAGGAATTAAGCAGTATGAATTACAACTTCTTCTGAGGTATGTGAAGTTTTTTCCCCCATGATTTCCGGTCGTGGTTAGCTCTAACATGTGTAGGTTGGACAAGAAAGAAGGACAAAGCCATGTCAAATGGAAATCCTCTTATTTTAGTCACTAATTCATTAAATGCCCCCCTTTGCTGGGATTTACAAGTAATACACAGAATCAAGAAATAAAGTTTGGAGTGGAGGTTCTATTCAACCAATTTTTTGGGGTGGCTTAAGCTTGGGGACTGTATCACTTGCTCTATTCCAGGGCATCTTCGGGATGGATTTGCTTATTGAATAAGGCATTTAAAAATTTTAAAGTCAAGTTAATATGAAGAGCGACTTTTGATCAAAGCAATCAGAAGTACCCTTTGAATTGTCTATGAAATTGTGTCTAGGATGTTAAATCAATCATTTGGTTCTGTTGTAAAGTACACTCTAGGGCTCACAGTCGACAAGTAAGTCTGGTCAAACGAGAGTTGAAAACATATCAATGAGAACAAGATGTCTTACTAGACTGTTCAGTTTTGTAGTTGGAGACATCTCTTCCTTGGACCTTTTCCTTTCACTTGTCAAATAAATTTTCATGATAAGAAACAAAGAATTAGATTATCCAAGTTTAATATGAAGTTAAAATGATATTTTAGCTACGAGGGATTACTTAAAACATGATCAACTATGAGACAAGTGAGACTAAGGAGAGTATTGAACAATATCCAAATTGAACGAGGTTCTGGGAACCATGTGCTTCAGCTGAGCTGAAGGTAAATCTCATTTTCTAGCCATTTTTGTCCAAACAAGAATCAATTGTCTTGGAATTTCTTAGAGGTATCTTTCTTATTGGTTCCTTGGTTGGTCGAAAAAGAAGTAAAGTTGTGAGAAGATATGAATATGTGGGGATTCACCCAATGATAGATGGGATATTATCTTTCTAGCTTTTGATCGTGGAAAGAAATGGTTTGGCTAATGCTGCTAATGTTTCTTATGTAAGAATTGAGCAACATCTAAAATCAATCAAGGACTTATTTCTTTCTAGGTCATGGATGGAAAGTTCTCCTATTTATACACGATAATAGTCATTTATTTTTACTACAACATCTACAGTATCATGCTGGTTATAATAGAATTTGATGGTTGTTATGGTGAATCCTAGATGAAAATTTTTGTATTCAATCTATCTTAGTCAACTTACCATTTTATGCGTATTTATATCAAAACCCATACGTATATTCATGTTTTTAAAACTGTGAGAATTGCTTGTTGCAATCACAGGGAGATTAATAAGGCATTTTGTGGCTTCTCTGATGATTCCAAGTATCAGTTGTATGAGAGGGTCTTCCAGGAAAGTTGTTTAGCTGGATTGGTTGATGGCCGAGTCCAAGTCTCAAATCATGTTTCTGGGGATGATGCTTTGGTCAGGGATTTTCACATTTTGCAGTATTATTTTTCTCCTTTTGTTAAGTCATTGCTTTTATGTGTATGTAAATCCAGTTCTACTTATCTGAGGATGTTGTCTGTTTTTGGATACCGGCAGAAAGATCCTGCAACATTCCCAAGAACTGAAGGAGGAGCAGATGCCGAGGCTTTAACTCAGATACCTGACGATGAAGACAATATTGGAATTGTGACAGGGAACTGGGGTTGTGGAGCCTTTGGAGGTGATCCTGAGCTGAAGAGCATGATTCAGTGGCTTGCTGCTTCTCAGGTGATGTTATCCTTTTTGCTTTAGCAATATCTTGCAATTGCCAGTCATTTTCTTTGACGTGGCAATGCTAAATATGACTGAGCAGGTTTATCTGATGTCTACACATTTAGGAATATACAAAATGTCATGAAGTGCATGTATATAACATCTTAACTACGATAAACAAGTATAGTTGGATGATCAATTTGAAGTTTTCAAACGGTAGCACAAGGATGCTTGAAGTTTTGAGAATGCAAGTGCAGGACAAGAAGTTTGTTTGTGAAAAGAAATGTTTAATCATAACCAAACAGGAGCAACTTTTCAGGAAAAAAGAAAAAAGGGATGTGGGATGAGATATAAAATTTGAAACATGGGATCAGTTTAAGAAGTGTTAAAATAGTTAGTGGCAAAATACTTCATTATAGGCAGCCCACACTTATCTATTGGTCTTTTTGATGCATATGGGAAAAGAACAGAACAGGCAAGCTTACAGTCAATAGCCTAAAGAGGAGAAAAGCTTCAACTTTTTTGGGAACCAGATCTTTAGATGGCTTGGGCAATCATGGCTGGTCAGGCCAAAATTCTAAGGTTATGTCATTTGGCCATACCATCCCCCCTATCTTTTCTGGACCCCTTCAATTAATAAAAGTACCTTGAAACGCTAGAAAAATTACACGAGAATATTCGAGGTGGATGGATTGGGCAGGTCCAGAAAGGAAATCCATCGTCCAAACCTGCCTATGTTCACAAACTTTAAAATGAGCTCAACCTAGTTCAATGAATAATTTGAACAACCCAGACCAGACATTGGAGAGGACAATCAAATCCATTCAGCTGCTATGGCCTTTAGAGAAGACTTGAGCTTGTGAATTGGCCCTGTCTAGGCCTTGGCTTCTGGAATTTTGTAGTGTAAAATAAACTGAAGGTTTGATGCTATATTATTATGGTTGTCAATGTGTAGATGAAGAAGCCAAGTACTAAGAAGACATGTGAAGGTGGTTTCTGGCAGCCTTCTTTCTTACTATGGTGGTCATACTAGGTCAATTACCAGCTTTAGTATAGTCAGAATATGCCATGATTAAGATTAAAATGAGGGAGTAGAATGTTGTGATATGAGGATTTCATCTTCGTAGATGTGGACATTGTCCTATACTTTTCTTTGGCCATAATAGTCTGCTCTTACTTTGCTAAATTTTCAATCGATTCCACTAGTCGATGGAATGTATAGGGCATTGATGTGTCTTTTGAGAATATGATGTGTCGACATTTTTGTTTCATCAGATTCATATCTGTCTGTATTTATTTTCAGGCATTGAGACCTTTCATGTCATATTATACATTTGGCGTGGAGGCATTGCAGAACCTACGTCAGGTACTTTTTGTTATTTCGCATGGTTCAGATCAATGACAGCAGTTTTTGTAAGATTTTTCCAATTTCTGTTGCATTCTTCTGACTCTAAGAGTCTATTGATTTTAAAGTGCCTAAAGAATCATGGTGTTGACACCAGCTATTTTCCACAAGCAAAGTTCAGTTTCCCAGCATTTATTTTCCAAGCTTTTATTTAAGGTTATATCCTTGTTTGCTTTTCGGCTGCATTTTGTAGCAGGTGTATAATATCAAACGGGATGGGGTTATTCATATTTTAGTTAGCCTTTTGCCTTCAATTAAGGTTGTTAATTGCTTTTCTTCAACTGCTTGATTTTGTGAATCCCACGTTAGAGGATATCAGCTGTCTCTTTTATTATGTTGAGCAGGTGAGTCAATGGATATTGTTGCACGGATGGACAGTGGGAGACCTTTGGAATATGTTGGTGGAGTATTCGTCGCAAAGACTCAAGCAAGAAACTAAGCTCGGTTTCTTTGCTTGGTTGCTTCCGTCTGTGACAGCTGATGATGCCATGACATTTAATGCACTTGATGCTACCTAATTTTCTTTTATCGGTAGAATTGAAAGGTTTCGTGCATTGTATTTCTATAACCGTTCACTCTGCATTGCTAAGATGTGTGCATTTGTGGAGATTAAGCGAGTCGAAGTTTTTTAGTCTTCAAAGTAGAAGGGTCATTACCGACAAGTAGGACCATGTGTTGTGCTGGTCATAATAAATGAATTATTTCGATGCCCATTTAAACCAATAATCAGCTGCAGCCCGCTATCTTCAATTGGCTAATCTCATCTACATCATCATCAATCATTTTGGTTTGGTTTTCTCATGGGACTCTGTGTCTCCAAAACCCCATGGGAAAAAGTTACGTCGTTGGACAAATATTTTTTTGGACCACCTTGGGGAAATGTTAGGATTGGGAAGACTAAAAGCTCACGATAAGAGCTTTTGGCAGGTTTAATGACTTTTTCCCCTTCCAATTTTGTCCTTACTAGTAATTTTGTATTTCACTCTCTCGCTCAAGAAATGCTGTTCATCTTCTTTAGCCTATCGACTCTCATCTTCTTCAATGTATGGCCTTTATGCTTGCGGGTCGCTGATGTTGTAGCCCGGTTGCCAAGGTTGAAGTCGCGTAGGTCAAGGGTCGACTGTCGAAGCCGCCCAGGTCGAGGGTCGACCCATCATCTTCTTCAAACCATTATCATCCATCTTCTTCTAACCTTCGGCAGTGATCACCAAGGTCGCGCGGCTTCGATGTCCTTCGCCCAGGTCTCCATTGAGGTTCACTTTTCTAGGGTCTCCACCTGATTCATCTTATCCAACATTGCCCACACTTGCGACCATTAGGCGAGATCTCAATGTCAGCGACAATGATGGTCGCCGCCTCGCAACACCCGTCAGAGCTCTCGCCTGAGCCCTCCAAGACGACGAACGGCAGCTCCCTTTGTTGTTGTTGGTTTTTTATTTTTACTGTTTTATTTTCTTTTTGCTTAAGAAGCAATCTCATGGAAAACTACAGAAAACTTACTTTTTAGCACCCCTTTATCTATATGCAAAATCGCGGACGAAACGCAAGATCGACGCACTGTGCACCGTCGGTTGCTGCAAACATGAAAAAGAGAGACAAAGCTAATCTGAAGTTGCTGTTGCTCCTATTCTCTAGTACACAGTATTGTAGCACTCACTCTTGAGTGAGAGGATGCAGATTGCGTTAATCCGGCCCTTTCGAACTAAGAACGCTCTTTGCAAATGTAAATTAACATCGATGTTGGAGTTATTCGCTTCTTAATAGATTTTGCCGATTGAAGTCAATTTCACTTTAAATTTTCAACGCTTAATCCAGTTTAATATATATAATAACAAAAAAATTTATGCTATCCTTTGTGGCATAGAAAATAAATTTTTGTTACAGTTTTATAAGGTTTAAAAATGAGGTTTTTCGACTTGTCCGAATTTTTTCTCTATTACAAATTTCACAAGTTTGACGATGCAATACCCAATATCTCTAAAAATCCATACGAAATGCAAATTTTGACGATTTTCTAAAACTTGAAAGGTATAATTTTTTTTTTCTATTTTCAATTTTGGGAAAAAAAAAAAGATCATGTAGAAAATAAGTTGTCCCATCCCAACATCCGACCCTACTTCTCTCTCTATCCCAAAAAGCACAGATTTTTAGGCGTTTGGAGCATTCCCCTGTTCTTCTCTCTAAGCAGGCGAGGTGATGCACCGCCAAATTCCGTACACCTCCAAGCCAACCGCCAGCCAGGTGAAGTTCAATCTCCACTTCCCCACTTGCCTGCAGCTTCTTTCATGCGTCTCCATGTTTTTATCTTCACGCGCCTTCCACGGCTCGAACGCATATGTGTAAATTCCATTGCCCACTTGCCATCCTCGTAGAAAAGAAGCTTTCCCTGCACCCTCCTAATCCCCACTAGTATTTTTGTGATTAGCTGACTTTGCCCATCTTCAGCTTTGGTGAAGAGGCACAGAGAGAGAGAGAGAGAGAGAGAGAGAGGGAATTGCAGAAGCTGAAAGCAGACTCGTGGGACAGAGCCCATTCCCAAGCTCCAGGTAAGAAATTTCAGCAGTTGGTTCCTCGATATTCACTGACTATTTATGATGGCTATGGTCTTTTTTATCTGTGGTCGAAATGATGGCTGTAGATGGTGGGTTGTATTTTCGCGGATTTTACTGCTCTAAAACCTGATAACCAGTTTATGATATATATGTTATGAGGCTCGTCTGCTGTTATGGTCACTGGGTATGCCTCAGTTCTTCGTGCCACCGCCATTTGGGTCTCTGTACTCAGCTTGGAGTTGGTGGTGTGCCAATAATTATATGATGTGGTTGAGCCAATGAACCTTTTCTTTTTTTATTAGTATTTTCTCAATACTTGTTGATAGACGATGATATCATGTTGCTGATGTTATACTTGATTGGAATTGGCTTTTTGCAGAAATGGCACTCCAACAAGCAAGTATCCTTCATGTTCCATTTCGCACTCTGAAAGGCGGCAGAACAGTTTCTACTTTACTTTCTAGCTTCAAGACTTCATTGAAGAACACAGAGAAATGGTTTGGTCTCTCCTCAGATATCCTGCATGCACCTCGGCGGGTGCGATTCTTTGGCGTCCACTTAAGTTCTTTTGATGCTTAATTTCGCATTGACGCTTATTCTTATCTTCCGTGCAAATTAGGGTACGGATATGAAAAACATTGTCGTAGGAGCTTCTAAAACGTCTCAGAATCCCAAATTTGTCGGTGGAAAGAAAGAGCGAGATGATGATAGCAGTGATTCTGATGACGAGGAGCAAGACGATGAGGTGAAGGACAATGACCCTTATCTCATGGATCCTGAAGAGAGGCGAGAGTGGAGAAGGAAAATTAGAGAAGTGATCAATAAATATCCTGATGTTGAGGACGAGATAGACCTTGACGAGAGGAGGAAGAAGATGCAGAAGCTCCTGGCTGATTATCCCCTTGTTGTGGAGGAGGATGATCCTGATTGGCCTGAGGATGCTGATGGATGGGGTTTCAATTTGGGCCAATTCTTCAACAAAATCACCATAAAGAACGTTAAGAAAGAAGATGATGAAAATTATGATAGTGAAAATGAAATTGTGTGGCAAGATGATGATTATATCCGCCCCATCAAAGATATCACTACTGCTGAATGGGAGGAAGCTGTTTTCAAGGATATTAGTCCTTTGATTGTTCTTGTACATAACCGCTACAAGAGGTTAGTATTCAGTTCTCATTCTTCGTCTTTCCACAATTCTGTTGCTTGCAAGCCGATACATGTAAGGCCTTCCAAGCTGTCTAAAAGGTGCCATATCTTCTCTTTCTGTACGGGAAATCAGTGCCACTTTCTTTCTTTGTTGTTTGAGAGAGTACATGATGCACTTTTTTAACATTTTTCCCCTTTTGGAAGCATTGATAGCAGCATGCACAGTTGCAGTTTCTTTTCTGTCACTTTATGTAGTTCTTTTGTAATGGAGTCGCTTGAGTTGGTTTGCTTCCAGTTAAATTATTTTCTGACTCATTTTTGGAGGCGAGGAATTCATTTAGCTAAGTATCTTGGCTTGCAAAACATGAAAAATGCTAGTATCTTGAACTCACTTTTACCAGTGCTATGATTGGTTGAGTTTCTGTTGTGTCTAGTGATCATTTGAAATATCGGAAGGCAAAATGTAAATGTACATCTTTTGATTATTGCCTAGATAAGTTTAGAAAAGAAAAGTGGCAAATGATTTGCTTTTAATATGTTTGTTTGGCTACTTTATGTTATTGAAATGGCTGAAGCCCTTGGAGGTAGATAATATGTAGAACTTGGTTGTTTGTCGTGGTCTGGATACACGGTTTGCAACTGTACCATTGCTGAAAGAAACCTTCCTATTGGATATTTGAAATTATTTTAGGCCAAAAGAGAATGAAAAGACCAGGGATGAATTGGAGAAAGCCGTGCACATAATTTGGAACTGCAGACTACCTTCACCAAGAGTAAGGAGCATTATGCCTAATTCCATCATCTATCGCCTTTTTAATAGCTTCTGACTTGTTGTTACTGTCCTGTTAAAAAGTGTGTTGCAGTTGATGCTATTAAGGAGCCTGAGTTGGTATCTGCTCTGCAAGTTTCCATCTTTCCAGAGATTATCTTCACTAAAGCTGGCAAGATTTTATATCGTGAAAAGGGTAACTTACTGCTCAAAAACTTTTTTGAAAGGGTTCTTGTAACATAAATCTGGCCATGACCCTTGTTTGGCTTGTCTACTCAGCTATTCGAACTTCAGATGAGTTTTCAAAGATGATGGCGTTCTTCTACTATGGAGCAGCCAAGCCACCTTGTTTGAATATCAGTGAAGATAGCCAGGAAACAATTCCGTCTGTTTGAATATAGTGTATTCTATATCCACAGTCCAGCTTAGTAGTTCTTAATACCCTTAGCTTTTCTGGCAGTGCATGTCATTGCAGAAGGCTGACAATTTTGATGTAGCACACTCGACTGTTACTGTTGGTTTACTTGTGAACAATTCTGAAGGAAAGCGAGTATTACATAATTTCCTGTTCTGGGTGTCTAACTAAAAATAATCTTGGAACAATTTGAATTGGTGAACATGGATGGGTTGGTCTCAATGCAGTTTTTGTGTTTACCTCTTCACCTTTAGAATTCAAATTCTTTGCAGCAGGCCCAATTCCATAAAGGGAACCTTTGATCATATGAAACTCATCAATATCTAGTAGCACTCATTCTTCCCAACTATATACTGGCACTCCTTCCGTTTATCTAAAACAAGGTAATGCATCCACAAACTGTTGAAAATATCAGGAATAATTCTGTCCCTGATTCGAATGTGTTGTTTATTTTCTGAATTACATTTATCTGCTTATCTTGTTTATCATAGCTAGTTTTGGTGGTTCTTTAGGTAGTTTTGGTCGCAGGTGACTTCTTTTCTTTTATTAGGAACTGTTCGAGCCTTCAACGTGACTTCTGGATTTTCATACATATCTTTACTTGATCTAGGCTGAATTGATGGATGAGTCTTGAGAGAATGGTAGTGAAGTGTTTTTCTTTTGTTTTCTTTTCTTTTCATTTCTTTTCTTTTTCTTTGTTTTTTTAAATAATTGCACCGGTAGAATTAGGAAATTTTCCTCTTTGAAGATAGTAGCTATAACAGGTACGATTTGCATGCTCTCTGCTCCCAGTAACGATGGAAGCACAAATCTTTTGTCCGAACAAAGCCGAGAACACACATGCAAACTTCCATGGTGAATTGGCTCTTACTCATGTTAGTAAGAAGAATCCTGATTGGTCACAGGATCCATGCAAGAAGTTTGATGATGTTGGATATCTGACTGGTCAATTTAGATGTTTCTGCAGTTTAAGGAATTTTTTTTTCTTGGTCCAATTTTCTGTAGTTAAGGATGACTATGTAGGAAAATGTCGGGTTGCGATTAAGACTTAAGACCACATATTTGGATATGTGCCGTGGCTGGATGAAGGAAAGGAAGAGATGATATGGACGATGTCAGAATGATACAGCCAATAGTGAGGGTGAAAAGTAGGGACTTGAACCCTCCGCCTCCGCCTCCGCCTAAAATGAAGGAATGAGTGGGGCTAAATTCGATTATTTTGATTTAAGAATAAGTAAATAATTGCAGAAGGATCTGGGAAAATGTGAGGACAAGAGGATATCATCAAGAGGAAGGATAAATGTGGCGAATCTGATTCTGATTCTTGGGTAAGTAAAGTGGAAGATCAAGAAGGAAAGAGAATGGGAAGAGAAAAGGTAGCCTTTAAAATGACTAGGACAAGGGCTTCAGGAGACGATGAAGGAGAAGGAGGAAGAGTAAGGAATTGTCTGAGTGAGACAAGCACTGCCGATCACCATAAGAAAGAGTAAGAAAGAGAGAAGGACTAGTACACTGGTGACTTTGACATGGATAACTTGGATTTATTTTGAAGGAACATAAAAGGAGCAGAGCAGGAGGGCTTTCATACCATAAGGTTATGACGACAGACTCGTTTGATTTGACTGCAAATTTGTGAAGGTGTGAAGCAGTCAAGAAGAGCAATGAAACCATTGAGAGACCGTTCCATCCTGATCACTCCCGTGCTTCGTTTTTAAAAGTGCATCGGAATTTATATGCTTTGAATATCATCAACTCTTTTCATTCGTGCTGCTTGGGTTGTGGGTCTACATTGTGTTACTGCGAGAGCTTAGGGGAGGTTGGAAGACTTGCTGTTTTTTCAGATTCACTGTCAATAGAGGTTTCCATGGAGGGAATCAAGGAGAGACATGCATTTCGATTAATGACAAGTAGTCGTCATTCTGTAAATGGAATTGAAGTACAAGAGCATCATTTCATAGCAATGGTCATATGCCTAAAGAAATTCCTCCCTTCCGACAGCTGCTTACAGATTTCAGAGTCATTAATTAAGAAAGATAGGATGCATCAAGAGTTGTCATGATGCACAATGACATTGCATCATATTTTGCCCATCATCAGATGAAAATATTAGCTGACATAATGTGGCCTTTATGACTACTATTTAGCTTAAACTGCACTGTGGTTTTGGACTAATTCCTGGACGTTTATTCATTGTGAAGGCCACAGCAGCAGAAGGCCTTGTGGTAGTGGAACCGGAAGGCAAAGAGCTGGTAAGGATTGGAGCCATCGAACTTGCAGTCTGATACTCCAACTATTCGCTTCTCACCGCTCCCAACGAAAACAGTGAGGCATTTGCCAGTGCTGTCGGAAACCCAAAATCGAAATTCCCGATGGTTGAACTTCTTTGGTGGGTTAATAGATTTCCAGTCCGCATCGGCAATGCTTTCGAGTGAATTCAATGACCGCAGGCTCACTTTCCCATGCTTGTCCACGGTGAGGGAACTCTGTCCTCTGGAGCACTTGTCCATGTAATTGTTGAATCTGTGGGGCATTGGAGTAGGAAGTTTGTTAGAAATGGAAACAACACAAAAGACCACCTCGTTTGGTTCAACCTTATGAAACAAGTAATTTGAGTGTAAACATTTGCAATACAGTGATACACATTAACACCTCTAATCGTGAATCTACTGGATATTCGCATGCAGATATCCCTTTTCTTCTGGCTATGTTTGTTTTATTACCTGTGATAACCAGAAGCTGAACCAGAAGTGGATTGCCAACCATAGTAGGCATTGTAATTGGCAGACTCGCCACCCAAAACATTTGGGACAGAATAAACTCCTCTGTCGTTGGCGGTGACATAATCGGATTGCAAAGCACCGGCAATGAGAGTGTTGTCCCAAGCAGTCATGTGGGGGTAGGCTTCACTTGGTGGGCATGTCGACGTATCGCATTTGGAGCATTGCCTGCACAGAAGCTTGCTCTTCAGCGGTACATCTCCAGCGCTGTCAGCAGCCAAGCCACAGATCACCAGAGCAAGCAGGTATAAAGAGAACAGAAAGAAGTTTCTGTGCGTGATGGTTGGATTGTTTTCTTTGGCTGGTCATTCTTTTGGGATAGACTTTGCTTGATTATATACACTTCTTTTGTTCTTGAACTCATCGGTTTCAGTCGTTTTCTACCCTCAGGTTCGATCGATTGGGACAAAACATAGTTGTACTTTGTTCCATCTGAATATTTTTTTAATTGTTGGGCATAGATGATTACGAAATTTTCAGCTGTATCTGGATTTTGCTACAAGATCTGAGGGACAATTTGTCCCCCACGTTTAATCTTTGGTTATACATTACATACACGAAATGTTCTCTTGATATTATATTTGTAATATCTTGAATTGTTGAATCTCTCTTCTGTGGTCGGAGAACCCTATTGGCTCCCGATGCTTATATATTATTATTTTTCTTTTATCTTTTACGTTGCTTTTCATGTAAGCTTAGAATAGGATGAAAAACACATTTCTTTTTTATCTGCTTTTGCTAAGATAATGAAATTATGTTTAATGCAAGTAAGGTTAATCTTCTCCTCTTTTTTCCAAAATTTTCATTTTTTATTTAACGAGGACTCTTTTTGCATGCATAGCATCATCTATAATCGAAATAATTTGTTTGCATACAGCTTAGGTGCGTATGAAATGAGGTGTAACTTTACGATTCTTGGACAGTTGATTTGGCGGGTTGGCTTGTCTTAATGATGTTTGGAAGACGGCGACTCTTGTGATACTTCTCTTATGATTCGATTTTAGATTCAAAATGCCTAATCATTACAGGATCCTCTAATTTCCTTTGGCATCTTTGTTGGCACAATGTTGTTCTCGAAATTTTAATATGAAGGGAAATTAAATGCGGAATATTTCTTGAACATAGGATGAGTCGATGTTTGCTATGTTCTATTGCGTCAGGAATATCTTGCTTGGATCTGGGTCGTGCAAGTATTCCTCCCGTTACATCGTGCCTGCATCGTCGACGCTAAAAAGATCAAACACGGCAATATATCATAGGAATTTCAAAGACTCATTAGGTAAAGTTAACCTTTTTTTATTCTTTTTTGGGGGAATCGATTTAGAATGATTTGTCCAGTGATAATAAAATGCTGAAGTTTCACGTGATTCGCGATCACAGCTTACATGACAATTATTATGCTCCCTAATTTTTCTTTCTTGGGTAAAATTGCGCTTACTATATTGCCAAGCAAACAAACAATTAATTTACTTTCTTTTTCTGCGTTGTTACTAGCAGGGGAAAAACAAGGGCCAACCTATGGATACTGATGGGGACAATTGCTACCAACTGGGAAACCCTTAATCTATACAGCTTTAGGCATTTTGAAGTTTAAGCCATCAAATTCAGCTGGCAAAACCCGAAAGGCTGGAGCATGATGAAATTCAAATCAGAATGCCTAAGCTACTGCGAGCCAAGTCAAGCTCATCTAGAACCGATCAATTTTTGAGTAGTCACAATCGAAGGTCAAAGAACTTACGAATTAGCTCCAGGGGTATTTTTCCCCAACGCTGTATGACCGTTCTTAAGCCGCTCAAAAAGTTATTAGCAGTATACTTTTCTCAAGAAAATCACTATGATGACATCGAGGAAATTGCCATCGCGGGATGCTATCGACTTAAATGGAACCGACGTTATCTGGACCACCTTCTCTGCATCATCAATTAAGAATGAAGTTTTTTGTCTTTTTGGTCGCAAAATAAAGAATGAAGTTTAGGGGGAAGCAGTATTTGTAATGCTTATGAGGCTTCACCTTATTTGCTGGAAAATTCTGCAGCTTCTGCTTGAAGCCGTCCCAGAGAGAAACGCCATGGAGTTCCTCTCCTTTATCAACTTATTTCATACATTAATCCAAGAAAAAAGGGGAAAAAAACCAGGAAAAAAGAAAAAGACTTCGCCTGTCTCTGTAGCACCCAAATTTACAGACTTGAACAGAGACTTTCATGTTCCTAACACCTTCACCACATAACTAAACCAAACCAAACCAAAGGAGGAGGAATGAGATACTGAGAAATTCATCATGAAAGCTACCTAAGCACCGGAGAAACAAGAGAGCACGCTGCGGCTCCTTCTGAACCTCGCCACCTGCTTTGAATGCGGAACTACAGCGCCCTTCGACACATTCATGTCGTCCTCATCGCCGCCGGGCGTGAGCCTGAAAGAATAATCTCCGGTCGAGGCGTAACGGCGATGGTGGCTTTGATTATGAATCATCCTCTCGCTCGCAGGCCCTGAATACAAATGGGGCTGAGCCTGAGCTTGAACCTGAACCTGACCATTCATGTAGAAGTCGGCAACATTGAACGTCCGAGAAGCACTGGTCGACAAGCACTCGTACCGGCTCCGGACTCGCTTCCTCCTTATTGCCCTGTACATCATTGGAATCAGACCGTCCATTTGCGGAATTCAACCCTCTGTAACTTCCTCTTTCTGGGTATTCTTGGCTGCTGTTCTTGACGAGGGAAGAAACCAGAAAAGAACAAGATGGGAGTAGGCAGATTTTGTCAATGTTGTGTTTGGTGGAAATGGGAGAAGGACCATTCCACGATGCTTCTTGAACTTTTCCCTTGATATCTATAAATAGACTGTTGAGAACCGCGAGGGCTATAACAAGTCCAACACGGCAATTTCTTCGATTTTCTTGACTTGAAGCTAGGGGAGCCCCACCACCAAAAATCATAGGCATTCTTTTTTCGTCTTCCTTGATCCTGACCAATATATTAGACTTCAAAGCTTCAACTTTCGATCACACCCATGTCAGTTCCGTCATCCTTAAGGCTTAAAAAGCAGATAACTTCTATCAGAGATTTAAATCATTTAATAATTTTTTCGTGGGTTCATTAAGCTTTTCGCCCTCTTCCACGAAACGGGCGACCATAATTTAAAGAAAAAGAGCATATTAAAATCGACGACACAGTGCAAGATTGATCTAGCCAAAATCATGTGTCTCAAATCTCTACCAAATGTTCTTAGCCTTCCAGGCTCAAATTCACAGTCATATCCCATTCATCTTCCTAAAGGGCTACAGTAATTTAAAGAAAAAGAGCATATTAAAATCAACGACACAGTGCAGATTGATCCAGCCAAAATCATGTGTCTCAAATCTCTAGCAAATGTTCTTAGCCTTCCAGGCTTCAACTTCACAGCCATGTCCCTTTCATCTTCCTAAAGACCCATATCTTTGCTTCCATTTTGTTATTTAATTTCTTCTCTGGGGTCCTCCTTTTTACACTCGTTTACGAAAAGGAAAAAAAGTAATCTAAAAAAAACCGAGAACCAAGTTTGCAAGATTTGATCATAGAGATGTGATCATGTCCGCCAAGCAACAGCAACCCACGTTTACTGCAGTCTAGCGCTGATATAATAGAATATCAGCACAAGTGCAGGCCCGGCGCTGGGGACGTGGATCGATCGGCACGAAGAAGGGTTTTGTAAAGATTCCATTTACATTGCATTAATTGATGAACATGAGATCAAGTGGTCATTAAACTGTTTTCTATTCCTGGGTTCTGAAAATATAATAAATTATGTCCTAAAAGGATCGGATCTGATTGCAGTACGCATGCACCAAAAGGGCCAAAGTAACAGCAATTCAACAGGAATAGAATTGCTGAAGAGGGTTTTGTACCAGGCTCTGAGTCCTTAATCAGGTGCTTCAGTAGAAAATCCACCAGTTACGATTAATCAATCCCTGTTCTCAATAAAGATTCCGCGGTTGATGCCTTCCGAACTCTTTCGTAAATTATGTGTTCATTTATCCTGTCTATATCAATTAAAGTTGTTTAGGTTCTAAAATATAAATCATCCAAAATCCATGCTTGTGTGCGGCACGGGCCGTCATCCTCCATGGTCGCTTCTGACTCCTGCTGAATGTATGGACGACTCTTTTGATCCTCGTGGTAGAAATCGGAACATTGCCCCCTGCTGATAACAAACTTTGACTGGCAACTTGTTAGGTTGGTAACGCGTTGAAAAGTTACCAATACTTTTACCTGAGTTCCAAGGGTTATTGGATTGTTTCAAATGACCAACTACTTCGATAACTGGTCAAATAATCAAATTACTGTTAGTACTTCAATAAAACTGTTAGCAACTTACTCACACGATACAGACTAAATAACGATGGGTATTTCCCTAAATATGCTGGCAACTTACCAACAAATTTCAAGCCACACAAATGGCCTGTCAAAATTTAGTCACCAGTAGGTTTTGAAATTTACCAATGCTTTTAAGGAATTATCGGCACAGAATTCACGCACAGAAAGCTAGAAATCTCACGGAAGGTATACATTTCATTCCAGAATTGGATTCTATTTTCAAGCTTTGTCCAAGATGGCAAAACCCATGAACCAGGCAAGACCAAGTGATGTAATTCAAGAGGGTGATGATAAATGGATTAGCAGTCTGATCTTTCTAATCTAATTCCTGCAAATGGTTAATTTAAGATAAAGTGTTAACAGAAAGCCCACGGTTTGCACATTGAATATTGTTTGAAGGCTTTAATCTGATAAGTGTCGACATCACTATCATCATGGATGGACACAGAAGATTGCAATGACCCGTGCGATGCCAAATGCTGACTAGCTTGAATCAATGTTATAAAAGAGGCAAATGGAGGGAGGCGTCTTCTGGGTTTCCATCGGATTCCTGATTGGCGTGGGATATGCCCATTAGATAAGGCCAACGAAGACAATGATACTCATTTGAAAAAGTCAATGTTTGCATAGGATGAGATTGATATATTGGGCAGTCAGTCTTTCGGCTGCCTTTTGTGCTCCTTCTAGAGGTTGACCAATTACAATTTCCTAGTCCAGAAGATGGAGTGGGGTCCGGGATTGCTTTCTCGCCCCATTTGTCTTCCTTTCTCTCTTTCTAAAATCACTTTATTAATTACACCATACCACCTTCTCTTTCTCGCATTTTAGTACTCAACAACCGAGTAAAGTTGGGGATGATGAGATGATACACTGAGTAAAAAGGGTCCACATCAATTCATCAATCGCGTGACAAATCACTCGAGCACAATGAATTTTCCTTAATTATCAAATTCCGATGTCGCGTTTCTTTAAAGATCTCACAAGTGACAAGCATGTGCCGTGGCTTTTGAAGCATTCCACGAGTAGCGCATCATTTCAACGATGAGTCCTTTTCGAATATCTGCTTCGTTTCTTGATTTCTTTATTCTTCTTATTTAATTACATGGTTAAGGGGGCCATCTCTTGCTTATGTAATCCTATTGGCTGTATTATACCTAACAAGTTTCATTATCATTGTGTTCTGACTTGTTCTCTGGCCCAGTTGGAACGTACGATGGTCTCTGAAGTATGTCCCTGGGCAAGACAGAGTAAGCGATTGGATGAAGAGCATATGCCTTTTGGTAACTTTTGCCAAAGGACAATCCAATGCTAACTGCCTTTCCTCTTTTCTCACGAATTTGACCGACTCGTTTAACTCGTCTTCCGTAACTTCTTCGCAACCTCGAAAGCGATCATTTGGAGTTTCTTTGTCTGATCTTTTTCTGTCCTGTCCTACATATTCTGGAAAATCAACACCATGTGAGTTGACAATTCATGTTACCAATCGCAATTGTGTCACGTTAAATAGACATATTACATGGATTCTAACTAGAACACAGTTCGGTGATCTATCATGACACGATTTTGATACATGAATACAAGCTCATCACTAAACAGATTGCAAAATGTGCAACACAAAATAGGTAATCTGCATTTTTCAATAAGGAAACTTGTTAGCAACATTCTTGTGTAAATGCATATAAACATGTTTAAAGCCTAAAATTATGAGATTTCAGACATGAATAACGAGTGAAACTGCACACCATGTCCATGAGTTCTGTGTCCTGGGTCGACCAGTGCAAACAATAAGTTTTAGTGGGACACAAAAGGAGATGCTTAGCTCCATGTCTGTTGCAATCCAACCACATCTTAAAACAAATGCACCACGAGATAGCATTCCGTAACGAACCTTCTCTCATTGAAGGAACGCCTCATTTCTCCATAAAAGAAGTACCCATTTCATAGTTACTGAGATGGACCTTCAAGATTAGGCGTAATTAATCCTTCATAATACAGACACTATAAGTTAACCCCTCAGTATCATTGATGAAGTGTATTAAAAGCACCACTGGTTCTATATAAAGCTAGAAAATTAGGTCGCCATATCTGAGAGGAGATTTGAGGAATTATCATCTGGTATTTGACTCATATATCAACCACAAGCACAGTTAAGTGAATCAGAAGACAATCTGGGGTGAACAGTAGTACCGACCAGCCTATCTTCTTAATTAGCTTTCCACCACAAAACAAGTACAACTAGCATCCCTTATTAAGGACAGTGCATCAACAATGCAAGTTAAACTTCTCCAGATATGAAAAGCTCCAATCCTGACAATGTATGCAAGCTTGTCTCTTAGACAGCATGACATATGACACTAATTACAACATTAATCTAATGAAGTTTTCAAGCAAAGCATCTCAGAAAACCAAAAACAATTGGAGCAACTACACACTCTGGAGAAGCAGCAGAATGAAAGATGGAGGAGTTTTTGGATCTTCAGTGAGATAAGGAAAAGACATACAATTAAAGTGCACACAGACTAAGATTAAAGCATAGAATGAGCCAACCCCATTGGCTGATAAAATTTCTATCTACCGATTAATGCAAAATGTCACTACTACCCACTTAAATAGTTGAATCTGCAGAACTGAACAGATGAACGGAAGGCATCACTTCATTTTTTAGCAGTGTATTTCAAGATTAGAACATATAACCCAAAGCAACTATTCCTAAACAAGGGAACACATCCAGCAGCACCAGCACTTTGCAGACATAACAAGTCAAAAAGAGGAGCAAGTTCAGATACCAAATTAAATTTGGCTAAATCCAGTCACCTTATCCAAGAGAGATTCTGGAAGAAATATCATGTCGCTAACAACAGGCCGCATTTTATGCATAGCTTTGGTTAGGAATCGAGTTTAATAACAAAAATACCCACGGAATCAGCTAAAAAATTTCAAAGTTATGTTGCAGCTTTTGTACGTTCTCAGTGCTAGCCTGTGCATCAGAAGATGGAGGGCAGCAGGAGAATGAGAACATGAGCTCAGAAAAATGGTTGTTGTTAACAAGTGCCAACAGGGCAGTTTTTAAGTACTTAATATGAAATTCCACTTTCAAACCACTTATTACACATAAGACAAGTAAATAACTGCATAGGAATACTGCAAACTTTCTTTATTTAGCTGCATAACGAGTGCCGTCAGGGCATTCCTTAACAAAACCTGACAAAATATATACTATGAAGGAGGTTGATCAACATTTTATCCTGTTCCAGCGTTACTTCACCATGGCAGTTCATGCTTCCATTCTCTTCATCAATTAATTGTGTCTTTAACTTGCTGTTGGTCATACATATGGGTTTCAATCAATCTTAGAGCACCAGGATAATCTGTTTCCACCATTAGATTAATCTCTATCTTGTATATGTTTAAGGGACTCTGGATGAATTTTCATATGTAAGACACTTAGAAATTCCTTGGATTATGCAATGGAACCAGAAGTAAAGGGAAAAGAAGGAAAGTAGGGTTTCTGGTGGTGGTATATTATGGTTCAGGATTGAGTTCAACAAATCACAATTAAGTACTGTCAGTTATTGTTTCCTTAATTAATCCTATTCCTCGCTACCATTTGGATGGAAGGACAAGATGGGATCACATTGAGAAGTATTTTCCACATATTTTTGTCAGACTGTCATTGAACCATCTATAGAAGCAACCATATAACCAAGTGTTAACTGTACCATTCACCCTCACTCGCCTGAATCTCAAAAAGAGGTCCAAAACTATGGGTAAGATCAAACAATGGTATCTCAATTTGGCTATTCCTTAATCATTATCGCTTCACTCATATAACTTGATGCTTTATCCTTCATAGAACAAAGAAAGAAGTGATACAATTCTAGTCACCAGGTAAGTTACATGGCCAAAAGCACAATTAGATTACAAAACCATAATTGCACGAGGCTACCAAGAGCGGTGAATTCAACCCCAACATTCAAGATAAATATCTAATCATTGTGACTGAAAAAATTCTAACACACTAATCTGTCAAATTCGTGTTTTTTGCCATCTTGAATGCTGACAAATTTGAACTACATTTCAGCAGTTACAGAAAGCAAATGCATATTGGAATGAAGAAAGAAAAGAATTCACCAGTGCTCTTCAAGTGGTAATCTTTAGATTGCATGGAAAGAAAACCTCCGTTATGTTAGATTTCAAGTACTTAACCTTGGTCAAGACTAGATGAATGATCCCAATGCTTTTACTTGAATAAGCTGTTCTTGTAGCATAGATTCCAGTCTGAATCACTTGAAGTTGAAGCTAGAAGGCCACCTCCATCAAAGCTTATGGATTCAGCTGATTCGAATTGTTTTTGACGGGAATGCATGTCTTCGACTTTCTGATCATTTTCATGCTTCTCATCCACAAAACGATTTGAGCCCAAGGTATTGTTATCATTAACATCTTCAGCAGCAGCATTCTGAGTGTTTACATTATGTGCGGGACTTTTATGCAACTTTAGGTCAATATCGCTGCCAGTAGCATCCTCATCATCAGACAAGCATTTGCAAAAATCATACTCGTCCATCTCAAAGATCCTACTAACTAAACCATCTCTCCAAGATATCCTCAAATCAGATTGTGATACATTGTCTACACTGGAATTGGAAGCCCAATATACTTTGCTATCAAGAACATTTTGAACTCGTGCCAAATCAATGGAGTTGGATGGCATTGCCAGACAATCTAACTGGAAATTTAGATTTGTTGAATCCCATGTAGACATAGAGTAGTCTGGAGATAAAGTGGCATTACTAAAAGATTGAGTCAGTAGATCTATCTCGGAATCTGTTTGATCCTTCCGTCCGTGCTGAGCATTAACCCACAACAGGCGGAAATATCCGTCTGAACTCGAGTCAGAGTTTGGGGTTCGTATAACATTTCCACTACCCAGCGAGTCTGCATTTAATGGGTCGTCCAGTCGATCAACATCGTAACTCAATTTCCTTTCTTCCTTTGAAGAAAAACCCTTCCAAATAGGGGTCATCTCTGCTGGAGAACAAACATCACCAGTACACTGCGAAGGCTGCAATAATTCATCAAATTCAAGGAGTCCTATTGAAGAAGTCACCTCAGGATTCCTTCCCTCACTATTGCTATCTGTACCTGTCATCGTACATGTCACATTACTCTTATTACCAGCATCTGAAGAAAAGACAGGATCAGACGAGGGTGAAGTAAGAGCACAGAGAGCAGACCCTTCCTCTTCAACCCTCTCAAATGGGCATGACTCATTCTCAGAATCGTATTTCTGCTCCTCATCCTCCTCGTTACATGGAGACAACAACCACTGCATCGAAGCTTCGCAAGGTAAAGGTACCGGTGAGATGCTAGGTTTGTCAGCAACCCTACTAAAACTTTCACCATCACCATTGCCGTGACTACCACTAACGCTAAATTCCGACTCGTTCTCTCTAACGCTAAGAATCCCCCTAGGCCTGCATTTTCTTCTATCGGCGACTCCCGAAACGACATAGCCAGCACCAAAACAAGGATGCGTCCCGGCCGTTGCTCCTGCCGACGTGATCGTCCCGGAATAGTTCATCAAACCCGACCCGCATTGTATCTCCGGAGACACGGAAGCCTGGATAGGAGGAGTCTTGATTTTGCCATTACTAGAGTTCTCCTCCACATTTCTATCGCTCGCGCACGGCGTCTCTACTCCGCCAGATCCCTTACTAATCGGAGTAGAAGTAGCACCGCCATTTCCAGCTGAACCAAGCTCAATCCGTTCCTGCTTCGATGCTTCGGAACCGGATGGAAACTCGCCAGCGACATTGCCGTCGGCTCCAGAAACAGGAGAGCTACCGCACTTCTTGCCAGTCCGGGAAGCGGCCGTTTTCGCAGACTGCCACTGGTAAAGACAAGGAGGGTTCTTCTTGAGCTTCTGCTGCTTGACAACTCTAGGTACCTCCAAATCGGCCGCCTTCGCCGCAGCGCCGCGATCGCGCTGGTGATCGGACTTCGACGGCCTCGTCGGCGCCGACTTGGGCGTCCTCGCCGGAGCACAGGTCCGACCGGCGCCGTTCCTGGTCGAAGAGGAGTGAGAGAGGAAGAACCTGAGGCAGCCTCTGGGAGCTTCGATGGAGGCGGCGGTGGCGGTGGAAGAAGAAGAGGAGCAAGACGAGGAGGAGGCGGAGGCGTGGCTGGTCCGGCCGCGGCAGGCGGCGACGCCGTTGAGGTGCCGCAGCGGGCTCCGGCGGCCGGCCGGCGGAGCAGGAGCGCATCTCCGGTGGCCGGACGACGAGTACGACGGCCGTTTCATGGTCGGAGAATGTAGAGAGAGAGAGAGAGAGAGAGGACAGAGATCTCAGTGAGGTCTGAGGGGAGAGAGATTTGATTTGAAATCGTGGAGTTACTCTCGGCGGACATTTTCACCCCCGACATCCTCCTGAAATTACGAAAATGCCGCACGTGGACGAGGAAAAGAAACAAACGGTTAACGGGCGAAAGAGCATTCCAATGGGAAATTGCCGCGTGTCCCGACAGTAAGTGAGCAAGTATCGAGTGCACCTGGGTCGTGTGAGCCCGGTCCAAATCAACATTTGGATCAGGTGGACATCTGATCCAAGGGCCCAAGTAACTTTGGGGGGTGCAGCTAAGATTTTTTGTCTTGGAAAATGACAAAAATAATGTTTCAACTGCGGCCTAATATACAATTTCATAATTGCACTTCTAATTTGTTCAATGTGATTCAAGAACTTTTACTCAATGTGTAATATTGTCTATAAATTTTTTATTTATTCAATGTGAAACTTGAATTTTTTATACATATTTAATCTATCTCTAAACTATATAAAAAATGTTCAATATTATCTTTCTATTAATTCAAGATTACAAATAATATCAAATATCTTCATATAGTTCGCTTGAATATGTACAAAAATTTTAAGAATTACATTGAATAAATTAAAAATTTAGAGATGACATTGCATATTAAAATAAAGTTTAAAAACCACATTGCCCATTCAATAAAAGTTTAGAAATTATTTGTATAATTTTTAATGTTCTTGCTCGATCCTCACGCAAGTGAAGGTGAGGGAGTTTTTTCCCCAAACCCACATTTTTTACATTATTTTTTCTAGAAGAAGGATATGTTCAATCTTATATCTCTAATGAGAGCACTTCTATGTCGCGTGAGTATTTATGTAAATAAAATTATAAGTGCCCTCTTTTGGGGGAAAAAGTTCGTAGAGAGTGGGGTGGGGAAAGAGAACTCCAATGTATGGTGGATCTGAGTGGGGAAAAGTATTTTGTCTATTAGAGTCACCTAAATTTATGGATCAAACAATCACTTTTAGCTCCATGACATGATTGTAATCATTTACAATATTATAAATATTGCAATCACTTAGTTTCAATCAGCATGTTACATCGTGCATCACATTAAATAGTTTTTAATAGGGTGAAGGTGGGAAGCAATTGATCAGATCAAAATCACATGAATTAGACTGATGATGCCCACTTATCAAAATAATGAAATGAATCCAAATCATTTATCTAAGTTCCACGTAGGTATAGCGAATTTGTGGATTTTAGTGTAATGGTTGCTTGAGAGATTAAAATAGGTTCCCCGTTTTACACGTGGATCGGGTAACATCCAGTTCATCGCGGGACCCCTCCCTCCTTCCCTGTCGGCCATCGCTTCGATCCGGCCGAGTCATTTCGCCGTAAAAAGATCATCACTTCGTGATCCGTTTCTGCCACTGCTGCTCTCTTCAATCTCAGCACGGCACGCACGCACGCACTGTCACTGGTCTTTGGGGTCTCAGCGGGAAGACATGGCCGCGACGAAGAAGAAGATCATCATCGACACCGACCCCGGCATCGGTATGTAGAATTTCAAGTACCCCCTTACAGAAAGTTTCGATTTTTCCATGGAATCGCCCGATTTTGCATCGTGGGTATGCCTCGATTCTCACCGTCGTGAATGGGTTCGACGTCTTTTCAGACGACGCCATGGCGATTTTCGTCGCGCTGCAGTCTCCGGAGGTAGAGGTGATCGGCCTCACCACCATATACGGGAACGTCTACACGACCCTGGCCACCAGGAACGCCTTGCATCTGGTATGTCTCACTTGGGTGGGGTGGCGCGTGACGGTTTTATTGCGAGAGGTTTTCGGGATTTCGCATGCTTACTTTTTCTGGTGTCGGTTGAAGGACTGAATTGATTGTACTGTGAATTTTCTGTGGGTCACAAACGTTTTGGCCTTACTTTCTTGGGTTCTTTTTTTCTTTTTTCTTTTTTTTAATGTGGTGCAGCTGGAGGTTGCAGGACGGACCGACATTCCTGTGGCTGAAGGGTCCCAAGTGACAATTACCGTATGTACTTTTCTAATTGCACGCTTTCGTACATTGCCGATATAGGATTCAGGGGATACTATTGACCGCTTACTCTCAATTTGGGCTCTTGAAATCATGACTTGTCACCTTGACAAAATGATGAGTGGTTGAGATGCATTTGCGGGTGGTGTGATGAACATGGTTGAGTAATTGATAGGATCCCAATCTGTAGATATAACCAGGTAGTGGTAGTAGTGTTGACACTAGCACATGCGAGGGACCCTCGATTTTGTATGCGTTTTCGGTTACTGTGTGTGTTTTTGTTCTGGGACTTGTTGCGTGCAACATATGTGATGGGTTTCCAAGGATAGAAGAGGTTTGCAGGTCCTCTCGTTTTATTTTTTGAGTGTGGGCAGCTCTCGTTTGTCATGGCTCACTATAGCCAGGAATCTCTTGTTGTCACCATAGCAAGTGTCGACACTAGCACATGTGAGGGACCCTCGATTTTGTATGCGTTTTTGGTTACTGTGTGTGTCTTTGTTCTGGGACTTGTTGCGTGCAACATATGTGATGGATTTCCAAGGATTGAAGAGGTTTGCAAGTCCTCTCGTTTTATGTTGAGTGCAGGCAGCTCTCATTTGTCATGTCTCACTATAGGAAGGAATCTCTTGTTGTCACCATAGCAAGTTTATTTTATAAAGCAAGAAAACCCCGTAAGGCTACCTCTTGGTTCTTAATAATTATCGCTGGAACTCGTAATTGCTCTGCATCAAATTTGCGATGTTCTTATACTGTAACTTTGTAGATCTCATACTTAAGTTTGGTAAATTGTGATGGCGTTCTGACTGTGAGCTGATTCTCATGCACTCTTCTAAAAGACTTAAAAGCCAATTGTTTATTTTTAAAGAAACATTATCAGTTGTTTGATTTTATCATTGTTTCTCCTAAAGAAAGGTACAAAGCTTCGAATTGCGGATTTTGTCCATGGCGCCGATGGACTTGGCAATCAAAACTTCCCACCACCAAAAGGAAAACCAATAGAACAGTCGGCAGCCACTTTTCTCATTGAGCAAGCAAACCTTTATCCTGGGGAAGTTACTGTGGTTGCATTGGGCCCTCTCACAAATATTGCACTGGTCAGCTTCTCAATCTTTTGTCATGCAAGTTTCACTTGGTAGTAAAGTATCATACTGGTTTTGTAATGGCTTGTTCTTATGTTGTCAAATGTATGAGTAATCCAGGCTCTTGAACAAGATCCAACCTTTTCAAAAAAGATTGGGCAGATCGTGCTTCTTGGTGGAGCTTTTTCTGTGAATGGCAATGTGAATCCAGCAGCTGAAGCCAACGTAAGTTGGAAATTTCTTCTTTTTCTTGCAAGAGACAAATATCTAAAATTTGCAATGTAAAACCTGAGCAGCTGCCAGAAGTTTGCTTGAAGGCTCTTTTTCTCTAATTATCCATGGCTAAGACGTCTGAGTGGCCTCATATTCTTTGCTAATTGTCCCATCATAATGGTGGTGTATGTTGGGTTGGACGTACCTGGTTCTATCCGAAATAGCTTCTAAATGTCTGTTTTATTGATTGGGGGGTGGAGTGACTTCCCATTCAAACCTGAAGTAATTTGAATGGCTCAGGTCCAGAGCTTTAACTCTCCTTCTCATTCTTGTCCATCTTTGACTGCTGATCAGATTTTTGGCGACCCAGATGCTGCAGACATTGTATTTACCAGTGGAGCTGATGTTCTGGCTATAGGAATAAATGTAACCCATCAAGTTGTTTTGACAGGTAAAGTCGGCTAGTGTTAAAATTTGCTAATAGTGCACATGTTTTGATGGACTTAAATAGAGATTTAGCATGGAGCATGCAGAGATAATGCTAGTGATTTTCTAGTGATTCTTTAATCATTCTAGTTATAAGTAAAGCATCCTATCTGCTGCTTTTGGAGAAACCTATGGTGTTAGTTTTTCTTCTGATGGTTGAACTGAAGGGTAAATTTACTTAAGGGTCAGAACTGTTTCCAGCATAGTTTCACAAGTCCACTTTCGTTGCTTACTCTATGGATTTTTCTGTTTTTTGGCCAAAGAATGCTTTTCAATGATTGAGTGTGACAAATTGCAAGTATTCAGCTTCTTACTGTTTGAAGTATTTTCTGCCTAAACAGTAGTGACACCAAAAGTCAGGCCAGTCAACAACCATAAACTTAATCCATTTAATAAAATATTTGAATTGTGTAATAATCCTGGTATTGTCAATTACATATTTAATTATTTAAATAATAATGATGAAATTTGGATTGCCAGGTTTTTTAATCTGAACTGTTTTGAGACACTACAGATGCAGATAGGGATAAGTTGGTTCAATCAAATGGAAGATTTGCTCAATACCTCTCCAAAATCTTGGAAGTGTACTTTTCCTATCATCGCGAAGCATACTTCACCAGAGGTATGCTTACTGAAACATCTTGATTCAGGACATGGTTTTTATTATCTTCCCATCATTTATTTTTAACACTTATATGTCATCTTGGTGCAGGAGTTTACCTCCATGATCCAACAACAATACTTGCAGCTATTAACCCTTCACTTTTAACTTTCACTGAAGGTGTGGTTAGAGTGCAAACGACCGGTATCACAAGAGGGCTTACTATACTATATAATGGACAGAAAAGGTAGGTAGAATGCCACAGCTCAATTATCAAGGGCCCTTTCAGATCCCTTGTTCTACTAATTCAAGCATAATTTTTTATGAGTGCCAGCCACTGATGGTGGGCATCATGTCATGAAGCAAGGCTGTCTGATATTAGTTAAACCCAAAAAAAAGTCCAGGATCTAATTAATATATTATGAAGGGCACAGTGCTGGATTTGAAATCTGCTTAAACTCTGGAAAAATAAAGAGTTATTTCCTTGAAGTTTCGATTTTGAGAAGATGCAACAAACGGATTTGCACCTCAAGTACCCTTAAAAGGGACAGAGAATTTTTTCCCCCTGTATTGTTGCTGAATAACAAAGAATAGAAGTATAGAGGAGAGGTAGCGTTTCTAATCTAAACTATAGGAGGCTGGATTACCCTTCTCATATGCTATGCTTGTAAAGAAGTTCCTCCACTTGAGTATGCTTGTTGTAACAACACAGCTATATCAACTTCGTTGAATAGGTTCGGTGAACACACGGAATGGTCTGACAAACCGACAGTGAAGGTGGCGGTGACTGTTGACGCTCCCTCTGTCGTGAAATTAGTCCTGGATCGACTCATGGAGTCCTGACTTCAGAAGGCGCCAGGTAATTGGTTGAATGAATCGGGTGAAGCTCATTGTAAACCAATAACAGCTTTGTTCGAAGGTCACAGTGCTAGATGATTTGCTCAGATGAGCGGAATAAAAATGCCAGTTGCCAATGGCGGATTCAGAAATTCCTTAGGTCTGTGCTCCTTGCCACTGACTGGAACGTCTGATTTGCTTTCCTTGTATCATGTTGAAGTGACCGTTTGCTTCTTGCAATAATGTTGTCTCACTTCTGCGGCCGACTGACCATCATACTTTTGCATGTCGCTTGAAATGAAACTTTTCCCTTATCGCCTTGTTAAATTGCTTAGCAAACTTGACGAAATAGCAAAGATGTAATTTGGAAGATCGAACCCTTTTCTCCTTAACTTTGCCAATTGGCCTCTTCACTAAAACGTGCGTGTGGCGACGGTGGGTTACTATTTTCTATTTCGGTTTTTCCATATTTCTTCTCCTCTCTCTCCGTGATTTGAGTTCACCTAAGCCATGTGATATCCTTGAGAGGCTGAGAACAATTCATATTTCTCGGGGAGAGAGGAGAATAATAAGTTACACTTGATACATATTTTACATTTTTCAATAATTGTTTTTGTTGTAACTCCAGTGAAATGAATTTATGTTAAGTGAAATTTTATTCATTCAATGTAGTAAGTTCTATGCAAATTATAATTAACCTACATATAAATTAGATTTGGTATTATTGTTTTTACTTTTGTATTCCTATAATTAAAATCAAAGAGACGTCCTTGAGTTTATTATTATGATTGTTTATGCAATATGAGATAACAGTTCGAGGATGACAAATAAGCTAAAGCTTGTTGTTGCATTTGTACCATGAACAATGACGTGTGAAGTCAAACGCAACAAAATCAGACTCTCAATTTCGACTTTAACTACCTAAATTTTGCGACTTTAAATACATGACGTTTTGTTGAATTGATCCTTTCCGATGGTTTAGGCTTTACCATGGTGAATTGAGCAACTTTCTTTAGGTTCATAGGAATATAAAAAGCTGGTTGTCTAATAGAAATCAATGAATCGAGTTTGTATCTGTTTTCCATCTTGTTCTGACCCGACCCCGCTTCTTTGCTTGTGCTTTAATATCTCGACGCGATCTCCATCCAACGTGCAACACCCACTGCATTCTCACACGCCATCCATTATTTTATTCGCACAGGGATTACATGTCAACAACAATCAGAGATATAAAATCTCACGTAGTCCTAAATCTTGCATTAATTATTCCATAACAATCGAAATATAGCTTCCATCACAAAATACAACAGATGATCCTGTGTTATACCACTGGATTCTAGCAACAGTCCAATAGGAGAAAACAAGCATGAACACAGCTATCACATCAAGAGCAATTCCTCCAAAAAGAAGGGAATAAGTAATTTCTACATCAACTTCAGAGAGCCCATCCTTCTGCAAGCGATTGAATAAAACGAAAGCCAACACAATGCAAGTGAAGTCTATTAAGCGGAAAATGTAGCTCCACCTAGAATGTATTGCCAAAGCTTTTGTATAGAGCACCTCGTAAATGAAATTGAGTTCAACTGATATCACCCTTAATGCATCTATTGCAGAAACTTTGCAAAAATACCTTTGGCTCATTTCGCGTTCCTCACGTCTGAATATAAGGTTCCCAATGAAGACATTAAAGATTTGAAAAAAATAGTAAGCATGCTTCACCACGGTGCTCTCAGCAAGCTTTGCTTCTTCTCCATCAAAGTATCCATCCCCTCGAGCATTGACTTCTTCAATTAATTTGTCATCTGCACCTTGTGAGAGTATCGTTTTTCCAAGCCGAATGCCCGAGAGCATTGATTCCCTAAGCCTTGGGAAGCTCGAGAGATTAAGTGCTCGTAACCTCTCTGCATTTTTTGTGACCCCAACAAGAAACACCAACATCGTGGGGATCACCTGTGACTTGATGGGAAATATCTGCACAAACACATAGATAGCGGCACCGACTTGGAATATGAGACTGAGCATATGTCGTCGCCAAAGCGAGCTATCCTCTAGAGAGAAGGCAGTGATGGTGTCTGGACCACCAAGATGTAGCAAGAGAAATGAGGCCCAAAATGCTTGAAACACTCCATCTACTTCAGTTGCACTAGCAGACGAATTAACTTGGTTGTGAGAGATGAGCCCGATCCCAAATGCAGCTACCCAGTCAGCCATCAAATAGGCCAACCACAAGAGGAAAACGATGCGGTCATTCGCTATTTTTTTTCCTAATGGGGACAAATAGAATGAGAAATACCTGAAGCGAGAGGCTTAGTATAACGAAACCTCGATTTCCACTTTTCCCAAATATTTGAAATGGAGCCAAATGCCATGTTTTTGCTTAGTTTGGATTTTATCTCTCCTCTCTAATATAATTTTGGGTACAACAAATCTATAGGAGGGACAATGGGGAATGTATATATATATGTTGAGATAGTTCCTTACTTGTTTGTTAGAAGATGGAATCTATTCAAGAACCCAAGAAAGTAAGGGATCTCGTACATTAAATGGCAAGAAAAGAAAAAAGTATCCATCTATGGACAATGCTTATTGCTTTGTGTTGGATTGACATTTTATTGTCAAATTAGTCCTGTCTCAATTCTATTTGCACTTTGATATGTAACTACCTGAATTTTGAACTACGAAACTTCATTATCCATGATTAACTTTGGGAAATGTTTGACGATATCACGTCTAACCAGACACGTTATATTTTTTATGAATAAGATTCTATTTAACGAGTTAAATGAGTGTGAATATAGGATAAGTAGGTTATCCTCCATATTAGGAAAACCAAAAGAACAGTTAGCAGCCACTTTTCTCGTTGAGCAAGCAAACTTTTTTTCCCCAGGAAGTTCATGGGGTTGCATTGGGCCCGCTAAATATCTTCTACACATTCGACATCATTTTACTGCGTAACTCTTAGGAATATACTTTTTATATTCGCTAGTCTGCATCATTCATACATATTCGACTCGTTTATTGATCGCGTTATGTCTTTAAAAGCCAAACACGACACTTGTGAAATGAGTTGCGCAACACGATACTTTTAACAGATAAACCCTAATGAAAGGATGTTTAAATGTGCAGTAGTGTGTCTAAATGTATCTAATCAGATCACGTCAACCCATAATATTTAACTAATCGTTTCTAAACATGTCATAATTAGACTAAAGAGGTCAATTAGTAAAGGACGAGTAATAATTTATGTATAAAAACATTAACCGTCAAAACTCAATCACAATCATGCTTCCTTTTCACGTCATGTTACCGAGTTTTGTAAAAAATTAGCCACCCCACAGGGTGATGCTTCGATCCCTAACCTGACTCTTTTTCTTTAATTTGGACCCACTTACTTTTTGTCTTTTTCCGTCTTTTCCTTTTAACTTAGACCCATTTATGTTCTTTCTTTTCCCCTTTTTCTTTCACGGTCCCCAGGCAGTATCCTTAACTTGCACGAAATTACGTGATTCGTGAGTCACGTTAAATATTTATGAAAATTACCTGATTGGGGTCCTATAATTGACGCGCAACCTTTGGCTCTTTATTCGAAATTCACCGATCATAGAAAATAAAATTATAGAACATTTAAATTAATAGCTTATTCAACTGTACTTCACAGCATTTACCATTTCCGTTCCAAAATCTGAAATCGAGTAGGCGTTTCAAGCTTCGAAAGATGATGGAAAATTGGCGAGGTTCTAGTATGTTTTTGTAGATATCAGATGTTTAATATTAAAAATTCTTAAATTGCAAGAGTCGAAAGAGAATGAACATGCAAAAATATATGAAAGTTAAGAGCTAGGGACCATCTTTCGGAAGAGATGCATATCCTACCTATCATAAGAGCTAGGGACCATCTTTCGGAAGGCTGGTTGCTTGGCAAATACAAAGTCAGTTCCCTCCATTTCTCCTTGCAGGCTAGGGTAGCTGATGAGATTTTCACCCAGTCATTTTCTTGCAAGCTATAGTATTTGTGTAGCGTAGCAAGTCAGATGCAGAAATAGTCATGCAAGTCCAAATAGAGTTATCAAGAGAGAGTCGCGAAACTCCAATCCGGCCTTTTTTCACCTTTAATTTTTCAAAATGTTCAAAGCATTTATTTATTTCATATAAGAACACTTCAAAACTCTAGCTGCCAAAGATTTATCCGTCACTGCCTGTGGAGGACGCTTTAAATGATTAAATTGCTGCAACCCCCAGATTTTTGTCAACAGACGGCTAATTTGATATAAGATACAAGTGACTGGATAACAGTAAACCTCTTTCATGTAGGAAATATTGGCATGACAGCAGGTGATACATAAATTGCACTACCTTACGGAACACGCATGGCAGTGGCGCATTGTCACACTACGACACCCTCTCGTCCAACACAATTGATCATATATCCCACCTCTTTTTAACACGGAACATCAAGAGTGATGAGTTAATGTCATCCTGTGGCACTTGGAGCATGAACTGAACTTTCATCTTCATCGGCGCTGTCTTCGCTTTGCCAACTTCATCTCCAACCTAGATCAAGAAGCTCTTTAAAGTCAAAGTTCATTGCTAACCCTAGGGAACTTATAAAAGTGATTTTCATGCGATAAGCACTTTAAATCAAGGGAAAAACAGTGTCAAGGCAAACAAAAAATCCCTAACCTTATCTTACCAGTCACTAGGAACTAGGAAATAGTTTTTCTTTCATGCAGGAAATATTTAGGTACTTAATTGTGTGAATGCCAAGGCTATTCACATTCGACTAATCTAATATAAGTACAGAAAGTAGAGAGAGATGTGCCATTGAGCACAGCAACTCTTAGGACCACAACAGAAACTTCTTCACATTTTGGGTACTAGATGTGTTATTTCCCTAAGAGCTGACCCTACTAAGTGGGATAAGGCTTTACGTTGTTATAGTACTTTTACTCAAATCAATATAGTCTTGAGGCATCAATGTGGAAATGCGCTCATGTACAGCACTTACCCAAAGAGATGCCCAACCTAGGCGGGCCTCCAAATCGTACCCAGCCTTAAACTTGAAATCCTTGCCATAAGTATGCTTGTAGACTGCACTCCAGTAATCGGTATCGAAATTGTACCAGTAGCTAAACATTGAACAAATAATATTAATCACAACATGTCCCTCCATTGGAAAAATTAAGCTGATATGAAGTATTGAAATAAATTAAAAAAGAGCACAGATAAGAGTACGGAGTTTACTGACATAGTAAAATTAGGTCACAAGACAAAATGAATGAACATAGCTTAAGTAATGGAGAACCTGTTATGATCTCCAGCAAAAGACCAGCAAGTAAATGTAAATTGATGTTTAATACCACCTCACTGCCTCTGATTAGGGAACTTCATACTCTAAATGAATATTCATCATCAAGAAGTGTATGCCAGTTTGGGTAATCGATGACAAAAGCATTGCTTCAAAGGCAGAATTTAATACCTACCACGACACCTAACATGTCCAAAGACTAATCATGGCTAACCAAATTGACCATGAGTCTGTGACAGTGCTTTTTCTTGTCATTGAAGAATTTGAACATGAGCCAAACAGAGAAGTCAAGTGAGGAACTCTGGATCAAAAACGAATGTCTACCTAATCATTTTTCGGTCATGGTCACAACAACAGTTGCTTCATCAGCAAAAACTAAATAATATAGCCGATGGGCCATAAGCAACATCTACTGCCAAATTCATCATTGAAGTGCTAGATCTTATAATCAGACTAAGTCACTAATCAGTGGGATCGAAAAGGCGTGATGAAGTATTCTAACCTCAACTTGCTAGAAGGACTAAATCTACGCTTGAGTGCAACTGAGAGAGCATTTGAAGGCAGAGAAATGGTTGGGATAAACGACAGCTCCTCATCCTGCAGTTAACATAATGCTCTCCATGTTAGGGCATGGAATATGTTCACACAGAATGAAATGAAACCATATTGAGCAGTAAATCCCTAGACTAGGAGAAAAGAAGTACCCAATAAAAGAAAAAAGGAAGCCCCACAAGTTCAAAATACACAAAAGCCAACAGGAACCACCTTAAAAGCATATCTTAGTTTCAGTTCTTCCTCAGCATATTGGGCACTGCACACTCCATTCCAGATTTGACTCTTAAGAATCCCATTTATTGACAACGTTCTCTTCACTTCCTCCTCTTCTCTTTCTTCCAGTGAGACTTCACCAAGAGGGAACTTTAGCGTCGCCCTTGGCTATAAATAAGGATAGCAAGTCAATACAAGATTGATTAGACAGTGCTAAAATACATGATCACAAATAGTTCAGCATAAGGGTGATGATGGACAATCTCCTCCCTGAGGTATGGATTTGAAAATGTCATGGAGAAAAATCTTTAATAATAATGCCTCCCCAGCATGAAACTTCTAATCTTCTCACAAATTGGATGTTATTTTATAAATTGAAAAGATTTTGTGGCTTGGGACATATGCATTTCTGAAGTGCATGAGAAGTGGAAAGAAAATCCAACAAGAATTGCAGATGCTTGATAGAACAGTGCAAAAACTAGATCTCATGGGCATCCTTTCAAATTGAATTGAGGCTTGTTCGGCCCATTGTTTAGCACCCATACCCTTCTGTTTTTCCTAGTGTTCAAGTCAGGTCGACATATTAGCCGACATACTAGCCTCGCAGGCATATGGGCAATGTTTAAATATTTCAATTTCAGCAAAAAGGCGGACCAGGAACACAAAACTCGTTGTTATAAACCAGAGGTTACATAAGCACATCTAAAAGATACTTCAACAACCATGCAAAGGGATCCACTAACCAATCCCACAGTAGGTACGGGAGACGACAGCTCGAGCGCATAACCGGGTTCGGCAAGGTCCGCAACCAGCGACATAACTCCTTGTTGTGCCTGATGAAGCAGAAAACTCAGCAGAAGGTAATCAATGGCCACAAGCCGCAAGCTCAGCAAAGAAGGCAACAATTCAAGACCAACACGCATTTACCAAATCACAAGCTCACATAAGCAACACATTACTATACACCCTCCATTCGATGAACAGCAATCGATCTCAAAGTTCGCATTTTTCAAAAAAAAGAAAAAAAATTCCAGAATTTCCCAATCAATCGAGCAAATTTCGAACTCAATCGAATCGGAGTCGAATCGAGGGGGGACCTTGACATCGTGCTCGGCCTTGAGGTGCAGCCTCGGCCCGACGTCGAAGGCCGACTGGAGGAGCGCGCTCTGCTCCTCGACGTCGTAGTGGAGGGAGAGGTGCTTGGAGACGAAGGACAGCCGGGGCTCCACGACCTCGCCCTTCCGGTCGTTGCGGAAGGAGAGCTTGAGCTTGGCGAGGCCGTCGAGGAGCTTGCACGAGACCTTGTGGAGGAAGACGGAGCTGTCGCTGTCGTACTCGGAGGTGACCCGGAGGGCCGGCCGCTTAGGGAACGAGAAGAGGATCCGCGGCTGCGGCGGCGGCGGCTGCTGCTCCGGGCCGGGGGGCGGCGGCGGAGGCGGAGGAGGAGGCGGCGAGTACGGCGGGAGGAGGAGGGTAGGGATCGGAGGAGGGGGCGGCGAGGAGGACGGGTCGGCCATCGGTGTCGTCGGGCTAGAGAGAGAGAGACAGAGAGAGGGAGTTTGTCTGACTAGAGTTCGGTGTGTGTACAGCCTTTTTTATTTATTTTTTATTTAGTGGGTTTTTTTTTTGGTTTTTTAATTTTGAGCGGAAAATGGATTTGATTTTTGGATGGTTGTGCGCGAGCGGGGGACTTCAAATTTTGGGGATCGATTTTTTTATGTCTCTGCCGGAAAAGGGATGTTTCTTCCAAGATTTTTTTATTTTTTATTGTTTTTAGACTTATTTATTTTATTTATTTTCCCAAATTTCTTGCCTCTTATTTAAAGAGAAGCACAACCTTTTGAAACGTTCAAATCTACTATAAGAAAAGGAAAGAAAGAGATTTTAGCTTGCTAGTGCTGATTATATGAATTTCCTAATGAGTTTTCACGATTGTCCGACGGTGTATGCATTTTTTATTTATTTTTGAAATCTTGCCCTCGACCACGAAGGCCTTGGGCGAGGCCGTCGGGGCCTTGTTGACTTTGGGCAGCCACTAGCGAGGGTCCTCGTGGCCTTGCTTATTGTCGGCGAGGCCTCGACGCCGTCACCCGAGGCCTTCACAGCTGAGAGCAAGGCGGTGAGGGCCCTCGCCAACCACTAGCAAGGCCCTAATAGTCTCGACTAAGGCCTTTACGGCTAAGGGCGAAGTGACTCTCGCCTACATTGGGTGAGGATTTTGCAGCCAACGAGGGTCATGGGGACTTTCACTTACCCTAAAGAAAAAAAGCAAAAAAATAATAAAAATATTAGATAATATTTTCCAACGGCCACATTAGCTTTTTCAGCGGGACAAATTGGAAGTGGCACTTAAATGAGCAAAAAAAAAAAAAAAAAGTTTTTGTACTCAAATGAATGTCGTATGAAAAATATTAACACTTGTATTGTTCTCACCCCATATTTACTCTAAACTATTCATATGACATATGTACCATCCGTCAAGATTTTGTCAATGAGAACCATTAAAAATTTGCATACATGAACACCAGAAAGCAAATGTTATCGACATAAGTGAAGTAAAAACGACTTTGTTTTGACTAAAAATCATCTAATAAAACTTCGATAGAGGGAAAATACATCACATGGGTACACATTTGAAGCTTTTTATATCATAAAAAAATTTCAGATAGATATGCCATCATGGGTAAAATTGGAAAGTTTTGTGGCTTTTTTCCTTTTTTTTTGAATAACCCAAACAAGCTTCTAATTTTAACGCTACTCGCGAGCCCAAAAAGATTTGAGAGCAAAAATATGAAAAGTGAAAAGAATTATACCAGTACTGATACATGGATTTCCCCATAATTTTTCATAGTTTCCAAATTTTTTTTGTACTTTCCATTACTTTTCAAAATTTTGAAAAATAAAGTAACATCTATTTTTTGACCCGAACAAGCTTCTAATTTTGACGCTGTTCATGCGCCAAAAAAGATTTCAGAACAAAAATATAGAAAGTAGATGGGATGAAAATAGAAAAGAATTTAAAAAACATATTATTGACATATGTTACTTTATTAATATGACATATGTACCATCCGTCAAGATTTGTCAATGAGAACCATTAAAAATTTGCATACATGAACACCAGAAAGCAAATGTTATTGACATAAGTGAAGTAAAAACGACTTTGTTTTGACTAAAAATCATCTAATAAAACTTTGATAGAGGGAAAGTACATCGCATGGGTACACATTTGAAGTTTTTTATATCATAAAAAAATTTCAGATAAATATGCCATCATGGATAAAATTCGAAATTTTTGGTGGCTTTTTTCCATTTTTTAGTAACCCAAACAAGCTTCTAATTTTAACGCTCCTCACGAGCCCAAAAAGATTTGAGAGCAAAAATATGAAAAGTGAAAAGAATTATACCAGTACTGATATATGGATGTCCCCATCATTTTTCATAGTTTCCAATTTTTTTTTGTACTTTCCATTACTTTTCAAAATTTTGAAAAATAAAGTAACATCTATTATTTGACCCGAACAAGCTTCTAATTTTGACGCTGTTCATGCGCCAAAAAAGATTTCAGAACAAAAATATAGAAAGTAGATGGGATGAAAATAGAAAAGAACTTAAAAACAAACATTGGCCCATGCAGGTCTCGAACCTGCGACCTTCGCGTTATTAGCACGACGCTCTAACCAACTGAGCTAATAGGCCACTACGATGTTCTGTTCGGGCATACAATATAAATTCCAACATTTTGGAGATGGCGCTACGTGTCATGTTAAGACCATAGCGGTTTTGGTAATAATGCGTGGATCACGGCATTTAATGAGTGAGCTTAATTTGAGATAATTCACTTGCCGAAGCAGTAATTACTCTTAGAAACCACAAAATTACCTTAATTAGTTGCTTAACAGATGTATATGAAGAAACTCCAATTATAATGCATTGGAAATTTTTAGTTAGCTGTTCTATTTCAAATCATATTCATAATCATAGCTATATTGCTGCTAAGGTAAAAGGTATAAATATTCGAAATATAGAACACCCTTTGCGTTTCATCTCTCCTCTTTAATGGGTACATGCTTCTCTTTCTCCCCCTTCGCCCGCTTGCGAAGTTGGTTTGTTCTCAAGAAGTCCAACGTATCGCTTATGCTCAGTGCATCCCGGGCACAAAATGATATATGTAAAACCAAAAACTACACCTTCAAAATGAAATTGTGTATTGGATCCTTTCCTTCGATTCAAGTATGTGTTTTCCCTTTTGTTCTCTCGTGTTGTCTAGTGCCAGAAAGAGCATCATGCCACGGATTAAAAGGATCTCCTCAGCATCCTTCCACAATCCAGCAGTCTTCTTCCCGAGCATATGCTTATTGTTGACTAATTTACAATGAATAATGTTCAAAAGGAGGAGCCAAATCTCAGCAGATCAACCCTACTTCGTCGGCATCTTGCCGGCATGTCTAAGATCGATTGTAAATGTATAACACAAAGATGCAGTGTAATTAGCTCATTATCGCCTCTGACTTTTCAAGAGC
Source organism: Eucalyptus curtisii (assembly GCA_017140595.1). Taxonomy (NCBI): domain Eukaryota; kingdom Viridiplantae; phylum Streptophyta; class Magnoliopsida; order Myrtales; family Myrtaceae; genus Eucalyptus; species Eucalyptus curtisii. The sequence continues at coordinate 2,928,281 of CM029494.1, read as the reverse complement.
AGAAGTTACTTACTCGAGGCACTGCCTCAATCGATGTCATCGTGTATGTGACGGAGCTAAGACAAAGAAACTCGAGAGAAGCAACATTGAGCGGCTACATCTCGTGGCATCACCATCCTATGTGATGCTCACCCAACATCTTATTGTCAACCGGCATTGCGTGCGGAATACTTCCAAACATCATGCTCACTAGTAACCATCTCAGAAATCTTGCCTATGGCCAAATCCATCAGTTCCACTAGTGACTACATAACTTGAGAAATAACTTATCCACTTTAAGGTTGATGAATCCTCTCAAGACAATTTAAGGTTGGCAGTCATACCCCACCAGCTGAACAAGTTGAAAGCACTATGCAACTAACCATATCTTCAATCAAATCTCTAGATTATCCAACCAAACATTGAGATTAAAAATGTGGCATCTTTTTTTCAGGCATACTCAAACTGTAAAATTGCAGTTAGACCCATGAAATGTCAATGATCGCTTAGCCCTCGTTATAGAAGTCACAATTCTATCATTGCGCATTTTATATAAATTTCTGAGAAGCCAGTTGGGAGAACAGGCAGAGTAATATTTTTCATGGACAGACCATGCACAGAAACGAAAAAGCATGCTATATGAAATGCCTCATCTCCAAAATTATCCTCTTTAGGCCTTATGATAAAGTTAGTCGAGATCAAAAAAATTGCAGGTGGAAATCGACATGGCAAACCACCTTCTTATCAGTTTGTCCTCCTCAGTTCGTAGCTCCTTCTAATAGCATGCCAAAATGCAGGTATTGCGATGTCATCAGGCACCTCCTTGAACGATGGGAGATAGTTCACATCTACGATTACATGATCCCGAGTTTCATCCTGAACCTGAAATTCAACAGCCCAGCAACAGATGATGAATATGAAAAATCGGAAAATTCTCAAAGCTCCGTTTATCAAAATGCCGACTACATCAAACACGTGAAAGGGTTAACCGGCAAGGTATTCTGCCAGTTCCTCAGTACTCTTCATTTACCTTCACTATAACATTCAGTCCACCAGAATAAAAGCTAAAAGAGTTTGTCCCATACTTTACTTTTGTTGATATATAGTTCTTTTACTAAGTAAATCATTCATAACAAAGTGGCCTGCATTATCTGAAGAACCAACTCTTAACCACTTGATTAAGCATGATTATTTTATTGAAAACACTAATGTAATGTATCTGTGAAAAGTAAAATAAGTAAGTGGCCTCAACGGGAGCTGACTAAGCAGGTCATTGTACTATCCGCGATTCCACTATCGGGCTTCTTTAAGTTCAATATAAAAATGCAATTCTGGTTATCCTAAGACATGGCAAATCTTCATTAGAGGCTGGAGAAGAACAGATGTCAAGTTTTATTCATGATATGTTGGTCTTAGTGAGGATCCACCAACCTTAGTATCATTTTAAAGTCACATAAAATTGTAGCAGCTTAACAATTCATTTCTCTCCTCTAGAAGGATAATAATGCATACTCTCATCTCCATCAAATTAGGAACTTTTGAATTGATAACGTTTGAGGTTTCACAAAATGATACAAAAAGTTACTTACGACAACATCAAAACCAAAGACGGTCAGGCCAAGCCTTTCGGAAAGCCACTTTGCAGCATCAGTGACCAGATCAATATTGAGAGATGCAGCAGAAGTCTTGGCAATAGAGCCATCATCTCCGCCAGACTGAGAGTTCGTGGCAGTGGGTAGAGATTTCAAACTGCAAAAGAAAATCTTCTATCAAAAGCTAATATCAATTATTTCTAAAGATGCCACCATATACGCGAACAATTGTACATGCCCTGTATATATATATATATATATATATATTAGTCAAAGATCAATTCCAACAAAAGAAAGATGCAAGAATGACCTGTCAAAGAGTAGAGGTTGTTGTCCGTTTCTTCCAGGTAATTTCGTCAGCGTATCACCATTTGGGATAGATGTTTTAACAGCATGGAAAACTTCATCTCCCAGGACATAAAATTTATACAGGGTAGAAGAATGATCAACGTACTCCTGTAATATGACGGATCATCAAAACCAATTACCAATAACAAAGATCAAGATATCTTAACAAATTCAATGCAACACCCACACTAAAAGTTTTGACTGTGAAGCAGCATCAAAGGACAAAAAGACACAAACCATGAGCTGGAACTGACAGAGCTCAGCAAACAATCCTCTGGTTATCTTGCTCTCAATATTCTAATTTTCTCCGAAACTTAGAGATGGAATTGTATGCAAATACAAAGGATGAAAAATCTTGAGCCCATCGTACTTTAAACTCTTTCCCAAATAAGACTGATATACAAACATATTCCAGAAAACTACTAATCCCACACCAACAGATGTTCATATTGCAGTTTTCCCAAATTATATTTTCAGCAATAAAAGAGAGTCCATGATTGGATCTCAAGATCATCCAATTTGTAAGTGATGTTACTACAACATACATAACTAAACTAACTAAGGCTACAGAAACAGGTTAAAGCAACAACAGATTTGCCACACAAATTGTTCGTGAAGTTACCTGAATGATTGCTGGAACTGGAACTTTCAAATCTTTGAAATCCTCCACTTTGAAAACAATGGCCTGGTACATGGTTCAGGAAGAATCATCATACATTCACAAGCTAGAAATTCACCGCTATAAAGTGATGATAATCTTGCACATAACACATGATGCACTATTTTACACTAAAGAAAGGTACATAAAACTAGTTTACTGTAGTAGCAAAAAGACCATCAGCCACTTCCTACACTAATGGGTCAGCTAGTTATGCTGATGGTAAGACCATCTTTATGAACAGCAGATTTAAGAGAAGTGTTACTACACAAGGATGTGGAGACGCTAGCAAGGAGGGCCACCAACATACATACAAGGATGTGCGAGAAGACATTAAGGAAATATATGGAGTATGTAGAACTTAATAGGATCTATTGAAGATCGATTGCAATGACATAATAGGATTCATCTCGCTAACCCCACTTAGTAGGATAAGACTTTGTCATTGCTGCCGTTCATATAGTAAGATATAGAGTTCTCCGATACCTTGCTGCTGGGAGAAACTTCAAGGAGAAATTATCTCTCATGGTCCAAAATATTTTCTCCCATCTTCCCTCTCACAAGTCCTTTTCTTCGTTCTCTTTATTTTCCCCACTGAGCCCCCTCTTTTACTTTCGTAGGTGGTGTTGGAGGTGGGTGATGGACTAACCTATTTTGCGATCTGGTATTCCTCTATCCTTCAAATTGATAGAATGAATTCATCGAAAAGAAACAACAAAAACTCAGTTTAACGGAGAACTCTGCCAATAAAGTTTACTTAAAACATGGATTTCCAGAATATAAAGTCATCTTATTTTGTTTAATAAAGTTTACTTAAAACTGTTCAAAGAAACATCAAGCAATAAGTAGCACAATTAGAATAGAGTAGGAACAACGGAAATAGGATAGCTCCTCTAGCACTACAACTTCACTTGAAACGAAGGTGAAGTTGAAGTTGCATAATTAAGGACAAATAAGAAATGACTATCAGTACCATACTATGAGCATCAGCTACTCCACAGGCAACTTGTGGCTTTACTATGAAGGGAGGAGATAGCTTTGCTTCTGAAAGTCTTGTTATTAATTCAGGCTCATTGAAAGTCTCAACCTGCACACAAATAAACTTCAGATCAATCGAGAGCTGATCTCTACAAATTCTACAGAAAATCAGAAACAGCCAATTAGAGTTAAAGTGCCTAAAATTGAAATTTTAATCTACAATATTCATGGACGCAATTTAAGGAAGAATTGTCCAAAACAGAGATCACCAGGTCGTGTTAACAATATATTCTTGCCAAAAACAGACACCACCAACAAATAACCTTGAGATGATGGGGATCCCTGATTTTACAACTGTCCTTCATGCTGAGATCCCGTAGTCCACATAGTAAGTTTTGAATCTCCAGTCGATCCAATACAGGGTAAACTTTATCAAATGGATCAATGACACAACACTGTTGATTATGCTCCAAGTACCTACCGAGGAAAAAACTTGATTAAAAACACGGAATGACCTTTCACTTCTCTTCCACTGGTCCTTTTGTCTCCAGTTTTCTAGTTTGATAACAATTAGAACAGAAAAGCTAAGATGTGCGAGAACAGCACTCCTTGTATGAGATTCTAGTGCATTTGGTAAACCATATGCCAGCAAAGCACCTCCTGATGAAGCTCATTTGCATTATGAGTTAAGTAACGGCATCTTCCACTTGATAAGCTAAGCATATTTAAATAAATGCAGATCATTTTAATTGAAAGTCATCACAATCAAGTGAGGAAAAAAATTAAACAACTGATAAATATTAATTGCAGCAGTTTATACAATGAGAAAAAACATTTATATGCAAATTGCCAATGGTAGTAGAAGTTACCTTTTCAGTTCTTGCATGCCTTCACTAAATGTAACTCTTTCAGTTAGTTCTGAGGAGCTGTTCAAGTTGAAGGATACTATTTCGTCAGTAGCTTTATGAAGAACCAAGTCGACCCCTTTTAATTGAGAAGCTAGTGGGAGTTTGAAGATGAGAGGCACAAAACACAGCCCATTTTGAGTAGGACGCATCGGGAATGCCCCTCTCTGCAACAGTCACAAAACCATCTTTGTAAAAGTTACCCCCAAGTATGGAGGTTTCAGCATAAGGATGAACAGCAGAATAGAATCAATAGACATATGACAGCACCATTAGAAGCACTTTCAGCCGTTTCAGCTGATAATAAGAATTGGAGTTTCTTTTTCTTTTTCTTTCACGAGTTTCAGAAAGCAAATGAAGATGCTTGAGAGCCAAGGCTCTTCAGGGCCAAATAAAATAGGGAGAATCAGACATTCCATGAGGTATTACACCCTAGAAAAAGTATCCTACTCCATGATTTGCTCTTTTGATAAACATAATGTCATGGCTGGTGTAAGATTTCTATGAGCACCTAGAATTTCTTTTATTAATGATTCTAACTTAACTCCACCACTGGTGCTCACCTTAGCAAAGTCTTCTTCACGTGATGGCTTCATGATGTAACCAACTTTCAGGACATCATTTCCACTTTCCTTCAATGTGCATTAAGAACAAGAAATACCATCACATTAATTAGGAATGCACTTAAAGTGACAAGAAGATATGAAGAGCTATCACATAATGAAATGGGCAGAGTAGCAATAAACTACCTTTTTAATTAAGTTGCATATAGTCAAAGGGAGTTCTCCAAGCATGTTAATATGCAAGCCCCAATCCTCACGCTTACTGCCGCTATTGAGTTCTGAATTGGAAAACTATTAGCAGTTTAGACAAAAAGAACAATAAAAATATTAGCTAGCTAACAACCTGACCAAACTGAATCAGCATATTTGCCATTATTGAATATATAGATATATATATAAAGAAGGGATAGTCTTATAAGATTGAATATCTTTTTTAGCTTTAATTGATTAATAGCAACTCATGCAACACAAACATGTATGCCAGAAAGAAAACCAGCACCCATGTTCTGATATATGTATGTAAAAATGTGTGTTTTATACATAACAAAACACACAATTATACATTTAGAAACAAATTAGCAAGCAGTCGCTAAAGTCATTTATTTACAAAAATGATGCTTCCAGTATTCACTAGTACTCTCAAATATTCATTTTACATGCCTTAGTTTTATGGCCACCACCGAAGAACTACTAAGTTAGGTAACAAGCATTTCAAACTTTAGAAGGTTGCCATGAAGGAAAATGAGATGGAGCTCTAGATGGCACAAGTTACTTTGATAAGAGAGATCTACAAAATACTGTGGAGCATGCCATCCACTTCTTACGTCATGCATGACATGATTTTTGTTCTGTAAACCAAAGTTTTATGTCCCTTGCCTAACTCCACCTGTCTCCCATGACATACAGAAAAGCTAGCAAGAAAGCAACTATCATGCCACTTACTGACAACAGTGGTCAACCAACTGCAGCTTCTCAATCTAACGCAGGCTTCCTTCTTAGTCTCAGAGATTACGTACAGAATATGCCCTTCAGTTTCCCCCCAGGCTTCGCAAATATCATGTGTGGTTTCATCTATGGAGAAAGGATTGAAGCTAAAGTAATCGAAGGAGTATGTTGTTGCCAGCTTTTTCAAAAGACCCACCTACACTACATCAAGCAGACAAAATTGTTAATAGTATAACCAAACTAGAGTTGATGCACAAACATTAAAGACGTAAATAGTGCAGGCAGAGCATCAACTTTCAACCTTACACAATGGGTATGCAAAGACGAGCGCAGAAAAAGAGAAAATAGCTCCATAATCGAGATGAGGAACATACGAGAAGTAAAGCTAAAGGTAGCAGAAGTTAACATTTCAGCCCTAAATTGCTTGGTGAAATGAATTTCCATGCACTTCCAACATGCACATTCCCAGATGCAACGCAATGATCAAAATCAGATTACTCTGTAAGCTACATGAAATTCCATTTGAATCCGAGATTCACACTCAGAACTTTAGCATGCAAAGGCATTTCTTTCTATGAAAAACGAATGTATCAAGCCCAAAATGAAAAAGAAGATTATCTTTCCGACTTTAATTTTCCCAACTAGTTTTTTGGATCTTAAAAACAAAGAGGCACGAGAAAAAAACTACCTTCTCAGCCGACGCATCGTCCTCGTTCAAGATTCCCTGCGAAGATTAAACGAACAGGTCAACACCCGCAAAACCCACGATCGGAATTCAAAGACAAGGGAAGACGAGGAGGTCCCCCCGCAGTCTTCCGTCGAAAAAGCAGAGAACAACGCATGACAGTTCGATAACCAGACACGGCGAAGACAACCGAGCCAAAGCAGTCAAATTTTCAAAAAAACACTTCGAAATTCTCCAATTCAAGCACGACCCAAGTGAGAAACTGGGACGAAGGTCAGGCCGAAACGGAGAGAACTGCATGGGCATGCGAGATGACGAATCCAAGACCAATGCACACGCGAATGGCGGGCTGAGAAGAGGGGAGAGAGAAATGAACCGTGGGGATCCGAGAGTGGCGAAGCCTGCGGAGAAGAGGGTCGGCGTCCGGTTGCAGGGAGCAGCCATCTCCGATCGCGGCCGACAGCACCGACTCGTCGAGGATCACTCCTCTCACTGCCCTCGCCATTCTCTCTCTCTCTCTTTCTGTGCAGAATACGTTTTGCTTCGTGCGCACTGAGAGTGACGGAGGTTGAAGAAGGAAAGGGGAAGCTGAAGTGCGATGTCGGGAATTGGGTTCTATACTTCTATTACAGATTAAAAATTTGTAACTTTATCATGAACATGTAATATCAATATCGACTTTATTATAAGAAATCAATATATGTACTCTGTTATAAGTTAAAATACGTGCTTCATTGTATTCCATTTCACGTAAATATTTCTTCTTCTTTTTTAACGATATCACATATATAAATGAATTTCTATATTATCGTAATTATATTGACAATAATTATATGAAATTGATTATTTTTTTATTTCATAATATTAAGAGAAAATGATATTAAACTCTTCACAAGACTTAGTCAATTGTCAAAGGGCGTGTTCGGAAGTGGTCTTTAGAAGGCACTTTGCACACCCAGTGTCCTTTGGGCTAAAAAGACAGTGTTTGGTGATTTTTTTTTAAACCCCATTTGGGAAATGTGAGCCATCAGAAGGCTAAAAGACTAATGTAGCTTGCACAAATAGTTACATCACCAATTCATTGCAGAGCTCAATTTTCACGAGACAAAAGCAGCCGCAACACATTTCTAATCAAAATTATATCTTCGCACCCTTCGCCAATGCTTCTCGAACTTGATGATCTCATCGTGCGTACACGTCTTAAGAGCGACAAAATGGGTCAATGACCCATATTTTAACCCATATTTAATAGATTTGATAGAAAATAAGTTAGCTAAAACTTTAATATGGGTTTATTATAATAAAACCTAATTGAAAAATGGGTCATAAATGGGTCTATCCCAAATCATTTATAACCCATTAATAATCAACTTAGACCCACTAATTTTTAGTTTTTTATTTTTTTCTTTTAAGAAAAAGAAAGAAAAGGAAAAAAGAATAAAAAATAAAATAATTAAAAAAATCAATTTTAAAAAACAATTGAAAGGGTGCATGAGTAAAAGAATTTCTTTACCAAAAAGCAAAAAATATCTTCTAGTTTACATTCAAGTTTCAATCGAACACCCAAAAATATTCTCTTTTTTTTTTTTTCTGAAAAATAGTTTTCCTATAATATTAATGTATTTTGATAATACAGGTTAGGTTGGGTATGAGTTATTAAATTTATATTACATAAAAATAAATCAAAATCAGTTAAATAGGTCAATATGGGCTGGAACATTTTCAACCCAAATCAAATCCAACACCACTGACTCGTTTAACGGCCCAGCATCTCATGGAAAAGCTGAAACGTAAAAAAATCAGACTTCACTGATTTTGCTGCTCTCCCTGGTTTCAGATTGTACGTGCCAGCTCGATTTCCTTCTCGTGCTTCAAAGCCTGCTTCAATCTCCAATTCATTTGCGATGGTTGCAGGGCGTTCGATGATCAACTTAATCACCTGTGACTCCACAATGGCATGCAGTGGCGGACCAGTCCTATAGCTGCAAATGAGCAAGACAAAAAACGCCCCGAGGGACGCATGTTTCATGGATCGAAGCGATTTCAGGGCTCAACTTGTCAATCTTATGCGACATAACGCATCCGTTGGAGAGATATCCTCGGTCCTTCTTACCAAATTATGAGTCTCGAGATAACATGGCTAGCCCCTCCGATAATGCAAGAGCCGAAACTGTATTGGAACTTCAGACAAGACGCGAGCATACTAGTTCCAGCAGCCGTAACATTCTTAGGAACAAGAATTCAGCTGCTGGAACAGCCGATCTCCGTGCCCATGCGCCCGAATCATACATCTCGGCAACCTTTATTGTCGGCTGTGCGCTAACGTGCTCCAGTTTCGCGACAACAATGAGCAAGATCTGCAGAAAAGAGAAATTGTTGGCAGGAGAATAGCCTGCAGATAGGACTCTTAATCCCACCTGAACATTCCTTCTAGACTCGACTCGATCTCGAATCAATTTTCACACAGCGGATGAAATCCCAATGGAAATTTCTTCTGAACATCTCGCCGATTTTTCAGGGCCGAAAAGGACCGGTCGGACTTCCGGGACCATTTCTCTTGGCAACACTCACGAGACAGGACCATTTCTGCATCAGATAGCTACAGCGCACATAAACAACAACACAGGCTAACAAAGAAGATGATTCCAATCAAGATTTTCAGTCCGAGAGCTGTGTTTGCGGCGAAGCTTTGAGAGGCGCTCTGAATATCGCATGTCGTGGTCGTTCCCAAAGTTTTCCGTGATCGAAAATTGGTGAAATCTGAGCTCCATGGAATTCAAGCGGTCCCCTCTCGCTCAAGTCTGTTCATATATACGTCGGCTCTGCAGCATTCACATTCACAAGCATCTTCTTCTTCGTTCACGGTGTGCTCCGAAAGATGGCGACCGAACAAATGCAAGGAGAGATGGAGGAGACCGCGGCGACATTGTTATTGCCGAATCTACTAGCTTTCCAAGAGCTGATCCACAGCTTTCCTGAAGGTACGTTGAGTTATTACTAGGGAGTGACGATTGTAGTGTCATAAACGGTGAAGGGCTGGCTAATTCACTCATGCATCAAAGCTAATTCCTTGCAACGAGGCAAATCTAATTCCAAATTGAACTCGAATTCCCCCGCCAATCCTTACTGCATACAAATTTAGCCTTTTCCAAGTCCTTCTTAAGCTGCAATAATTTTAACAGTATAAACTTAGAACCCCATCTGGCGTGTGGCTAAGATAACCCTTTTTGCAAATGAATCTTTAAAATTAGAATTTTCATAAAAACCTGCCGGTAGCTATTTGTATGAGTTCTTTGGACTTGGCAAACACTCCCCCCACCCTTGTCGGATTGGATTGTTATAGGCTTACCAACTTCGACACATCCATTAGAGGAGGTCCTGCTTTAATATCATATTGCGACATTTCTAAATTATTTCACTCAAAGAATCATTTGCTTTATCTGTCACAGACTTCTTCAAGAAATTACTTGTTCTACTAGTGCTCTCACTTGAACATAGCCAACTTGAGAGTTTCGATGTTAAATGTTGTCCTTATGTCCAAATATATTCAAAATCATTTATATTTCACGAAATAAAACATACTTTAAAATTCAATAAGGCATTCTAGTATCCATGCAACAACATTAGTGTGAACAAAATCAAATATATTTCATTTTGTGTGAGCAAAAGAACTATGAAATGAAAATCTATGTTGTCAACCTATCATATACTTCAGATTTCTCTTTTAAAATGTAAATTTCCATCGGGATTTGGTCATTTTACTAAAAAAGACAGACTGTTCTTAAATCCACCGCAACTGTAAAATCATCCTTACACACTAACAGTTGAATCGGGTAATATGTGCGTTTGGAATAGTTTCATGTCCAAATCTTTCCACGTGTCGACCATATCGAACGTGTAAACAATCTCTTATTGCTCAAAAACCATGAACAGACTCGGGCAAAGACTTTCGGGTTTCTGGTCCCCGACCCGACCCGACCCGGCCCGGCCCGGCCCATTTCCTCTTGTCGTCTACCGTCGTCGCTCCGCTCTCGGATTTTAAACGAGAATCGGCGATAAACGGCGGGGGCTGACGACAAAGTTGCCTCCCGCTAAATGCGAACTCTCCCTTTCGCACCTTCTTTGACCGCCGTCGTGACGTCATCCGTCCGAGCTCCGCGGCCGGCCATCCCGTTCCCGCCCTCTCCGCGCCGCAATCTCAGCCGCGACCGCGGCGGCGAGGCCGGCGCCGGCGCCCCGATGCCCGCGGACGGTGGAGAAGACGACGGCGCCGCCGCCGCCAAGTCCAAGTCCAAGCTCGCCACCCACGTCGATCGGATCAAGCGGGTCGTCGGCGGAGAGTCCACCGGTACTCCTCGGAGCTCCCTCGGTTCCGTGCGTTCTTCGTTTTCCTTCCGGGTGATTCTGCTCCCGCGCGTGTTCGCCATTGTTGTTGCTTCGTGCGCTTATGTCAATTTGAGGGAATTCGAGGCTTGTGATTCGATTTGACAGCTAGAATTTCAGCTGATTAGGTCTGTTAGTCTCTTGTGGAACCGTTTTAGAAGGGGATAAAGATAGAAAATCGTTGTAGAGTTGGGTAGATTTTGCGAACGTGCTTTGGGGGAAGATTTAATCCCAGTTTTATCGCATGAGACGTGTGGAGTGGCGTTTTCTGTTGTTGCTAGAAGTTCAAAAGACGTTCTTTTGGACGGGCTGATTGTCAAAATCCTGACAGAACTTCCACTGAAGCTGTAGAAAAGGCGAACTGAGGATGAAATTAAGATTGTGTTTGGTCAAATCGAAGGTTGACGACGTGAGTTTAGTCCATATCGCTGGTGGGTTCATTTCCTTTTGTTCTTTCCCTGGAAATTCAAGGGAGGAGAATTTATGTAGATGAAATATCTTTAGTAGTGAGGTGACACCTTGGTTGATGCGTTTATGATAGAAAAAAGTGTAAAGTCTTGGCAGATGGAAGTATCAACAAGCTTTGTGTCCTGTTGACACTGTTCTGAGGACAGATGAGCAATTTTGGATCCACAAATAGTCTTTGATACAATTTGATTAGGCGAAATAGTTTTCCAGAGGTGGACCAGGTTCTTTGAGTCGTTGGTTGATATAGTTTCACTGGTTCAAAGGCCTCCGTTCAAAGAGCCTACAAGTAAATCTTCTTTTGTTAGAAAATGGTTTCAAAGGGGAAGAATTCTCAGTGCCTTATTTAGTTTATATTGTTATTATTTTCCCACCGTTGGGGGGTGGGGTGGGAGGGGGGGTGGTTAGGCTGTCAAACTTAATATGGTAATGTAATAACTCGAGTCCCTAACTTATTAGATGGTTGGGAGAAGTGCTGGGAGCAAGGATTGACCCCTTGGGATTTAGGACGACCGACCCCAATACTTCAGCAGCTTCACCAGATGGGTGCTCTTCCAAAAGGCAGGGCTCTTGTTCCTGGATGTGGCACGGTAAGTGGTACCATCACTTCGATTATTTGAGCAACCTATGAGATCCAAAGCAAAAAACTGCTGTTTTGGGCCTTACAAAGTTCCTTGGATATGGCAGGGCTATGATGTGGTATCTATAGCCGGTCCCGAGCGCTATGTTGTGGGAATAGACATATCAGAAATCGCCCTAAATAGAGCTGTACAGGTAAGAACACTTCTTGGGATCAAATTTATGCATCATGGTAGTGACTGGGCATCACATTGCATCCTTGCTTGCTTTTGGGTGTGGAGTATCTCTTCTTTTTGTATATAGCACACGGGCTCCGCAGCGACAGACAACCTACCAATCTGAAATAGTTTGAATTTGTTAAAGTTATTCAAGCACGATTTCTTTGATTATGAGTATATATTGTGTTTTACTTTGCTTTCCTGTATGTAGCAACTTATTTCATTATCCCGTGAAGGTGATGATCTGACACTTTCCTTTTCTTTTTGCTCCAAGTTGCCTTTGTTAGAATATAAATTTCTATGGCTACTATCAGCGAAAAATGCTTGGGACTAGAAATCATGCATTTCCTTCTTTAGTAGTGTCAGTTCAAGGGGCATATCTGCTGCATAATATCGTCATGTAATTATGACTTATAATACCTGACATACTAAGAACCAAGAGATTGTTGCTTCGCTGCTTGCTATTAATGTCAGTTTACCAGTAGATAGACATTAACATAGAATCATTTGAGTGGAGCATTATCTCTTCTATATTTTCTCATAAAATTTGGTACCATAGTACCATTTAGTTTATCATATTATCCATATATTTTAGTGAATTAGCTCTTTTATGCTCGGTTGATTTATTTAGTAGGCAATCATATAGCATGCCAACATCTAATTATATTCTTGAGACTAGTGAAGGATGCCATTAAATAGTAAAGTGAAGCTCTCGTGCCATAATATGCTTTGTATGTTGATTCTCTTCAATTAGCGTGTTTCATGAGCTTGAAAAAGCTGATGTGGTCTGGAATTTAAATTTGTGTTCCATAGTGAGATGTTTGCTTAGCTGATTCTCTTACCCAAAGTCTCATTCAACATCTTATATATGAGGCAGCTGTTCTCTTCATCACCAAATGCAAATCATTTCATCTTCCTGAAGGAGGATTTTTTCACTTGGCATCCGACAGAGCTCTTTGATCTTATTTTTGATTATACGTAAGGCAAATTAAGCCATTTACGTTCTTTCCATCTTCTTCGATTTCTGTGAGGAAATTAATGGAGATCAGATTTTTCTTTTCACTGCAATGAGCAGGTTCTTTTGTGCAATTGAGCCGGAAATGAGAGTAGAATGGGCAGAGCAAATGAGTGGATTATTGAGACCAGATGGCGAGCTCATCACCCTGATGTTTCCGGTTCTAATTTTTACTCTCTAATATGTTTTTCTTATTCCTTTCTATCGATACTTCTTTTTTTGCAATCGAACAGAATTACTTTGACTGTGTAAATCGGTCTCTGAATGGACTTGAGAAATTTGCAAATGCTATTAAGGTCTACATTACTGTGATGGCTGAAGATGTGAAGAAATAATAGCACATTTCACTTTGCCATTTTTTTTTTAATCCCTCCTTTTTCCTCTCTTTCTTTTTCCTTCTTTCATAGAAAGAAGTTTTCAGCCTTTTCTAAAGCTGACCAGGTTTCTGAGATTAATCTCTGGTTCTTTGCTGATTGTAGGATGCTTCATGATAGTTCTTCGAAAATCCAATGATTATAATTGATTGTTGAAGAATATTTCAGACTAGATCAATACATCTTATGGTTCTTGGGTGGTTGTGCAGATCAGTGATCACATTGGTGGACCTCCTTATAAAGTGTCGATATCAGAGTAAGCACTCATTATTTAATTTGGTTTAGATACCAGTGTAGTTTATAAATGCGTAATGAGCAGAATTTTGCATAATATAAGCTATAGTTATGGCTGCAGAATAGGCTAATTTGTATTTGTACAGTTATGAGGAGGTATTGTGTCCCATGGGCTTCGAGGCTGTCTCCATTATGGATAATGAGCTGGCTGTTGGACCCCGCAAGGTATGTCTATGTGGTGGCCTCTATTCTTGATATGAAGTTATTCTATGAGATGCACCATTGGTATTTGTTGTATTCCTGCCTTTGTAATGTTGTGAGACATTCTAAGTCGATTCTTGACGGATACTTGATAGAATTGGAAAAGCTCACAGTGAACGAATAGGGACAGACAGGACTGAAACCTTACACCCACTATTCGAGAACTCTTTACTTCAAATAGGCTAGGTCAATCTTGTTAAGCTGTCTAAGGTGGGTCAAACAGTGTAGTAGTGTTGCTGGTGGTGATATCCTTTCTCACTGGTTCATCGACTAGACTTTCATTAACTGGGGAAGTGTTACCAAAAATGTCGAATGCTTGTCGGCAGTGCATGCAACACTTCTCTTCCTGTTGCATACAGAAGAGGGAAAAGGTTGCTGTCTTATCATGTTTGTTAGGATGTGGGCTCATATATCAAAGAGCTCTAACATGACTTCTCTGTTTCCCAGGGAAAGGAAAAGATTGGAAGGTGGAGGAAGATAAGAGTCAACTCTTTGCTGTGATATCTTACAGCATTTTCAATCCTCCAATCTTGTCATACATCAATCAGAAACTACAAGTAAAAAGTAAAAGTTGGGAGGCAAATTTGCTTTCCCTCTTTCCCCTCATTTCTCCTCCAGTCTTTTTAGATGGTGGGACTTCTATATGTATAGATACTCTGGACTTAATCACCGAGCATGCTGACTGATTCAGCTCGAAAAATAAGCCGGATGCTCGGGTGCATGCTTGTTGTTGAGTAAGAAAAGCACTTCCCAAAGTTGATTACAAGAAGGAGCAAGACCTGACTGTATCCTCTTAACTTAAAAACTTTTACAGTTCTACCTTGAAGTTTGATGTCAATTTGACTTCTTTCCGACCACTGAAGATTCCATCAATGCAATTGTTCGCATAGGATTAAGCGTTTACTGATTCGCAACAACAGCATCAAACAAGGTTTTATTGTTGAAGCCATTGTTCCGTATTATTCATTCAAATGTAGAGTCTATGAGCTGCCAAGTGCGCGTCCTAACTCGTATAATGTCGTGAATCATTCCACATCGAGAGAGAAAGATAGGCCTATCCCAATTGAAAAGAGGTGGACGATCGACTGTCTACTGTTACAAATCGGCGCATGGTCAGACCTTTTAGAGATTGCGGGTGATCCCATAAGGTGATGATCTGATGACATCGCCGATTAGTAATCTTCAGGGTAGGAGGCTGGACTAGTCTGGGATTTGAACCTCAGATAGCTGACCTTTTTTTTTTGTCCGTCCCTCTAGTTTGACAATCGAATTGACTTTGTGAAATTTTCCCCTTATTTTTCTCATTTTGGTGAACCACCTTTGCGAAAAATTTCCAGCACGATGGGCGCGGAGTCCTGTCCTGGGAAAAGTGAAGGGAGATTGAACTGGCATTCTCATTGACAAATTTTCGCGGGAAAAGCCGCACGAACGACGTCACACGTGTGTGGCCACGATAACTACCAACGAACTGAAACTGTCTGTCTGTCTGTCTCTATCTCTCTCTGTCTCTGTCTCGCTCCCCTGCTTCGTCTTCATTCTTGTCCCTTCGCTTCCATCATCCTCGCCTCTCTTCTCGCTCTTCACTCCCATTCCCATCCTTCACTTCTCTCTCTCTCTATCTCTATCTCTCTCTCTCTCTTCTATTAGCGCAACCGAATTACTCTGTGAAGAAAATCACATGAAATGGAGGGCGAGAGAATGGAAGACGATGACAGGGACGCGATCGCTTCCCTGAGCTCCGTCCCTCCGCCGCGCAAGATCCACTCCTACAGCCATCAGCTGCGCACCCCCTCGTCCCAGAAGAAGTGCCACCAGATCCGCAAGCACAGCCTCGACGACGACCTCATCCCCTCCAATATTGACAAGTTCTACACCAATCACTCCTCCTCCGATGACGACGACGTGGATGACTTCTTCCCTTACTCCTCCACCGCCTCCCCAGGTGGTGATGACTCTGATTATGTTTCTCACAAGGTGGCCGCCGGCAATGCCTCTGCCAGGGAGGATCTCTATCCCATGCCGGAGTTCGTCGCGAGTGGCGGCGGAGCAGGGATCTTCCGTGTGCCGCCGCGCTCAGCTGTGCATCCGAGCCGGCCTCCGTGTCTGGAGCTGAGGCCGCATCCCCTGAAGGAGACTCAGGTGGGTAAGTTCCTCAGGAACATTGCTTGCACGGATACGCAGCTTTGGGCAGGCCAGGAGAGCGGAGTGCGGGTTTGGGATCTCGAGAAGGTGTTTGAGGTTGGGTCAGGGCTCGGGGGTAGGACCCGGAGAGGTGATGAGGATGCCGTGCCGTTTCATGAGTCGGTGACAACGTCACCCACCATGTGTATGATGGTTGACTCTGGGAATAGGCTGGTGTGGACTGGTCATAAGGATGGGAAGATCAGATCCTGGAAGATGGACCAGCCCTTGGAGCTGGATTCTCCTTTCAAGGAAGGCTTGTCGTGGCAGGCGCATCGCGGTCCAGTGCTTTCCATGGTCATGACTTCTTATGGTAAGAGACCGTGATTGAATGATTCGGCCAGCGTACCTGTTCTTTGTGGCACTGCTTGTTGTCTTATTTTTGTATGCTTTTACTTTGGCCTAGAGCAAACTTGCCAATTAATAATGTGCGCTTTGGTTCTGAGTCCGTGCTTGATATTCACATTTCACTTGGTAATATAGGACATTAGAAGCTCACTTGGATATCCGCCCAAACCCCTTTCCAATCAAGACAATGAGACCGTAATGGTCACCCTTTATTTTCTTGTCTTCTTGATTTTCAAGTTCAGCTTTGAATGTGCTTGATTAATTTCTGGGCCAAAGTGGTCGCTCATAAAGGTTGACAATGTAGTTATGCAGCATCTGGATGACGGTGAATATTCATTTTTAGGTTATTAACCATATTATGCGTGTGGTGCATCTCTGGCAGTTCAAGTTGGTTGTTTCTACGAAAATATCCCACATTACTTGTTTATGGGGTGTTATATTCTTGTGGTCCCCCTCTTCCAGTTTATCCTTTACATGATATAATTACCGGATTCCGTAGATTCATTCCTTGTGAGGCTCTTTGTTTGTCATTTCCAAGTCTCCTTCTTAGTCTAGTTTCCTCCAGGAAGAAAGCCTTATAATATCTTGCATTGCTTGTCCGTTGGGTTTCAATATGCCTTATATTCATTTAGGCTCGCTCCACGCATCAGCTTAAGTCTTTAATTAGGACATTCAAACAGTTTCTGGACTTGATTTTGTGAACACGTATGAATTTCTAGGGAACTATTTTCAGTGAAATAGAGCAGGCATGATTGACGGAACTTGCTCGTGACATGGGGATGAAGTAGGCCAATGTGAGGGTCATGTTCAACTGCCAATTTGAAGGCTTGTTTTATGAATTGTATTCATCTATGATTCCAGTCCTCAAGTGACTGCAGCATGTGCCTGCTCCAAAGTTTTTGTAATGTTTAAACTAAAAATGGTTGAATGCTCTACTGCTTTTATCGTCCTGTTGTTATTTCAGAGTTCTCTTGCTCTTGAAGGACTGTCTACATGACCAGGAATGGATGTTTTGCTGTTGTAATGATTTCTGCCTGTATCTGCATTTGTACTGTTACTATGCATTAGAATTTGAAACTTGGGTACTGACCTAGTAATGTTGATTCCTACAGGTGATCTTTGGACTGGATTTGAAGGTGGCGTTATTAAAATATGGCCATGGGAAACCATTGAAAAATCTCTCTCTCTATCACCAGAGGAAAAACACATGGCCGCTCTACTGGTGGAGAGATCATTCATTGACCTGAAGAGCCAAGTCACTGTCAATGGTGTTTGTAGCATTTCTTCTTCGGATGTGAAGTGCTTAGTAGCAGATAATGTTAGGGGAAAAGTTTGGGCTGTGGGAGCACTCTCGTTTTCAAAATGGTAAGTGTCTTGAGACATCTCTTCTTTGGGACTGGCCTAGTGTCTATCTTATGAAAATCTCTTTTATAACCTGTTGACAAGGAAAATTTACATGAAATTGCTCAAAGAGAAAAGGTAGCAGTCAATTGTCAAACTTAGTTCCTGATTCTAGTTGAGCATGCTGTCCGATTAAAATCTATTGGTTCATTCTAGAGATCAACCTTCTTATTCAACATTTTAGGCTTTCTAGAAGTAATTTTCTGTGGATGATGTTGATATCTTTCCAATTGTCTGTTGTTTAACTGCAAGATGAATTGGTCGGAAATCCGATTTCTAGCTCAGCTTTTATTTGGATCTTGTATTGGAAAAAGTGTTTTGCTTTATTCTCTTAAATATGTATATATTTTATTAGGTAGCTATTGATTTAAAAAAGTTGAATTTAATGCTAGCTGGTATCCAATTCCCAATATGTATTTTTGGGGCTTCCGGATGTATGCAGCCAGAAGTTTCAGATGTAGCAATTTGAGAATGATTGGGACACTCAAACGGGATATGTAACTTGAGCATTTCAGCATACGAAGGCTAGTATCATATTTGAAAGATAACATAGAGATGCTGCGGTACAAAAATCATTTCAAGGACAGTCTTCTTGTTTTTGAAGATACTTGGTTTCAACATGGTAATTGTTTGCAGGAATGCTAATGACAATCTTCTTCCTTTTGAAGATACTTAGTTTCAACATGGTTGTTTGCAGGAATGCTCGCACAAAAGAGCTTTTAAAATGTTTTAACATAGAGGGTCAGATCGAGAACCGGATTGATGTTGCTTCAGTGCAGGATCAAGCGGTGGAAGATGAAATGAAAGTTAAATTTGTCTCTACATCGAAAAAGGAGAAATCTCAGGGCACTAGTTTTTTGCAGCGATCTCGTAATGCCATAATGGGAGCTGCTGACGCAGTTCGTCGAGTGGCTACAAAGGGTGCTGGGGCATTTACGGAAGAAAATACCAAGAAAACAGAAGCAATTGTTCAGACTGCCGATGGAATGATTTGGACTGGATGCTCAAATGGGTTACTGGTGCAGTGGGATACCCGTGGAAACCGTTTGCAAGATTTTAATCACCATGCTTGTGCAGTTCTATGCTTCTGTACTCTTGGAACACGAATTTATGTAGGCTATATCAGTGGATTAATCCAGGTCCTGGACCTCGAGGGAAATGTAATTGCTGGGTGGATTGCTCACTGCAGCCCGGTGATAAAATTGGCTGTTGGCAAAAATTATATATATAGCTTAGCCACTCATGGTGGCATACGGGGGTGGAATATAACATCTCCAGGACCTATTGACAACATTATACGGTCAGAATTGTCCGCAAAAGAAGAAATATACACAAGACAACACAATGTCAAAATATTAGTTGGCACGTGGAATGTTGGCCAGGGAAGAGCTTCTCAAGAGTCACTTTCATTGTGGATAGGTTCTGCTGCCTCAGATGTTGGAATTGTTGTTATTGGGTGCCAAGAAGTGGAGATGGGTGCCGGATTTCTAGCGATGTCAGCCGCAAAAGAAACTGTATGATTATTTTGACTTCTATTGATGATTGACGATGGGTCAATTGTGCTATGCTTCAAGGTTCTTTTGTTTCTTGATAGCAAATGTGGAAAATAGACAGGTCCTCATTCTCTAGGACTTATAGGGGAACCAAGTCCTATTGAAATATCCTTTAGATTTTCTGAAATTAGGTTACCCTATAATTCACTCCATCATTTGACACCATCAGCCAATTCACGAATTTGATCAGATCCCTTAATGGAGATATCTTTTATTTTCTTTCTTTTCTGCATATATTTCTTAGCAAAATAGTTATTGCAGTTTTTCCGTTTTTATGATCCTCCAGTATTTGATGAAACTCCTAAGTTAATTTCTAAAATGGCCCCTCTCAATCATATGCATCTCTAGTTAATTTTGAAGATATGTTTTTCTTTGCTCCATCTTTTCCTTCCTCATCCTCTTGCTGCTTGGCACTTGAGTTAATGCATGTTCAAGCATGTGTTTGATGTATACTTGCCGTTGAAGTTTTTCTTAAGATGAGTTCTCACACAGTCTGCCCATTTTAGGTAGGGCTTGAAGGGAGTTCAATTGGACATTGGTGGCTGGATACTATTGGGAAGACTTTGGATGAAGGAAATACTTTTGAGCGTATGGGGTCTAGGCAGTTGGCTGGGTTGCTCATAGCTATCTGGTAAGTCCTTGCAGATAACTGTGATTGCAATGTTTACGGGTCAATGATTAGGGCATTTTTCCGATTTGAAATACCCATAATCTGTTTGCAAATCCACGACTATAAATTTGACTTAACCTTCATTGATGTCCCTTAGTTTATAGCCCTCATGCTGTATCTCTGGTTTTATTATGTTAGTATTTTGTGTATGCAGCTTAAACTGGTCTTACTTTTTAACTTCCAGAGGGCCAACATCCAATATCCCTAACCCCAGATATATTCCCATTACATCCTAGGGTCTCTTACATCCTTTTTTGCTGTACTTGGTACAGGGTTAGAAAGAATCTCAGAACACACGTTGGAGATGTTGATGTTGCAGCAGTTGCGTGTGGCTTTGGTCGTGCAATTGGTAATAAGGTTTGTCCCATTCCTCCATAAACCTCCTAGTTTATTTGAAGTTAAGAGTTTATCATGTTTGCAGAAGCAGACTTGGATAATTGTAAACTTGGAGTTTGTGTAGTCTTTATAGCCTCCTACCT
Organism: Eucalyptus curtisii; assembly: GCA_017140595.1. Classification (NCBI taxonomy): domain Eukaryota; kingdom Viridiplantae; phylum Streptophyta; class Magnoliopsida; order Myrtales; family Myrtaceae; genus Eucalyptus; species Eucalyptus curtisii. The sequence goes on along the minus strand of CM029494.1, from coordinate 2,907,467 downwards.
GACATTCACTGATATGACTGTGGCTGGTTGACCAGGGCGGTGTAGGCTTGAGGATCCGTGTCTATGATCGGATTATATGCTTTGTGAACTGTCACTTGGCAGCACATTTGGAAGCTGTCAATCGGCGGAATGCTGATTTTGATCACATCTACCGAACTATGGCATTCAGTCGATCATATAATGTACTCAATGCTGCAGCTGGTATGGTCCCATACCTGATTTTGTCTTGCTATCTTGCCTTGTGCATATATTCATTTTGGCTACTCTATTCTTCTGGCTTGCCATTTGTGCTTTCTGTTGCAGCTGGTGTCTCCTCTTCAGCACAGATGCCTCGCAGTATGAGTGTGAGTAGTTCTTTCAATCATTTACTCTCGCTGGCATTTCTTGCCCTTGTGCTCCTCCTGCCACTCCAATGGATACATTTAGATTTATTATGTTGAAGTAACAAGGACTGGTGTTTCACAGAACACGGGTCACAACTCTGAGGAGGGCAGACCTGATCTGTCAGAGGCAGATATGGTGGTGTTTCTTGGTGATTTCAACTATAGACTATTTGGTATATCTTATGATGAAGCAAGGGACTTTGTTTCCCAGAGAAGCTTTGATTGGCTTAGAGAAAAGGATCAACTGAGAGCAGAAATGAAGGCAGGGAAAGTATTCCAAGGAATGCGTGAGGCACTCATCAGATTTCCTCCAACTTACAAGTTTGAACGTCACCAAGCAGGTTTAGGAGGTAAAGAATTAATAATCTAGGATCTTAGCTTCTTGCAAGTATTGCAAAGTCCATGGAACCAAATAGCTTACTGAAGATTCCCCAAAATTTTGTGCCTGCTTTTAATTGGTTCTTGTTTTGTTACCAGTATTGAAGGCAGTTGCTTTTCTGTATCAGGATATGATTCTGGGGAGAAGAAGCGCATTCCTGCTTGGTGTGACAGAATCATCTATCGTGACAACCGGTCCTCTTCAGTGTCAGAATGCAGCTTGGAGTGTCCCATTGTCACATCTATATTACAGTACGTGCCACTTCATCTGTGCCCACTTAAATTTGGGGAATTCAGTGTAAAATTAATGCTGTTTCTTTTTTGAAGGTATGAGGCTTGTATGGATGTGACTGACAGTGACCACAAACCTGTACGCTGTAAGTTCAGTGCTGAAATTGCTCATGTTGATCGATCAGTTAGGAGACAAGAGTTTGGGAATATAGTGAAATCAAATGAAAACATCAGGACCATGCTAGCAGAAACGCGTAGTGTTCCGGAAACTGTTGTGAGCACTGACAGCATACTTCTGAAGAACCAGGACACTTTTATTTTAAAAATCACCAACAGATGTGTCGATGACAAAGCCGTGTTTAGATTTACCTGTGAAGGTCAGTCTGCTTTGAAGGACGATGCTCATCCATCAGATCAACGTCCAAGAGGTTCCTTCGGCTTCCCACGATGGCTTGAGGTATCGTTTCTCTGCGTAGGCCGGATGAAAAGAATGACAGTTAAATATCAGTATCAAGAAGCTTTTCTAATCAATCATACTGTAGTTATCAATTAAACCAAGGATTAGCCGTCTAATTAAATAAACTACCTTTGGCAGCAGCCTGACCACATTTGGTCCCAGGACAACTTAGCAGTAGGAGGTGTTCCATTTTCACTAGATTATTGCCATCTAGCAGCATTCATCTGATAGTTGATTCCAACACTTCCCATTTTCTCCTTTCATCTCCTGGAGAATTGGGTTGTATCATTGCCATAATGTATGTGGTCCCTTCAAATTGTGCGCTTAGTTTAGGGGACATTTTAACTGTATCAACTAAAGTTTTCCGAGACATTATTATAGCCAGGTATATCTACAGTAAAATCTTTGTGCATCAATCTAAAAAACAATGCAAGCATGCTTCTGTATATTGGCAAACTCAATTTATGGGTCTTTTCTTCTTAAGGGATCCATTTGATTTCTGATGGAAGAGGACACTATAAGTGATTCAGGTTATCAGGAGAATATTTGTTTGTATTCCTAGCAAATTCTTTTCCGCTACTATTCATGAATATCATTCCTGCATATTTCGTAGATACATATCTACCAACTGAAGTTGGGGCAATCTTGTGTCATATTGCAATATAGGTGACGCCAGCTGGTGGCATAATAAAACCTGAACAATTTGTGGAGGTTTCAGTCCACCATGAAGAATTGCATACACTAGAGGACTTGGTCGAGGGTATACCACAGAACTGGTGGTCTGAAGATACCCAGGATAAGGAAGTAATTTTAAAGTTGATGATCCAAGGAAGTCGCTCCACCGAAACACGGAGCCACAAGATCCGGGTGCGTCACTGCTATTCATCCAAGACGCTTCATGTGGACTCAAAGTTGGACAGTTCCAGAAAAAGCCAAGGTGGTTCAGTTTACCTGCCTGAACATCGGCAGCACAGCAATTCTACTGACATTGACAACTTTCGGAATTCACACAACCCTTGAATGCTCAAGAGGGAATGAGATATTTTTTTGGGACCTTATGCGTCCTTACCAGCTGCACATTCTATTCTGATGCTGAAGGTTTCCTCAGATTCATGCAAAGGAAGCAATATCCAGATGTAAATACTCAGCTTCTTGCTTCTAGGAGCAGGTTCAAATTCTTTTACCATGCTTTCAGATGTTTCTTCAACTAGATTGGTCATCTTCTATTCTTTAACTAATGCAATGTTAGTCAAGGCTGTACAATTTTGTTGGCAAAATAGCTCTTTTTTCTTTTACCATAGGGGTGGCAATTTGGAAAGTAATCGGGAGAAGATTTTGGGTGCATGGTGATATTGTTTGTGTATAATTCCTGGGGAGATGCAAAATCTTTCCTCAAATATAAGGGAATGACTTATTGAGCTTCCATGATGTATCTTGTTCTGCACAGAGCATATTCTATCAGTAGATTGTGCATTTTCAGCTTTAGCCAGAAGAAGTTCTGGTTACCTGCTGAAAGATTAAGTCAGGAGTGACAAAATGCTTAAAGTCCAGTAGAAGTTGGAGTTTTTTGTTTTGCAGTGGTTGCTTTTCCGATTGAACAATGGGCATTATGAAAGAAAAAAAATGAAACATGCTTAATTACATATAAACTAGCATGAAATTAAAAAAAAAAAAACTTCAACTCTTGACCGAAAGAAATTTATCAAATTCAGAAACAACTTCTCGGCACAATTATTCCTCTGCTGCTGCCTCCAGCATTCTTACAGTAAGAAGTGGCTTGTGCAGTAAGGTACTTGAGTTCTATGCTCTGTAATGCAATGCCTGAGCACGGATTTGTCGGGCTACAGACGAAGTTCATAGCAACTGGTGTGGCCGAGGTTCCTTTGATGTTCTTGTATGTAACTTGGCTAATCTTCACACCTGAATTCTGCAGAGAGAATAAAACGAGCGAAATGAAAGGAAATATAAGTCACGTGAGGTTGATGATGATTTGTTCAGAATCGTGGTTAACCAAATTTCATCCAATACAAATGAAGATTTTCTTCGATGAAGATCTGCTGAAGGGTTAAGCAAGTACCTGATTAGGGCAATTTGTGTTGCTTGGACAGTAATTTTGGTCTATGATGATGGGGTTAAACACATTTTTCATGAGGATGTTCCTGAAAGAAATGGTTCTAGCAAACCCAGTGCTTGGCCTTGCCCATGATTTGATCCTCACTCCATTCTGAGTTCCTGTGAAAACTGCACCTGTTACTGTCACATTCTCAACTCCTTCTTCATTCGCATTCTCTGCCAGACTTCCAACACTGCATTTTGTTTTGTCGAATTCCACACGTTATTTAGTGATATTGTTAATGTAAAACAACAAGACAGTAGAAATTTAGTGGATCAGTTGGGCTACTAATTTCGGGATTGGATAGTATGCAGTTACCTGAAGTGGCAAACACGAGAATATCGAACCACATTGTATAGAATACAGTAAATTAGAGATATCCTCAGTCCGTATGGAGGTCAACTATTATACGGAGAAATCAAATCGATGATAACACAAATAAAACCACTCCATACTGAAAACTTGACAGGAATCAAAAGTATATCAATCTCTTCAATTGTAAATGATTTTATTTGTGTACCTGATGCCGTGCCCGGGGCCACACGCAACACGCTGGATCCAGACATTCTTGGAGCCTGGACCAATGGAGATGCAGTCGTCACCGGTCATGAAGGAGGAGGAGGCAATGGTTACTCCGGTGGAAGAACTGATGTGGATGCCGTCAGTATTGGGGCTTTGCGACGGTGCTCTTATCTTCACGTTCTGGATAAGCACATTCACGCAGTTGTCAATCGCGATGTGAATATTCTGGCTGTTCATGGATGTTATGCCACTGATCACGACATTGCTCGACCCTTCCAATGATATCGACTGCCCAAAAAAAGACATGAAAACGAGCAATATGAATATCCTGTGTCATTTGGGCAGCTGATTGACTATTACTGCAATATGTCGAAAATCACCAAGCAGTTCAGGAGGTGGCTACCTTCACTTAGCCATATGATGATTGTCATTCGTCAAACAATGAGGCCGATATGTCAATCACGCTATGTACTAGCAAGCGCAACAGCCGAATAATAAAAGAAAAGAAACTTGAGCGAAACGAAAATCGATCACTATATAATATACATACATTGCATGCGCAAGTTAATCCACACAAAGTTAGTAGAACTCACCCTAGCTCCCACGGGGCAACTCTTGCCAGAACTCTTGCAAGCCCAGTAACCAGAACCTCGTGCATTGAGAGTCCCTCCATGAACCGTAACCCTCGTTACCTTAATGAACAATATCCAATACCCCAAATTCCCCAAACTCCAGTAATTTGACGGAGCTATTAGAGTCCCCGCGATTAGAAACAAGATCCTATTCTTGCACGGTCCAGTGAACGTCACTGGCTTCAGCACGAAGTTTCCCTGCGGGACATAGACCGTGGCTGGCACAGCCGAGCCACAGGCCGACGACCATGCTCTTTGGAATGCCATGGTCGAGTCAGTCCTCCCGTCCGCCTTCGCCCCATAGCTCAGCACGTTATATGTGGCTGCTTCCGATTGTTTTAGAGATGTGGCCACAATGAGAAAGAATGATACTAAGAGAAGCCATGAACTGTTTATGGAGCTATTAATCACGAGGAACGACTTTGCCATTTTCTTAGAGTTCTGATGGGAAGTGTCAACGACGAGTTGGAAGAAGAGAAGGAGGCTATTTAAACCCTACGTCGTGGTATATTATAAGATGCGTCTTCACATGTTGATGTTATAATTTCGCATTATTTTTATAAATTTCCATATTTCCATCTTATGTTGCATGTATATGATGAGTAGAATGCAAGAGAATTAGATGCTACGCTCACGTTATCACGTACTCGACGTAATTGCATGCGACGTACGGTGGTTCTGTGCCGTCTTTTCTTGCATATTTCGTGCTTTAAGGAAGTCCATGTGAGTGAGCTGTACCAAATAACATGGCTAGGACCAAGTTTGTGGACCGAGCATCCACGGTCGACGGCAAGAACGTACGCGAACTTGGAGAAGCACATCATGGAGGAGACGTCCTATTAAGTTGCATAATGTTCAGGAATAACCATCACAAGGCATCACAGATTATAAGTCAATAGACATGATGATGTCGAATACATTTTGTATCTTCAAGCTTCCATGCCTAGCACTTGATAGGAGGACAAAACTCCGGTATGCACCCGATACATGTTCGATGTGGGGATTTGCAGAAATCAAAGATATAGAAAGAAGTGAATCCCCATATACAGATAGAAGGGTTGAGAAATGGACATCGACATGCTTGTCCTAGCACCGTACGAGAGTCAAGTGCGCCGTGGTTTGTTCTGGAAGTTTTAAGTTATCGGAGAACGATGGAAGACACGTGGTATCTCTGGTCCTGGAGACAAGGTAGACAACTGTGTTTTGTGGTTGCTTAGCATCGGAGGTTGCTTAGCGTCTGAGTTTCTTAACACATGACATCGCCAGTGAATTTAATGCGCATGTTCTGGTGTTCCTTTGACGATGAGTCACACAGAGATGAGCTCACTTTATGTGTAGTTAGACTTTCATGTCCATATAGAGGAAGGCTATGTGTAGTTAGACTTTCATGTCCATATAGAGGAAGGCCATGTGAGACCTGAAGAGATTCCGGAGAAGATTAAGGAGCGCCAATCTTGTAGTTGGCAGTCGTGAGACACAATTTTGACTTAAACAAATAGGCTGTGGTGGAACTGCCCTCTCCGGAGGCACCGGTTCAGTTCCATAAAACTGAAATTAGTAAATTTCAATCCGGCTTTTAGTTCTAGGTGTAGAATCACCCACTCGAGTTTGATTAATTTTTTATTATTTTATTTCTTGAAATTATGTTAAAAAAAAAACCTAATCTATCTCCCATTTCAGAATTCACTCGCACAAATAGGCACGCACGGCTCCTATTTCACTTGACACGTCAGGAAGATGACAAGAAAAAAATAAAAATACAATGGCGTTTGCTCATTCCAACCAAATTGGAAAAATCTTTGTAAAGCCTACAATGTTACACATAACGCATTGATTATAGAAATGTCTTGATTATCAATAACATCTTCAATTGCGTCTTGAACATTGACAAATTAAAAAAAACTGAACATGCCGCTAGTTACACTGGCTTAATCAAGAACTAAACCGGACTGGTTGGTTTGGTCCAGTTTGGTTTTAGGAGGCATCCGTTTAGTTCCCGATTCCGGAAACAAGGAGTTAGCCCCCTCTGATTCGATTTTCAGTTCTTGCGCGGGAGTCAACCTCCTCTTTACAGCTCAATTCAAAACATTTTTTAATGAGTGGCAAACCCTTAGAGTAACCCTTAAGAGATGCATTGATAGTCCCCGCACACCCTTTTACTTTAATAAAAAAATATGTTAGTCAAACAGCCAACGTTTTTGAATCCGGATGGACCAGCCGGTTCAACTAGCTTGAACCGGTCGTTTTATCTAATCCAGTCAAACCAACCAAAACAATTGGTCTAGACTGAATTAAATTCAGTTGGACCGGTGTTTGGTTTCATTTCGGCTAATCCGAGGCTCATGGTTATAGCTCGGATACATATAATATCATATGGGCCACTTCTCAGCGAAAGCAAGAAAAAGCCCATTCTTTGCCCATGCCAAACCATTTCATAATATGGAAATCCTTTTCCGACTTTTATTACAGGAAAAATATTAAACACCATGCGGGGAACCAAGCCGGTTCATGCCTATGCTGGCAAAACAAATGAACTTTGAAGGATTAGTTCAATAGACAATATCCGAAGTATCGGAAATCTGAGAATGCCCATTCATGTCTACGCAAAGTAAGGCTTTACAATCTTTCATATGTGTCTATATCATCAACTTCAAGCCACAAGCGGGAGAAAATATAAATTCCAAGTGTTGGACTATCCATTTTCCCCCAAAAGCTTGGGCAGTGAGGAGACGGGCTAACAATGCATTTATAACATAACACCAACGACCAGAAAACAGAACAAACAAAGAACAAGCAGAAATGGTCAATGCCCCGAGTCTTATTTGAGGGGTAAAAGGACTGTGCATGAGGATGCATTTCACTGACACCCACGTTCGTCCTCTTCCATCCCAAAATTCAACGTGTCGCTGTGTGGCTTTGGGAGCCATGGTCCATGTTGCTTAACAGGGTCTGATTCTTGACTAGAAGAAGAAGAAGGAAATCCTATTCTTAGTGGTGATGGTTGACATAAAGCGGGGGCCTCGTATACGGCGACTGGAAGCTCGGGCACAGGAACTTCTAGCTGAAGAAACCTATTAATTTGTCCTACTTTTGGCCTACTCTTGGGATCTGGATGCACACACCACATTCCCACCATCATCAAGCATTCCATTTCCTTCCTATCGAAGCTTGAACCCAGCCCCTCGTCCGTTGCTTCGAGCATATTTCCGGTAAGGTAAAGCTGCCAAACCCACTTATACAATTGGACATGAAATTCTTCATCCTGATAGGTCCTCTTACCACAAGCAATCTCTAAAACCACGACCCCGAAACTGAAAATGTCAGATTCTCTAGTAGCCTTCCGTCCATTGAGATATTCTGGTGCCAGATAACCGTATGTCCCCACCACATCAGTTGTTTGAGTCTTGAAACGAGGGTCGACAAGTTTAGATACTCCGAAGTCGCCAAGCTTAGTGTTGAAATCCATGTCTAGCAATATGTTGGCTGCCTTTATATCTCTGTGAAGAACGCACTGCTCTAGTTCTTCATGAAGATAATTAAGAGCCAATGCCAGGCCTAGAACTATCCTGTACCTTACATTCCAAGGAAGAACTTTTCGAGTTCCAAAGAGATGATTATCAAGGCTACCATTAGGCATGTATTCATAAACGAGCAAAAATTCACCTTCCTCTTGACACCATCCAATGAATTGCACCAGATTTCGATGTATCGTGCGGCTTAAGATCTTCACTTCATTGATGAAGACTTTCTTGGAATGTTCGGATTCCGTGAAGATTCTCTTGACAGCAACTTGGCGATCTAAACTGTTCACAACTCCTTTATAAACATGGCAAGACCCTCCTTGGCCGAGTCTTTGATCCTGTGAGAAGCTATTTGTAGCTTCAACCAACTCTTGATATGAGAATTTGAGCGGCAGTGCTCTTATCTCTTTCTCAATGTCAGTCAGAGCACAAAGCTGGTATTTTTTCCTCATTTTGATCGTAAATAGGCAAGACCCCGCTGAAATAATCAGCATTAGACTTGCTAACGGAGTAGTGATAAATGTGAACAACCTATAGATTCTGTAGTGTGCCCACTCTACGGATGAATTGGTCGACGGGGGTCGTACAACATCCAAGTCCGAAGTAAACCCCCATGACTTGATGATGTGTCTCTCCCCATCGCCGCCACAAGCAGCTGAAATGCCAATTGCGGTCGATTCAGGAAGAACCTGAGCAAGGTCAATTTGGCAAGAAAGCGAGGGGCTTTTATTGTCCAAAGAAACCGGGTCGTTAGCAAACGACCAGAACACGCTAAGATTCTTGCTAGTAGAATTATAGGTCACCACAACATTAGTTGCATTTCCTACGTGTGATTCAGGATCCCAAGGGGAATGAACAATCGAAGAGATCGAGTTTACGTTGATTCCTATGTGCCGCTCTGGAGGGTCAAATTCTGTGTTGGCAAAAGTATCGAACTCAACCATCACAATTTGGTTCCGAGGGCCATCATCGACTGTGCTGGCATTGAACAGTCCGAGAAACTGACCAGCCGAGTTGGGTGGGATTGTAAAGCTTGTAGGAGCAAGAAAAAGGGCTAGGCCATCGCTGTATTTGTTGCGATGGAAAGGTTCGATGAAGAAAGAAAAATGGGTAGAGAAATCTGCTTGTCTCCCGGTAATAGAATCTCTAACATAAATGGGTTTGGAATACTGAATGCGGCCTACCTTAAATCGCTGTTGACTGAGGCCTTGGGGGGAGATTAATGAATCCAGACGCTACCGCAACCGCAACTCCTTCGTAGAGTATGTCATTTGAGTTCTCGTCAAAGCTACTTATATTGAACTGAACGGGACTGACATAGGGGATAATAGGATAGCAGACAAGGGTGAAGACAATTAAGCGAGCGTGAAAAGAAAGAGAAAAACAGTTCGCATGCTGCATGCTACACATTGTTTATACAAGTGCAAGGACGAGGTTCGTGCCCGTTTGTCAATTGATCCAGATCGGTGCTATACCGGGGTGCTTTATAGTGGACCAAATGTTCCAAACAGCGGCTTGGACACGGTGAACAGATCGACAATTTCTCCGCTGTTTCCGCTAAAGACTATATGGACAAGGGAGACTTTTGAAGCAATGACCCAATTTCTAGAAGTCTGTGGTCAAGATATTTAGGAAAAAATAAAACTTGGATGGATGGTCCAGAGAGTTGTGAAAGTCCATGCAAGATTCTGTAGATTTCTTTTCCTTGAAATGGGCGTGGAAGAGGGCTATAAACAGCCAACCCCTCCCCACTTGAGGGTCACGTCCAGCAGAAGAAAACCAAGTCCTATGGACATGCCTTCATGATATAAAAGTCCTCTTGTCCGTCTGTGCTCCCTCCCTTGCCTTCCACTATCTTCCATCTCCAATATAATAATAAAAGTCGTTGCTTCGTTGTTGCTTGATAAGTCTACCCGCCTACACTTGAACTCACTAAATCCCTCACTCGCTCAGTTACAAAACTAACCATTCTTCTACTTCCCAACGGTAGTATTAAAGCCACGTCTTCGATTAGTATTGGTCATTTGTCCTAACCACACTCTACGAAAATCACTTGTCCAAATATACAACAACTAAATTATGGCCAACTCTGCATCATCCTCATTTCCTATTCCTTTTTTTGATGAGACCAATTATAACTATTGGAACATTAAAATGACTACCTTCTTGATGGCCCAAAAAGGGTTATGCGACTCCGCAAGAAGGTGCAAGCATTTAGATAGAGCAATTACAAAAGGATTTAGGGGCATTATGTGTTATTCAATAATCACTCTTGGAAATGGTATTTCTGAGAATAATTGGAGCAAAGACAGCAAAGAAGGCATGGCGGATATTACAAGAAGAATTCCAAAACTTAGTTAAGGTACATACTATTCGTCTTCGAACCTCAACAGGAGAATTTGAAAATTCTAAAATGAAAATTTATGAGACCATTCAAGAAGTTTTTGGAAGATTAAATGAACGAGTTAAGAGAGAGAGAGAGAGAGAGAGAGAGAGAGAGAGAGAGAGAGAGAGGCAAAAGAAAAACGAATTACTGTTAATAAATTTATTTTCATCTAAGATGAGGTCGGTTAAGTTTGATTGTTCACATAAAATTTTAGGATGTAGATCATTGGCAATTAGAGGTAATTGCTTATGATCCGTTGACCCAAAAAAGAGTGATGGCCTAGATTTGGAGGAGCTTGTCTCTAAAATCTGAACCTATTATCCGACCTCCCTCCAGAAAGATAGATGGGATGCAATCACAGTGCGGGTAGCAACAAGCAACTTTTGATTCTAGGTTGGAACGGTACGTAATGACTGATCTCTCTCTCTACAAAGATAGAGGGGGCGCGACTATTGTGCTAGGGACAACAAGAAACTTTCGGTTCTAGATTGGAACTTCAATGATGTCGCTATATGAGAGAGAGAGAGCTTGTCTCTAAAATCTGAACCTATTATCCGACCTCCCTCCGAAAGATAGATGGGATGCAATCACGGTGCGGGCAGCAACAAGCAACTTTTGATTCTAGGTTGGAACGGTACCTAATGACTGATCTCTCTCTCTACAAAGATAGAGGGGGCGCGACTATTGTGCTAGGGACAACAAGAAACTTTCGGTTCTAGATTGGAACTTCAATGATGTCGCTATATGAGAGAGAGAGCTTGTCTCTAAAATCTGAACCTATTATCCGACCTCCCTCCAGAAAGATAGATGGGATGCAATCACAGGTGAGGGCAGCAACAAGCAACTTTTGATTCTAGGTTGGAACGGTACCTAATGACTGATCTCTCTCTACAAAGATAGAGGGGGCGCGACTATTGTGCTAGGGACAACAAGAAACTTTCGGTTCTAGATTGGAACTTCAATGATGTCGCTATATGAGAGAGAGAGCTTGTCTCTAAAATCTGAACCTATTATCCGACCTCCCTCCAGAAAGATAGATGGGATGCAATCACAGTGCGGGCAGCAACAAGCAACTTTTGATTCTAGGTTGGAACGGTACCTAATGACTGATCTCTCTCTCTACAAAGATAGAGGGGGCGCGACTATTGTGCTAAGGACAACAAGAAACTTTCGGTTCTAGATTGGAACTTCAATGATGTCGCTATATGAGAGAGAGAGCTTGTCTCTAAAATCTGAACCTATTATCCGACCTCCTCCGTAAAGATAGATGGGATGCAATCACGGTGCGGGCAGCAACAAGCAACTTTTGATTCTAGGTTGGAACGGTACCTAATGACTGATCTCTCTCACTACAAAGATAGAGGGGGCGCGACTATTGTGCTAGGGACAACAAGAAACTTTCGGTTCTAGATTGGAACTTCAATGATGTCGCTATATGAGAGAGAGAGAGAGAGAGAGAGAGAGAGAGAGAGAGAGAGAGAGAGAGAGAGAGAGAGAGCATGGTTTGAGTTGGTCTGAGAGGCAAGTGTAGTGGATTACATGGCTTAGATGAAGTTCGACAGCGATAGCGGGTAGCGATTAAGAAGGGGCTTAACTATGTATGTAGGAGTTGGGGCTAAGGAGGGGCAAAGTGAAGAAAGGAGAAAAGAGAACTAATAAAGAAAAGAACACAAAAGAAAAATGGATAAGAGAGCACAAGTCCGAATAGGCGAAAATGTATTCAGATTATGAATTGGCCTCTCTAAGTAATAAATTTAAATTATTCATATCATAAATTTTAAAACCCTTCTCATATGCAAATCAATTAAACAATAGAAATAAGAAGTGATATGAAGAATAGAAATTAGATTCAATAATCCAGGAATATATAAAGTGACTAATTAGATGAGCATGAGGAAATTGGAATTTCCATCTAAAGTTGTGTTAAAAAAAATTTCAATCTGAACATGTATGTGTGTGTATATTACATAAGGCCCTCTTGAGGATGAGTTCATGTTTTGGAGTGAAGGGTATAAGGGTCCTTTAATCAAACCCAGATCATTTATAGAGAAGGGCAGGGAGAGATTTCTCTTTTAACGTGACAAGTTATGGTTAGGTACATGCATCTTATGTACATGCATGTGTATCATATATGTAGCGCATTTAAGGTCCCCATGATAGTCATCATCAGAGGGAAAAGGCACATCTAGTCTTGCAGTTTTAGTTTGTAAATTGATGACCAGACCCCATCTAGACAAGTAGTCCATGTCAACTTAGGAGCAAGAGCAGCACCGTTACGGAGATTGCGGACAAGTTTGTCAAGTTTTTGGCGGGGCCGGTCTTAAATCAAGTCAAGTCTTTTGGGTCTGTGTCATTATTCATATCAAGATAATTTCTTGGTGTACTTTGCGTGCTTATAAAGACACCGTTCATTTTACGTTTTAATCTTAATGAGGTTACTAATTTTAAAATGACAATGCTAGTTGTCTTGTTGCCCATAAGGATGATGGTACCATTCTTCACAATATCACAAAGACACGGTAGAAGAGGCAGAAAGACTCAAGTTGTCGGAGAGATCTTAATTGGAATCATTAAAAGTTATACAAATTGGGTAGGGGCATGGTAATTTGAGTGTGAGACAAATCAAGCCACAAAATTTACATGTTGGCGGACCATATAAGCAAAGCCCCCAGAATGGAGGCATTGTAGAGAGAGTTGCCATGGTCCTCCGCTTGGGTCCGCATCCATTGTGGAAATGTTGATTCAGTTGGGATTTGTCTTAAAAGTCGGGTAATTATTGCTAATATCCAAATTCTATAGGCTAAATCCAGGTTATTTGGAGTGTGGATTGCTCGGGCATGAGGAGAAATGGGGATGCGTAACGTCTTTTGTGCCAAACGATAGGAGTGGACTTCTTTTAATTATGTAATTATTATAAGACATGATTTTATAGTTACAATAAAGATAATATAGGCAGTATAATGTTTTTCTATCGTATCATGTAAAAATTATTATTTTAAATTATGTTTTCAATTACAAAAAATATCAGTATGAAAAATATATTTTGAATAAGTAATAAAGATTAATGTGTTGGAACATCCAAAATGCTTATGAGTGTATTCTCATTTCATAGAATATCCTGTGCACCCGAAATTTCCACGCCGTGTGAGAGGCGAATGTATGCATCAAGCATATTTAATAATTGTAGGAATCTAATCCGTCTCTTTGGGTTTCAATTGAAATAAATAGAGTCTACATGTTTCTTAATAGAAGTCCGTGTATGACTCCAAGTCGAGACAATGTTTACCAGTTCATGAAAATGAAAATCCCACTAAACTCCACGTCAAAGTCAATGTTTATAACAATTCAAAATAATCACTTCCTCCATTTTTGGAGCTAGCCCAGTATTCTTTTTTATTTTTGCTTTTGTGACGTAATAAGTCCAGTAAAGTTGTCATGCCTCACCATTAGTATCCCAATTGGAAAAAGTTGAAACTAGGAGGCGTTTGCCTTTGCCTACTGCTATAAGCCTGTAACATCGACTCATACTGTATCATTTTCCTCCAACTAAACGAGTGTCCATGTCGATTTGGTTGCATTTATTCCTTTTCTCTGTAAGTAATATCGTGTATTTGCGAAACTCCCACAACTGTGGGAGGACAAACTGTTTTAGTACCTTAAGCATTTATGCAAAAGCTTCACTCTCCCCTTTTTTTGTTAAAAAGGATTGAATTTAGATTTACGAGACTTTTTCAATAACGTGTAATTAATGAATTAGTCACTTGAAACATAAAAGCATGTCACAAAAACTTTTAGACTTTTGTGGTTGTCGAGAGAGCCTAAAGTCGTGTCTACTCAACAAATAAAGAGTTTTAAAAAATTCTTACGGACTATACTCCTGGAGAGCTTAGAGTAACCCTTAAAGAGATAGATTGATAGTCCCACTCACCCCTTTACTTTAATCTAATAATATTTTAATCAAACAGCCAATGTTCCTGAATCCGGATGGACCGGCCGAAGTAATCGGCTAAGTCGAGACTCATAGTCATAGCTCAAATACATATAATGGGCCACTTCTAAGCGAAAGCAAGAAAAAGCCCATTCTTTGCCCGTGCCATACCATTTCATAATGGGGAAATCCTTTTCCGACTTTTGTTACAGGAACAACATTAAACACCATGCGTGGGAACCACGCTGGCTCTTGCCTATGCTGGCAAAGCGAATGAACTTTGAAGGATTAATTCAATAGATAATATTCGAAGTATCGGAAATCTGAGAATGCCCATTCATGTCTACGCAAAAATCTGCTGTACAATCTTTCAGATGTGGCTATATAATCAACTTCAAGCCACATAATGGGCAAGCAGGAGAAAATATAAATTCCAGGTGTTAGACAAACCATTTCCCACCAAAAGCTTGGGCAGTGAGGAGACGGGTTAACAATGCATTTATAACATAACATCAACGATCGGAACACTGAATGAACAAAAAACGAGCAGAAATGGTCAATGCCCCGAGTCTTATTGAGGGGTAAAAGGATTGCGCATGAGGAATCATTTCACTGACTCCCATGTTTGTCCTCCTCCATCCCAAAAAATCAACGTGTTGCCGTGTGGCTTGGGGAGCCATGTGTGAAGATGAAGAACCAGATGAAAAATATGAAGATGAACAAATGCAGATGGAGATGAAGAATAGAGTCTAGGATAGAGTAACCTATTCTGGAAGTGCTTCGTATTTCATTGTATCAAAGTATCATTGTAGTACAAAGTATCAGAAACAACAACAATAAATATAGATCCTCTATTCTTCCTCTGCTCTATCTTACTTGTATCTCTTGAATTGAAACCTTCGGCAACTGATCATTCCTTCGAAGCTTTCATTTGATACTGTGATGCAGAGCATCCATGGCGGATATCTCTCTCTTCCTCTGTCTCTTATCTCTCCTTCTCTCTCTCTACCTTCTTTTTTTCTCTTATCTCTCTTATCATCACTCCTTCTTTTTATATAGGAAGAAGTACTTTTTTTTCTCTCGTAACAGAGAAAACTGAATATTGTTCATAAGGAAAACAGAATACAACTAACCGATTACACCTTACAGCACACGTGTTAGTTTTTGGATTTATATAACTTGGTGATCCATGTCATTCTCCATTTCAGGCGTCTCCTTCATTGATGTCGATCCAAGCTGGTCTTCATCATGAGTTCTTCACCGTTGATCATCATCTCTTTGTAGTTTTCTGCATCGCCAAGTCCTCTGCTTTCTTTTGTTTCTTGTTTTTCAACACCTGCTGTTCTTCTCCTTCAACTCTGTTCCTTTATATTTAACACCATGGTCCATCTTGCTCAACGGGAACTGATGCTTGAATTGAAGAAGAAGATAAAGAAGATCCTATCCTTAGCGGTGATGGCTGATATAAAGTTGGAGCCTCGAATGTGGCGAGTGGAAGCTCGGGCACAGGGACTTCTAGCTGGAGAAACCTGATAACTTGTCCTGCTTTCGGCCTTCTCCTGGGATCTGGATGCACGCACCACAGTCCCACCATCATCGAGCATTCCATTTCCTTCCTATCAAAGCTCGAACCAAACTTCTCGTCCGCTGCTTCAAGCATATTTCCAGCAAGGTAAAGCTGCCAGACCCACTTGTGCAGTGGGACATGAAATTCTTCATCCTGATAGGTCCTCTTACCGCAAGCGATTTGTAGAACGACGACCCCAAAGCTGAACATGTCGGACTCTCCAGTAGCCTTCCGTCCATTGAGATATTCTGGTGCCAAATAACTGTATGTCCCCACCACATCGGTCGTTTGAGTCATGAATCGGGGGTTGACGAGCTTAGATACTCCAAAGTCGCCAAGCTTAGTGTTGAAATCGATGTCTAGCAAGATGTTGGCAGCTTTTATATCTCTGTGAAGAACACATTGCTCTAGATCTTCATGAAGATAATTAAGGGTCAATGCCAGGCCTAAAGCTATCCTGTTCCTTACATCCCAAGGAAGAACTTTTCGAGCTCCGAAGAGACGATTATCAAGGCTTCCATTAGGCATGTATTCATAAACAAGCAAAAATTCACCTTCCTCTTGACACCATCCAATGAATTGCACTAGATTTCGATGTATTGTGCGGTTAATATCTTCACTTCATTGACGAAGACCTTCTCGGAATGTTTGGATTATGTGAAGATTCTCTTGACAGCTGTTGACACCTATTTTTTTTTAAATAAAAAAACAAAACAACAAAAAAGAAAAACAAAAAAAAAATGCTTAGGGGTCGAGTCGGGCCGGATCTGACCTTGGCCCGGCCCACCGCCCGCCTCTCTTTCCCCTACGTGGCCCAAGCCCTCTCCCTTTGGCGCATCCCAAGCCCTAGCTGTCTTCCTCCTTCGGGCGTCCTTCGCGTGCACCCGCAAGAGAAGAGATGGCAGAGCAGAGCCAAAGCAGACAGCATCGCAGGGAGAGCATAAGGCACCGCAAAAAAAGAGGATCGGGGGAAAAACTGCGAGAAAGAGGAACCAAGAACGGAGGGAGCGGGAGAGAGGAAACGAGAGGAGGAGAAGGGAGAACGGACCGAGGCTACCATCGCCAATGCGTCTTCGGGTCACCGCTACCGCCACCGACGCGTCTCGGGCCACCGCTATCGCCACCAACGTGTCTCTCGAGCCGTTGACCGACACCGACCATTACCGTCTCCTCATAAACCAGGTAGGCGTTTCGCCAAACACTTGGTGTGCGTGTGTTGTACTAAGCTGGTCGGAGCTCCTCGATCTGTTTTGACCGAGCTCCGGCCCCCCATCCATCCTCGCTACGTTTCCTGTCATCCTGGCACACCTCATTAGTTCCCTGGATCCGTGCTCGGGCCTTGACCGAGCCGAAAACTCCCCGGATCCACAGCGCACGCAACCTATTCGATAAATTGCCAAGCTGAAATCCCCCTTGTTTTCGTTGTTTAGGGCCTCGACCACCTCTCTCTCTTTCCATTTCTCCCTCTCTCTTCTAGGCATTGATTAGGTTGGGTCCCCGGAGCTAAGTCGACGGAGAAGAGGGAAATGAAGTTGCGAGTCCTCGTGCGCGTTGTTGGAGCTCGCCCCCGAAGTGGCCCTTGCCGCCGCTGCCGAAGCCCCTATCCTCAAAGGTGGAGATTAGCTCTCCGCCTGCCTAGTCGAGGCGACACCATCGCAGCCCAGTCGGAGAAGCTGCCGGTGCTTTTGACGCCGTCGCAGCTTCCTCGGTTGCGACGAGCGTCGCGGACCAAGGGGGAACAAGTCGAGCTAGGCCGGATCCGTGATCTAGCCCGCTCGGCCGCTTTGACTCCGCGCAGCCAACAGCCCGAGTTAGTTTGGGTTGTGCGCTTGCAGGGAGCCCTTTTATTGTAAAAGGAGGATTGGGCTTGTCGGCCGGGGCCTAATCCGGATGAAACAAAGGCCCGACCAGCCATGGTCGGGCCTTGCCCATTCTCGGGCAAAGGCCCTAACCGACCCGCCCTCAACAGGGCTGGACCCGTGGGTCTAACGACCCACCCCGACCGAGTCAAACCCGGGTTCGCCTTTGACCGGACCCAACTTGGCTCGGCCGAGAAAAAAAAAAAAGATACATATATTTTTTCGAAAAGAAAATAAAAAATATCTTTTTCGGAAATTTTTTTTAAAAATCTAAAAATACAGGATTTGGTTGGGAATTGCCATGTCTTGCCTTCTTAGTGTAATTAAGCCTTTATTTGATCATATATTGATTATATCACATGTTTAATTTGCATATTTAATTATATTTGCGGATGTTTAATTTCACGTGCTCAATTTTACTGCAATTAGAATCTTGGTAGCTATGATTATTATCTTAATAATTGCGTACCTATATGATCACCTCACATGTTAGTGGATATATGTAAAATCAATTTAAATTGCTTGACAAAATTTTTTTCTTTTATAATGAACAAGATTAGGTACCGAAATGGCACTAATCAAGTCTCCGACCTTAGATTCTCTCGGTTCCGTAGGAAGTGAGGTATATTCCCATGCCTCACTTGATTTCTAGCCGACTCCAATAGGCTAGTGGCAACTCTTTTTTGCGAAAATTCTTAAGAATACCCCAATGTCGCGAGAGGTATGGGCTTGGGAGAGCTCGTGCCTAATCATTGGCCTTAGGTCCGTCCTTTAGGCAATACCCTTAAACCTGTTCCCTTCCTCGAGGGGTAGGTCGCGACACCTTGGCGACTCTGCTGGGGAACATGGTTTAAACTTTAGAGGACTTAGGTCTAAATCTATCTTGTTCAAAAATAATTTTTGTTTGGCAGCAAGGATTCAAGGCACATGCCTAACATTTCAGTTGCTAAATGTTCATGCAGTTGGAGTTATAAAGGGAGAAGTGATCGTTAACCCCTTGTTTTGCAGGTGTAGAGTTGTGAATGAATGTTCACATTTTTGAATTTTTGAAGTGTTGCTTGTTTATAAACTGTTGAGTATGTATTATTTGCACCACACTACACTAGCACACATTACCTGCCGCTGGACTTGGGCCGCATAGGATCACTTATGATGGTGTTGAGGTGGATACCACTCCGACTACAACCATGTAGTACGAGTCGCCCTTCTCAACTCCGAAATTTCCTTCTTGATGTCAAAGGTCCATACCTTGGTCTACGACCACAAGACACGGGTTAGCCTTTTGATGAAGTTGGAGTCATGGGTAACACGACCTAGCCGCGATCTTGTTGGTTCGGTCCGGTGATCTTATGGCTCCATTTTGGGTTGTTTAGAGTAGAAATCGAACCACATCCCATGTGTATGTCTATGTCAAAAAAAAAAGGAGAGAGAAGTCGTCACCCATTGTAAGTATCACTTTCCTTTTTATTTGCTCATTTTGTATTGAACTTTCATTTTAAAATCCATGGAGACTAATCGAATACCCTCTGTGATGTGGGCTTATAATTGAAAAAAATGGCAATCACTCTTGATAAGTGAACATTGAATGCAAGTTTTAAACTCCTTTGATTTTGCCCCATTGCACGCATGGTTTTGTTTAAATTTTCAATTATGGGCTCAAACTCATATCTTGTCCAAAAACCTTTCAAGTCGCGATTATATATTGGGGCACAAAAATTGAAATTGCATTTTTAATCAAATTCTCTCATTCTCACATTTTGGGACTGAAATGCAAATCACATTTTGTGTACAAATTTCTTAAAATAGAAGTCATTTCGTTTTTCTAGGAGTAAAATCACAAATTCATTTTTCAAAAATCAATGCCACTTTTGCATATGAAACTTTTAGAATAAGAGTAGACGTTTGATTGATGGCTGCGGATCGATTTTTTTAATGATGTATTCTCTTATGATTAAATCTTGGCAAAATACTAAATCCCCGTAATAGGGATTATGGGGCATGTATGATGTATCGTCTCCTCGATTTTTTTTGTAAGAAGTGACCTCATTGAGAGATTAAGATATCATTTTCTCATTCAGATACTGACATTTGTCGTCTTTTTGCAGGTTATGTGTGATATTTCTTGACATTCTCATGTTTGACTCCATAGAGAAGTGAATTCTAGAGCTAGGACAAGAGTTGATTTTTACTCTTATCTATACAAGAGTTTTTTGTATTTTATCATTGCTTTTATTCTTGTTAAAAATCATGTTTTCCATTTTGGGTTTTGATTGCAAATCCAATTGATGCTTTTGTAAATCACGCGACTCACATTTTTTTTAATGATGGAATTCAATTTCATGAAAATCATCCTTTTAAAACCAAACACATAAGTGTTTCAAACGAACCTTTACGTCTACTTTCAAAATGTTTTGAAAATGAATTTCAAGAAAGCTTTGCTTAAGGCCCCCTCTTCACGTGGTCACTTTCTTAGGTAAAATGAGGAGTTTATTTGAGATCGGCATTTGCCCCTTGTAAAAGATAAAAGTGTAGGCTCATGGAACTCGAGGAGCATGCATGTGTCGAGGCTTTGTGGGCGCCAATCTTCCATAGAGGCGAAATGAAGCTGAATTCCGTTCTAGGAAGTTTCTTTATCTAGAGGTTGGGCATTGCCATCACCAGATTTTTTACAAGCTTTATCAAGAGCCGCATCACATTACTAAAAGACTAGCACTAGGACTCTCATGTATATTGGCAATTAAAACATTTGAACATTTGGCTGCAAGAATTTTCTACAATCAACTTTGGAGATTCGTGTCACAAAATGCTACTTTGTTATATGCTTTATCACAAGGAAATGAGGCAAATGCCTCAGGTGCCAAAAATAGTCCATCAATCTCGTTCACATTGCATGATGAGACAAATGATAGGAGTTGCCAAGCATCCAAAAAGGCGAATTTGAGGGAAGAGTAAATTGTAACGATTCCAATTATCCATTTCTGATACTGTATCTGACATGACTTCCTTTTCATTATCAAGGAGACATCAAGAGTAAATACAAGAAATGTTAGCACTCAATGGATAAAAGCAAGTGAAGGGTAATAATGTATTGTTTCCAACATTTTAATTCCTAAAGATTTTTGCACTAATATATTCTTTCACATTCTTTACAAGGTTACCAAGTCACCATACCGCAGGTAGGTACCATTCTTCTCAAAATTAAATAAAAAAAATGGAGAATTTCCGCTACAAAAAAGAACCTTGGCACTTTCCTAGAAACAAGCACAAAAATGAATAATTGAGAAAAGAAAAAAAACTTCCTACAAACTTTTTGAACATCCTTTTTATCTCAAAATTGTTTTCTCGTTTTGTGGGTTATTCATTTTGAATCAAATTTCCCTATGGAGATTGATCTACTCAGATGATCTCAACAGAGTGAAATGGAGACGTTAACCATGCCAAACAAGAAGTGCTTAGAATAAAGAAATGCAAGTAATTTCTAAACACATCCTTCAAACACTTTTGAGAGTTGAGTGAAAAGCGACATTCTTCTAGGACGAATGATTCATTCGCATTGAGCGCAAAGATCGAAATGATAAAGGTGTTTCCTTCATCAATCCCAAGCACCGTACTAATCTCTTGCTAGCCCTTTCGGCTAAATAAAGATGATCTTTCAAAATACCCCTGTGGAGAACGACCCTACATTGGGATAGCATAGGAAGTTACGGTCGTGTTGTAGAGCGAAAGATTGAGAAAGATTCTATTACTTTCACTTGCATCAATCTTCTGGTGATAGCTTCAGAGGAATTTCATCATAGCTTGACTCATCCCATGGTGAAGAAGAGCATTTCTTTAATTGGTTCTTGGTTTGTTACCGGTATTGAAGGCAGTTGCTTTTCTGTATCAGGATATGATTATGGGGAGAAGAAGCGCATTCCTGCTTGGTGTGACAAAATCCTCTATCGTGACAACTGGTCCTCTTTAGTGTCGAATGTAGCTTGGAGTGTCCCATTGTCACATCTATATTGCAGTACGTGCAACTTCATTTGTGCCCACTTAAATTTGGGGAATTCAGTGTAAAATTAATGCTATTTCTTTTTTGAAGGTATGAGGCTTGTATGGATGTGACTGACAGTGATAACAAACTTGTACGCTGTAAGTTCAGTGCTGAAATTGCTCATGTTGATCGATTAGTTAGGAGACAAGAGTTTAGGAATATAGTGAAATCAAATGAAAACATCAGGACCATGCTAGCAGAAATGCGTTGTGTTCCGGAAATTGTTGTGAGCACCGACAGCATAATTCTGAAGAACCAGGACACTTTCATTTTAAGGATCACCAACAGATGTGTTTTTTTGATCTAAAATTTCAATATGTTAAATTACAAGATGCGATGAACAACTTTTGTGAATGAACTCTTTTGAAATTCGAACTCTAAGAGTTGATAAAAATCCATTGAACACCAAAAGGTCATAAGTTCCAGCACAAGTAGAGGTTCTATTCTGCAAATAACGAGGCTAGAATCTTAATATTTTAAATCCATAAAATCTTGAGTAAAACATATGTCATAGATGTAGATGTCTAGAATATTTTTCAAGAAGGAAGTAACTTCAAAATCGTAGCACATTTCGATCCACAAAAATGGCAAACATCGAGCATCCAGTAAACTGAGCCGGGAGAAATCCACTAAATTAGGCTAAACCACCCTCATTAGTGCTAATCCGACCAATTAGATTAACACTAATCCATCTTAAGGATAATATAACTAAGCTAGATTAATACCAATCCATATTAAGACTAATCTCACTTAATATTAATTTAACTAAGCTAATTAGCATTAATCTAATCCCCTAAGTGCAATTAACATTCTAATTAAGGATTAGGGAGTTAATTCACTGGAATTCAACGGCGGTGGGTCACGGCGACGGTGGCACGACAGTGGTGAGGACTTGAGACTACCGCGTCTCTAACGGAGGCCTAATGGCGAAGGAAAACAACCCACACCCACAAGCTCACGGCTTGTGGCTGGTTTGGTTATGTGGAAGGCTGAGTTGGAGGAGTTGTGGTGGTGCTGGACACGAGCTGAGGTCATTGTTGGCGCAGCTAGCTGGTGATGCAACGAAGGAAGTGGTGGAGGTAGCTATGTGGTGAAGAACTGAAGATGGTGTGAAGAAAGGTGCTAGTGGGTGTGGGTGGTGAAGATGGGAAAATGGAGGGGAAAGAAATGTGAGATAAGAACTGTGGGAAAAGAAAAAGAAAGAAACGGCTGAAGGGGGAGGGGGAAAGAATGCACGTATGGGGGAAAAACTTGGAAAGAGAAAGGGAACAAGGGAGAGAGAAGGTCAAACAAGGAGCCAATGGGTGAACAAGAGAAATATCTTGCACTCAAGTGCAAGACCACAAAGTCTTCAGCCCCCTTTTAGTCAAGGCATGCACCAATGGGCAAATTTCCTTCATTTCCCTGACCAAATAACTTCAATTTAGTGGCCAAAATTCTCCTACACACAGCCCATATAGATTTCTTTTCTTTTCTTCACATTTCAATCCATTTTGAAGGCCAAAAGTCCCTTAATTCTGCCCACAAAGTCCATAGGTCCTCCAATGGTTGATTTCTTCTCATTTCTTCATAAAACAAAGTGTTTTTGGAGGCCAAATAAATCCCTTGAGCAGCCCCTACGAATTTCCACCATTTTCTTCACAAAACAATTCAAATTGGTGGCCAAAAACTCAAGCAAAGCTGCCCATCCGAATTTCCTTCTAATTAATATTGCTGAATTTAATTTTTCCGCCAAAATTTTGGGCTCGACGGAAATTTCCTGAAAGACGAGACGAGGTCCTAAAAATAAATTGTGACATGTTCAAACGTTCAATTCCCGAAACTAAATTTAATTTCGTGGTTAAAATCGACCGGACACGATATTAGCACGACCTAACTTATCGGGTAGCTTTTAGGGATTTTATTGCGTTTGACCCATGATCGATAATTTTCAATCCATGTTTGTGCATCTTGGACTTGTAGGTGACTCTCGGTTGTCCTAAAAATCGCAAGGTTTCAATTACGTGTCTCGAGTATAATTTCGATAGAAAATTGGGTTAGTGCCGTCCGACGCGAATTTCGCAATCATGTGGAATCACCCGCAATTCAATTACGTGATTCTGTCGAATCGACCTATATCCGATCACTAATCGATTATAACGGTGTCGTATTGATCCTTGCCGATTATTACGATCGAGCGATCGTTTTCCGATCGAATTCTCAAGTCTGTTGCGTTTATATCCCTTAACGGCTTCACCTGATAGATCAATTAACTCATGAGTGGTCAATTCAAAAAAAAAAGGACCATAGACGCATCGACGAAATGGCCATTTCATATATTCGGGACGGGTCGAATTTTCAGGATGTCACATAAGATACCCAGGATAAGGAAGTGATTTTACAGTTGATAATCCAAGGAAGTAGCTCCACCGAAACACGGAGCCACAAGATCCGGGTGCGTCACTGCTATTCATCCAAGACGCTTCATGTGGACGCAAAGTTGGATGGTTCCAGAAAAAGTCAAGGTGGTTCAGTTTACCTGCCAGAACATCGGCAGAACAGCAATTCTACTGACGTTGACAACTTCAGGAATTCGCACAACCCTTGAATGCTCAAGAGGGAATGAGATATTCTTTTGGGACCTTATGCGTCCTTACCAACCGCACATTCTATGCTGATGCTGAAGGTTTCCTCAGATTCATGCGAAGCAAGCAATATCCGGATGTAAATACTCAGCTTCTTGCTTCTAGGAGCAGGTTCAAATTCTTTTACCGTGCTTTCAGATATTTCTTCAACTAGATTGATCATCTTCTATTCTTTAACTAATGACATGTTTGTCAAGGCTGTACAATTTTGTTGGCAAAATAGCTCTTTTTTCTTTTACCATAGAGGTGGAAATTTGGAAAGTAATCGGGAGAAGATTTTGGGTGCATGGTGATATTGTTTGTGTATAATTCCTGGGGAGATGCAAAATCTTTCCTCAAATATAAGGGAATGACTTATTAAGCTTCCATGATGTATCTTGTTCTGTACAGAGCATATTCTGTCAGTAAATTGTGCATTTTCAGCTTTAGCCAGAAGAAGTTCTGGTTACCTGCTGAAAGATTAAGTCAGGAGTGACAAAATGCTTAAAGTCCAGTGGAAGTTGGAGTTTTTTGTTTTGCAGTGGTTGTTTTTCTGATTGAACAATGGGCATAATGAAAGAAAAAAAAAATGAAACGTGCTTGTTTACATATAAACTAGCATGAAATTAAAAAAAAAAAAAACTTCAACTCTTGACCGAAAGAAATTTATCAAATTCAGAAACAACTTCTGGGCACAACAATTCCTCTGCTGCTGCCTCCAGCATTCTTACAGTAAGAAGTGGCTTGTGCAGTAAGGTACTTGAGTTCTATATTCTGTAATGCAATGCCTGAGCACGGATTTGTCGGGCTACAGACGAAATTCATAGCAACTGGTGTGGCCGAGGTTCCTTTGATGTTCTTGTATGTAACTTGGCTAATCTTCACACCTGAATTCTGCAGAGAGAATAAAACGAGCGATACGAAAGGAAATATAAGTCACGTGAGGTTGATGATGGTTTGTTCAGAATCGTGGTCAACCAAATTTCATCCAATACAAATGAAGATTTTCTTCGATGAAGATCTGCTGAAGGTTAAGCAAGTACCTGATTAGGGCAATTTGTGATGCCTGGACAGTAATTTTGGTCTATGATGATGGGGTTAAACACATTTTTCATGAGGATGTTCCTGAAAGAAATGGTTCTAGCAAATCCAGTGCTTGGCCTTGCCCATGATTTGATCCTCACTCCATTCTGAGTTCCTGTGAAAACTGCACCTGTTACTGTCACATTCTCAACTCCTTCTTCATTCGCATTCCCTGCCAGACTTCCAATGCTGCATTTTGTTTTTGTCGAATTCCACACGTTATTTAGTGATATTGTTAATGTAAAACAACAAGACAGTTAAAGAGAAATTTAGTAGATCAGTTGGGCTACTGATTTCAGGATTGGATAGTATGCAGTTACCCGAAGTCGCAAACACGAGAATATCCAACCACGTTGTATAGAATACCGTAAATTAGAGATATCCTCAGTCCGTATGGAGGTCAACTATTTTATGGAGAAATCAAATCGATGATAACACAAATAAAACCACTCCGTACTGAAAACTTGACAGGAATCAAAGGTATATCAATCTCTTCAATTGTCAATGATTTTATTTGTGTACCTGATGCCGTGCCCGGGGCCACACACAACACGCTGGATCCAGACATTCTTGGAGCCTGGACCAATGGAGATGCAGTCGTCACCGGTCATGAAGGAGGAGGAGGCAATGGTTACTCCGGTGGAAGACCTGATGTGAATGCCGTCGGTATTGGGGCTTTGCGATGGTGCTCTTATCCTCACGTTCTGGATAAGCACATTCATGCAGTTGTTAATTGTGATGTGAATACTCTGGCTGTTCATGGATGTTATGCCACTGATCACGACATTGCTCGACCCTTCCAACGAAATCGACTGCCCAAAAAAAGACATGAAAACGAGCAATATGATTATCCTGTGTCATTTGGGCAGCTGGTTGACTATTACTGCAATATGTCGAAAACCACCAAGCAGTTCAGGAGGTGGCTACCTTCACTTAGCCATATGATGATTGTCATTCGTCAAACAATGAGGCCGATATGTCAATCACCCTATGTACTAGCAAGCGCAACAGCCGAATAATAAAAGAAAAGAAACTCGAGCGAAACAAAAATCGATCACTAAATAATATACATGCAATGCATGTGCAAGTTAATCCACACAAAGTGTGACATCCCGATATTTCAATTCTGGTTTCAATTGAATAAGTCGGGCTTTTCATCTGCGCGCCTATAGCTCTCTTCTCTGAGTTGGCCACTCACGAGATAACTAGTCTATCAGGTGAAGCCGTTAAGGAATCTAAACGCAATAGACTTGAGAATTCGACCAGGAACCGACTGCTCGACCGTATTAATCTGCAAGGATCATTACGACACTGTCAGAATCGAACAAAGATTAGTAATAAGTCGATTCGACTGAGATATGTGATCAGAGTGTGGGTGATTCCACCTGATCGCAATAACCTCGTCGACCGGCATTAGATTGATTCTTCTGTCGTTTTGGGTACCCTTTGTCTGTATTTGAAACCTCGAGATTTCTACGACAA
Organism: Eucalyptus curtisii; assembly: GCA_017140595.1. Taxonomy (NCBI): domain Eukaryota; kingdom Viridiplantae; phylum Streptophyta; class Magnoliopsida; order Myrtales; family Myrtaceae; genus Eucalyptus; species Eucalyptus curtisii. The sequence continues at coordinate 2,880,286 of CM029494.1, read as the reverse complement.
CCGAGAGTCGCCAATGTGTCGAAGATGCATTTTGTGGCTTGAAAATAATCAACCACAGGTCAATTGCGCAGAAAATTCCTAAAAGCTACCCGGTAGGTTAGGACGCGCTAAAGTCGCGCCAGATTGAAATTAACCGAGAAATTGAACTCGATTTCAGAAATTGAAGGTTCTGTTATGTCACAATTCATTTTAGGAACGTCGACTCATCCTTAGAAGATTTTTCTACAAACCGAGATTTTTGGCAGAAAAGCAAAGTAAGGCCGTTTTTGTTCGGGAAAGTCGGAGGGGTCGGTTTTGATCGCATCTTTGGGATGCAAGTTGGATCAATTGACAGGGAAAAGTCATGAGACGGACGAGGACACCTAAATGGATTTATTTGGGCTTCAATTGGATTTGTTTGTTTGAGAATCGAATGAAATTGAATGAGATTGAAGTGGGAATGTAACAAATTCGTATGCCATGGGGTGCATGACATTTTAGACCATCTGGCAAGCTTCTTGAGGAAGCTAAGGTGAGGAAAATGGCTGAGAAGTGAGGGACAAGGCTGGTGGGGGCAAGAGAGAGGAGAGCAAGACAAGTGTTGAGCCTAGGAGCTCTTGGGGTCCCCTCTCTTCAGCTGAGCCTTCTTCCTCCTTGAAGCATGGCTTTCTCCATTGATGAGGTGTAGAGAGAGCTTGAGAAACCAGAGAACACAGAGCAGCAGCCCCCCTTGCCGGTCGCACCAGCGCCCAAGCCACCGGACCTCTTTTCTCCTTTGTTTTCCCCTCGTTCCAGTTTCTGCTCCAGCCGACCTTTTTCCAAAGATCCGTATAAAAAGTTAACTTTCCGGTTGAACCAGTGAACGAGCCACCCATCTCTACGAAGAGGACATCCAGACCGTTCCAACAAGACCAACCTCGTCCTGAAAGGATCCGCCGTCCGTCCGGTACGCCGTCGTGAAGTTACCGATCGCCGGTCCGTCGGTCCGCCTGGCAGTTTGCCCGGTTTCGCCATTTCAGCGTTTTCTTCCGTTTTTCTTCCATTCCAACCCTACCTCCACCCATAACAACCACCAGCAGGTCCCCCTCAACCCCGAGTGCTGCCGGTTGCCGGCCAACCCTCGCCGGAGCTCCGGCCAAGCCGTTCAACTCAGTTTCTCCTCCGGCAGGGCTGTTTTTCAGTGTTTTCAGTGGGAGTCCGAGCTGTGGTTGCTGTGTTGAGCTTGAGACCGCCTTGGATCATTGTTGTAGAGGTCTCGGTGCGTAGCCACCGTCGTCGCCGCCGCGCGTCGGTGCCTCCGGCCCGCTTAACGGGTGAGTTTAGCTCCTAATCATTCGATTAGTGCCTAAACTTGCTTAGGGTTAGTTTAGTTAGATTTAATTCTAGTTTAGGTGATTAAATTAAGTTGTATTAGCTCTAAGATAGGTGGTTAGATGGATGGATTAAATTAGTTTAGCTTAATCTTGCTTTATTTGCTTAATTGTGCCTATGTGTTTAATTAAGCTTGTTTTGCTTAATGAATTGTTTGATTGTTTTAATTAATGTTTTTAATGATTTCTGAGTTTAAATTATCATTTATTAAATTCTGGAAATTTACTGTTCACTCGACACTATTCACGAGGCACTGTTCACGATTACTGTTCACGAGGCACTGTTCACCCGAGAACGAAAAGTTTCTAATTTCATGTGGGTTTAATCCTATGAAGTGATTGGATGTGTTATTGCATAAACATCTGCATGAATTGAATGATGATTTGTGCAATTGTGTGGTGATTGGAAAATTGGATTTTATTCAGAAAATCCCGGATGTCGGTTTGGACACCGAAAATGGATTTTAAGTATTATATCAAACAAAATGGGGGTTTGAAAAAGGAAAGTATCGTTTTCTGGTTCGAATTGACGTGTACCCACGCACGACTACTTTCGCGGATGTTTTTTTTTTTTAATACGAAGAAAAGAGGCCGGGATTACTATTTTAATCGAGGCATTTGAGTGAAATGCAAAGTATCCCGGGCCGATAATGAATTGTCGTGTGTTGGCTAATGAGGAACCGTCCCGAGCTGTTGAGCTAGACGTGCCCCTATATGGGATGCCCGCGCAATGGATGTCGGTCGCAGAGAGGCCGGGCCGACCGGACCGATGCTCCTTCGGGAATGCCGTCGACGTAGTGACGAAGCCGTGCTCCAAGGGGGAGACGATGCTCCTTCGGGAATGCCGTCGACGTAGTGACGAAGCCGTGCTCCACGGGGGAGATGATGCCTGGTTAAACACCGGTAGATAGCCGAATCGAGTAGGGCTATGCCCATGTGTGGCAGTGATTAACAATTGGAACGCATGTTGAGTGTTATTGATGCGCCGGATTATGGGATAAAATTGTGTGGCACGGAATGGGACGTGTCATAACGATTTGGTCTTATAATCAGGACCCATGTGATTGACTGAGATGAGTAAGGCGTTTCAATTGTTGTATGCATTGAATATATGCATTGTGTTTATGAACTGTGATAATGTGCAAGAATGCATGAGAATCATGGCATTTGTGATTTCAGTCATGCAGAGTTAAGCACATTGTTTATGGCACGCACGCATGACTCGATAACGTGCAGGGTGTGGCAATGGCCAGGTGAGATCGCTTGCGATGCGACTCGCATGTGATTGATGAAATGTATCATCTAATGGCCATGTGCATTGCGTGTATCGTGTTGAATTATAACGTGCAGGGTATGGCATAATGGGTAAGGTTGTATGCGAATCGACCGTTGGTTGTTGCTTGTTGTGGGGTAGTTCTGGATAGATACCCTGAGTTGAGTTGGTGTACTAACCGGGGCTTAGGGGTGGAACTCGCTGAGATTTATATCTCACTCGGGTTATTGAATAACCATTTTCAGGTCCCTAGTGTGAAGAGCCAGGAGCTTGAAGCGGAAGGGTCAGGAGCATAGGTGGCTCAGTAGTTCTTTATGACATAGACCTTATGTATAAGCTTGAAGTGTTTATAAAAGTGTATTTGATTCGAAACTGGTTGTCCTGCTTTTCTATCCCATGTATGTTGTTGTCAGGGGATTAGTTAATTCGCTTCCGCATGTGCAATAAAAGAAAAAGGGTCGGCGACGAGTCCTGGGAACGTCGCGAAATTCTATCGACCACCAAGGGTTGCGCGCGCGCTCGAGGTTCGGGGCGTGACACAAAGTTAGTAGAACTCACCCTAGCTCCCACGGGGCAACTCTTGCCAGAACTCTTGCAAGCCCAGTAACCAGAATCTCGTGCATTGAGAGTCCCTCCATGAACCCTAACCCTCCTTACCTTAATGAACAATATCCAATGCCCCGAATTCCCCAAACTCCAGTAATTTGACGGAGCTATTAGAGTCCCCGCGATTAGAAACAAGATCCTATTCTTGCACGGTCCAGTGAACACCACCGGTTTCAGCACGAAGTTTCCCTGCGGGACATAGACCGTGGCTGGCACGGCCGAGCCACAGGCCGACGACCACGCTCTTTGGAATGCCATGGTGGAGTCAGTCCTCCCGTCCGCCTTTGCCCCATAGCTCAGCACATTATACGAGGCTGCTTCCGATTGTTTTAGAGATGTGGCCACAATGAGAAAGAATGATACTAAGAGAAGCCATGAACTGTTTATGGAGCTATTAATCACGAGGAACGACTTTGCCATTTTCTTGGAGTTCTGATGGGAAGTGTCACCGACGAGTTGGAAGAAGAGAAGGAGGCTATTTAAACCCTACGGCGTGGTATATTATAAGATGCGTCTTCACATGTTAATGTGATAATTTCGCATTATTTTTATAAATTTCTATATTTCCATTTTATGTTGCATGTATCTGATGAGTAGAATGCAAGTGAATTAGATGCTACGCTCACATTATCACGTACTCGACGTAGTTGCATGCGACGTACGGTGGTTCTGTGCCGTCTTTTCTTGCATATTTCGTGCTTTGAGGAAGTCCATGTGAGTGAGCTGTACCAAATAACATGGCTAGGACCAAGTTTGTGGACCGAGCATCCACGGTCGACGGCAAGAACGTATGCGAACTTGGAGAAGCACATCATGGAGGAGACGGCCTATTAAGTTGCATAATGTTCAGGAATAACCATCACAAGGCGTCACAGATTATAAGTCAATAGACATGATGATGTCGAATACATTTTGTATCTTCAAGCTTCCATGCCTAGCACTTGATAGGAGGACAAAACTCCGGTATGCACCCGATACATGTTCGATGTGGGGATTTGCAGAAATCAAAGATATAGAAAGAAGTGAATCCCCATATACAGATAGAAGGGTTGAGAAATGGACATCGACATGCTTGTCCTAGCACCGTACGAGAGTCAAGTGCGCCGTGGTTTATTCTGGAAGTTTTAAGTTATCGGAGAACGATGGAGGACACGTGGTATCTCTGGTCCTGGAGACAAGGTAGACAGCTGTGTTTTGTGGTTGCTTAGCATCGGAGGTTGCTTAGCGTCTGAGTTTCTTAACACATGACATCGCCAGTGAATTTAATGCGCATGTTCTGGTGTTCCTTTGACGATGAGTCGCACAGAGATGAGCTCACTTTATGTGTAGTTAGACTTTCATGTCCATATAGAGGAAGGCTATGTGTAGTTAGACTTTCATGTCCATATAGAGGAAGGCCATGTGAGACCTGAAGAGATTCCGGAGAAGATTAAGGAGCGCCAATCTTGTAGTTGGCAGTCGTGAGACACAATTTTGACTTAAACAAATAGGCTGTGGTGGAACTGCCCTCTCCGGAGGCACCGGTTCAGTTCCATAAAACTGAAATTAGTAAATTTCAATCCGGCTTTTAGTTCTAGGTGTAGAATCACCCACTCGAGTTTGATTAATTTTTTATTATTTTATTTCTTGAAATTATGTTAAAAAAAAAACCTAATCTATCTCCCATTTCAGAATTCACTCGCACAAATAGGCACGCACGGCTCCTATTTCACTTGACACGTAAGGAAGATGACAAGAAAAAAATAAAAATACAATGGCATTTGCTCATTCCAACCAAATTGGAAAAATCTTTGTAAAGCCTACAATGTTACACATAACGCATTAATTATAGAAATGTCTTGATTATCAATAACATCTTCAATTGCGTCTTGAACATTGACAAATTAAAAAAACTGAACATGCCGCTAGTTACACTGGCTTAATCAAGAACTAAACCGGACTGGTTGGTTTGGTCCATTTGGTTTTAGGAGGCATCCGTTTGGTTCCCGATTCCGGAAACAAGGAGTTAGCCCCCTCTGATTCGATTTTCAGTTCTTGCGCGGGAGTCAACCTCCACTTTACAGCTCAATTCAAAACATTTTTTAATGAGTGGCAAACCCTTAGAGTAACCCTTAAGAGATGCATTGATAGTCCCCGCTCACCCTTTTACTTTAATAAAAAAATATGTTAGTCAAACAGCCAACGTTTTTGAATCCGGATGGACCAGCCGGTTCAACTAGCTTGAACCGGTCGTTTTATCTAATCCAGTCAAACCAACCAAAACAATTGGTCTAGACTGAATTAAATTCAGTTGGACCGGTGTTTGGTTTCATTTCGGCTAATCCGAGGCTCATGGTTATAGCTCGGATACATATAATATCATATGGGCCACTTCTCAGCGAAAGCAAGAAAAAGCCCATTCTTTGCCCATGCCAAACCATTTCATAATATGGAAATCCTTTTCCGACTTTTATTACAGGAAAAATATTAAACACCATGCGGGGAACCAAGCCGGTTCATGCCTATGCTGGCAAAACAAATGAACTTTGAAGGATTAGTTCAATAGACAATATCCGAAGTATCGGAAATCTGAGAATGCCCATTCATGTCTACGCAAAGTAAGGCTTTACAATCTTTCATATGTGTCTATATCATCAACTTCAAGCCACAAGCGGGAGAAAATATAAATTCCAAGTGTTGGACAATCCATTTTTCCCCAAAAGCTTGGGCAGTGAGGAGACGGGCTAACAATGCATTTATAACATAACACCAACGACCAGAAAACAGAACGAACAAAGAACAAGCAGAAATGGTCAATGCCCCGAGTCTTTTTTGAGGGGTAAAAGGACTGTGCATGAGGATGCATTTCACTGACACCCATGTTCGTCCTCTTCCATCCCAAAATTCAACGTGTCGCTGTGTGGCTTTGGGAGCCATGGTCCATGTTGCTTAACAGGGTCTGATTCTTGACTAGAAGAAGAAGAAGGAAATCCTATTCTTAGTGGTGATGGTTGACATAAAGCGGGGGCGTCGTATACGGCGACTGGAAGCTCGGGCACAGGAACTTCTAGCTGAAGATACCTAATAATTTGTCCTACTTTTGGCCTACTCTTGGGATCTGGATGCACACACCACATTCCCACCATCATCAAGCATTCCATTTCCTTCCTATCGAAGCTTGAACCCAGCCTCTCGTCCGTTGCTTCGAGCATATTTCCGGTAAGGTAAAGCTGCCAAACCCACTTATACAATGGGACATGAAATTCTTCATCCTGATAGGTCCTCTTACCACAAGCAATCTCTAAAACCACGACTCCGAAACTGAAAATGTCAGATTCTCTAGTAGCCTTCCGTCCGTTGAGATATTCTGGTGCCAGATAACCGTATGTCCCCACCACATCAGTTGTTTGAGTCTTGAAACGAGGGTCGACAAGTTTAGATACTCCGAAGTCCCCAAGCTTAGTGTTGAAATCCTTGTCTAGCAATATGTTGGCTGCTTTTATATCTCTGTGAAGAACGCATTGCTCTGGTTCTTCATGAAGATAATTAAGAGCCAATGCCAGGCCTAGAACTATCCTGTACCTTACATTCCAAGGAAGAACTTTTCGAGTTCCAAAAAGATGACTATCAAGGCTACCATTAGGCATGTATTCATAAACGAGCAAAAATTCACCTTCCTCTTGACACCATCCAATGAATTGCACCAGATTTCGATGTATCGCGCGGCTTAATATCTTCACTTCATTCATGAAGACCTTCTTGGAATATTCGGATTCAGTGAAGATTCTCTTGACAGCAACTTGGCGATCTAAACTGTTCACAACTCCTTTATAAACATGGCTAGACCCTCCTGATGGGAGAACGGTAACAATTCGAACAATATCGAATTAACGCATCGGAATAAAATAATCTCCCCTCTTGTGTAAACCTAATAGGAATCGATATAGTAGAGTAAAATAAATACCAAGCACGCGAACACAAAACGATTTTTTACGTGGAAAACCTCCTCGATGTGAGGAGATCAAAAACCACGGGACCGAAGTCCACCCGAAAATCTTCACTATCAACAAAATTGGGTGAACAATGTTCTTCTCTAGCAAATACTAGAGGTACATAGCAGCAAAGAGTTCAAGAACATAATTCTTGGCAATACACATGAATTTCACAAGAGATCAAGGATAAATCTGACAAAAAACGCAGGTTTTGATCAATCCACGAAAAACTTGATGGAGGCAGTTTCAAACGAAACTCAAACCGTTTAGATTCGAGAAAATTGCGCCACGAAGATGCTGACAAAATTTCAGCTCAATCGGACCACGAATCGACCTCCGATGCCAGTTTGATGTAAATCAGATATTGCCTCAACCCCCAGATTTTCTGCTTTCTCTTTTTCTCTTGTTAGTATTTCCTTTTGTGGCTACCACTCTGAAGATAGTGAGAAACCTTATTTCTCCATATAACTTATTATATGGGCTCAAACCCTTTTTCGGCTTGCAACTCATTGGGCTTCATCCACGTAGGAGTGAACCCAGCTAACACCTCCTTGGCCGAGTCTTCGATCCTGTGAGAAGCTATTTGTAGCTTCAACCAACTCTTGATATGAGAATTTGAGCGGCAATGCTCTTATCTCTTTCTCCATGTCGGTCAGAGCACAAAGCTTATATTTTTTCCTCATTTTGATTATAAATAGGCAAGACCCCGCTGAAATAATTAGCATTAGACTTGCTAAAGGAGCAGTGATAAATGTGAACAACCTATAGATTCTGTAGTGTGCCCACTCTACGGATGAATTGGTCGACGGATGAATTGATGTGTCTCTCCCCATCGCCGCCACAAGCAGCTGAAATGCCAATTGCGGCCGATTCAGGAAGAACCTGAGCAAGATCAATTTGGCAAGAAAGCGAGGGGCTTTTCTTGTCCAAAGAAACCGGGTCGTTAGCAAACGACCAGAACACGCTAAGATTCTTGCTAGTAGAATTATAGGTCACCACAACATTAGTTGCATTTCCTACGTGTGATTCAGGATCCCAAGGAGAATGAACAATCGAAGAGATCGAGTTTACGTTGATTCCTATGTGCCGCTCTGGAGGGTCAAATTTTGTGTTGGCAAAAGTATCGAACTCAACCATCACAATTTGGTTCCGAGGCCCATCATCGACTGTGCTGGCATTGAACAGTCCGAGAAACTGACTAGCCGAGTTGGGTGGGATTGTAAAGCTTGTAGGAGCAAGAAAAAGGGCTAGGCCGTCGCTGTATTTGTTGCGATGGAAAGGTTCGATGAAGAAAGAAAAATGGGTAGAGAAATCTGCTTGTCTCCCAGTAATAGAATCTCTAATATAAATGGGTTTGGAATACTGAATGCGGCCAACCTTAAATTGCTGTTGACTGAGGCCTTTGGGGGGTCAGATCAATGAATCCATACGTTACTGCAACCGCAACTCCTTCGTAGAGTATGTCATTTGAGTTGTCGCGAAAGCTGCTTATATTGAACTGAACGGGACTGACATATGGGATAATAGGGTAGCAGACGAGGGAGAAGACAATTAAGTGAGCGTGAAAAGAAAGAGAACAATACGTCGCATGCTGCATGCTACACATGGTTTATACAAGTGCAAGGACGAGGTTCGTGCTCGTTTGTCCATTGGTCCAGATTGGTGCTATACCGGGGTGCTTTATAGGGGACCAAATGTTCCCAACAGCGGCTTGGACACGGTGAATAGATCGACAATTTCTCCGCTGTTTCCACTGAAGACTATATGGAGAAGGAAGACTTTTGAAACAATGACCCATGGCATTCGCTCTCCGACAACAGCCCCCTCATCCCAACTAGTAAACTGGTGGCAATAATCACTCCTATCATTTCTAGAAGTCCATGCTCAAGATAATTACAGAAAAAAAAAAATACTTGGATGAATAGTCTAGAGAGTCGTAAAAAATATCTGAGATATATCTAGAAGAGTTTCTAGATAATATCTAAGATATTTTATAAAAGTCATCATGCGAAATGTGGAAGTCCACGCAAGTTGCCGTAGATTTTTTCCTCGAAATGGCGGTGGAAGAGGGCTATAAACGGCCAACCGCTCTCCCCTTGAAGGTCACGTCCAGCATAAGAATACAAAGTCCTATGCACATGCCTTCATGATATAAAACTCCTCGTGTCCTCCTTTGCTCCCTACTTTGCCTTTCACAATCTTCCATCTACAATATATTAATTAAAGTACTTGTTCCGTTGTTGCCTGATAAGTTTACGCACCTACACTTGTGCTCACTAAATCCTTCGCTCGCTCACTTACAAAACTAACCATATTTGTACTTCTTTGGTTGGTATTGGGCGTTTGTCCTAACCATCCTTTACAAAAATCACCTTTACAAATATTCACCCACTAAATTATGGCCAACTCTGCATCATCCTCGTTTCCCATTCTTATTTTCAATGAGAATAACCATAATTATTGGAATATTAAAATGACTACCTTCTTGATGGCCCAGAAAGGGTTATGCAACCCTGCAAGAAGGTGCAAGCATTTCGAAGGAGCAATCACATAAGGATGTAGGGGCATTGTGATATCTTGAATTTTCAATCCCGTCTCGATAATATAAAATGAGCATTTTGTCAACGCGCCTATGGTCTTTTTTCTCTGAGCTGATCACTCACGAGTTAACTGATCTATCAAGTAAAGACGTTAAGGGATATAAATGCGACAAACTTGAGAATTTGATTAGAAATTGATCGCTCGACCATAATAATCGGCAATGGTCAATACGACACCATTATAATCGATTAGTGATTGGATATAGGTCGATTCGACGGAAACACGTGATTGAGTTGCGGGTGACTCCACATGATTGCAAAATTCGCGTCAAACAATACTAACCCGATTTTTTGTCGATTTTGTACTCGGTACCCGTAATTGAAACTTTGCGATTTTACAACAACTGAGAGTTGCCGACGAGTCGAAGATGACAAACGTGGATCGAAAATTATCGACCATGGATCGAATGCGCTAAAATCCCTAAAAGTTACTCGGTAGGTTGGGTCATGCTAAAATCGCGTTCAGTCGATTTTAACTACAAAATTGAATTCGATTTCGGGAATCGAACATTCAAGCATGTCACGATTTATTTTTAAGACCTCGTCTCATCTTTTGGAAAAATTCCGTCAAGCTCAGAATTTTGCAAAAAAAATCAAATTTGGCAAAAGAAATCAAGAGAAATTCGGATGGGCACCTTTAATTGGATTTTTGGTCACCAATTTGAATTGTTATGTGAGGGATTGAAGGGAAATTCGTATGGGCTGTTGCCATGGACTTTTTGGCCACCAAAAGACTTTGTTTTGTGAAGAAATGACGGGAATTTTGCTATTGAAGGAAGCCTTGACCTTTGAGCTGAAGACTTTGTGCCATTTTCATCATAACTTGAAAATTTCTCTTGACTTGTGAGTGGCTGCATGTTTGATCTTCATAGTCCCTTGTCCCCTTTCACCTTCCCTCTCTTCTCCATGCGTGTGTGCCCTCTCCTTTAGCTGAACCCCTGTTGCTTCTTCTTCTTCTTCCTCAGCTCTTCTTCTTCTTCATTCCTCCATTTTTCTCTGTCTTTGCTGCTGCTACCCACACAACACCACCGCCGCAATTCCTTTGTGCCAGCCAGCAACCGCCGTCCGCCTGCTGCCGCGTCACTAGCTGTCACGCCCCGAATCCCGAGCACGCCACAATCCATTCCATTGGTCAATAGAAAGAGACGTCCCAGAACTCGTCAACGACCATTCATTTTAATCTTTCATTATGTTCACATCGTAGGATTGAATGATTCGATTTGCTAACCAATTTGCACATAGATTTTCTTCCCTAAAAGACAGCCCCTTTAGCTAAAACAGGGTGATTAATCAAGGCAATGAAACATCTTTATCAACCTCAAAAATAGGATAAGACATGAGTTAAAGTCCGGCCTCAACATGAATTGTTTGCACTTGGAGGCGTGTGAAATCAAACCCTTTGTTGTGCGTGAATTCCATAAATATTAGTCTTTTCCTCAACCAATACCTCAATAGATTGTAGTTGACACTCTCAAGACACAATTTTGACTTAAACAAATAGCCCGTGGTGGAACTGCCCTCTCTGGAGGCACCCGTTCGATTCCACAAACCTGGAACTAGTAAATTTTAATCCAGCTCTTGGTTCTAGGTGTGGAATCACCCACTTGGGCTTGATTGATTTTTTATTTAATTTTTAATTATTTTATTTCTAAAAAATATGTAAAAAAAAAAAGAAAACTAATCTATCTCCCATTTCAGAATTCACTCACACAAATAGGCACACATGGTTCCTATTTCACTCACGCACATGAGGAAGATGACAAGAAAAAAAATCAAAATACAACAGTGTTTGCTCATTCCAACCAAATTGGAAAAATCTTTGTAAAATCGTAACGCACTGATTATAGAAATGTCTTGATTATCAATGACATCTTCCATTCGTCTTGAACATTAATGACAAATTAAAAAATAAAATAAAATGAACATGCCACTAGTTCCACTGGCTTAAGAACTAAACTGGAATTGTCGGTTTGGTCTGATTTGAATTTAGGAGGCATCCGTTTGGTTCCTGTTTCCAGAAACAGAGAATCGGCCCCACTGATTTGGCTTTTAGTTCTTGGATTAATTTTGATCCCCTACTTACAGCTCAATTCAAAACATTCTGTAATGAGTGGCAAATCCTTAGCGTAACCCTTAAAGAGACACATTGATAGTCCCCCAACTCACCCTTTACTTTAATGAAAAAATATTTTAATCAAACAGCCAATGGACCAGCCGGTTCAACTAGCTTGAACCGGTCGTTTTATCTATCCTGTCAAACCAACCAAAGCAATTGGTCTAGACTGAATTATATTCAGTTGGACCGGTGTTTGGTTTCATTTCGTCTAATCTGAGTGGGCCACTTCTCAGCGAAAGCAAGAAAAAGCCCATTTTTGTCCATGCCAAACCGTTTCATAATATGGAAGTCCTTTTCCGACTTTTATTACAGGAAAAATATTAAACACCATGCGGGGAATCAAGCCGGTACATGCCTATGCTGGCAAAACGAATGAACTTTGAAGGATTAGTTCAATAGACAATATCCGAAGTATCGGAAATCTGAGAATGCCCATTCATGTCTACGCAAAGTAAGGCTTTACAATCTTTCATATGTGTCTATATCATCAACTTCAAGCCACAAGGGGGAGAAAATATAAATTCCAAGTGTTGGACAATCCATTTTTCCCCAAAAGCTTGGGCAGGAGGAGACGGGCTAACAATGCATTTATAACATAACACCAACGACCAGAAAACATAATGAACAAAGAACAAGCAGAAATGGTCAATGCCCAGAGTCTTATTTGAGGGGTAAAAGGACTGTGCATGAGGATGCATTTCACTGACACCTATGTTTGTCCTCTTCCTTCCCAAAATTCAACGTGTCGCTGTGTGGCTTTGGGAGCCATGGTCCATGTTGCTTAACAGGGTCTGATTCTTGACTAGAAGAAGAAGAAGGAAATCCTATTCTTAGTGGTGATGGTTGACATAAAGCGGGGGCCTCGTATACGGCGACGGGAAGCTCGGGCACAGGAACTTCTAGCTGAAGAAACCTAATAATTTGTCCTACTTTTGGCCTACTCTTGGGATCTGGATGCACACACCACATTCCCACCATCATCAAGCATTCCATTTCCTTCCTATCGAAGCTTGAACCCAGCCTCTCGTCCGTTGCTTCGAGCATATTTCCGGTAAGGTAAAGCTGCCAAACCCACTTATACAATGGGACATGAAATTCTTCATCCTGATAGGTCCTCTTACCACAAGCAATCTCTAAAACCACGACCCCGAAACTGAAAATGTCAGATTCTCTAGTAGCCTTCCGTCCGTTGAGATATTCTGGTGCCAGATAACCGTATGTCCCCACCACATCAGTTGTTTGAGTCTTGAAACGAGGGTCGGCAAGTTTAGATACTCCGAAGTCGCCGAGCTTAGTGTTGAAATCCATGTCTAGCAATATGTTGGCTGCCTTTATATCTCTGTGAAGAACGCACTGCTCTAGTTCTTCATGAAGATAATTAAGAGCCAATGCCAGGCCTAGAACTATCCTGTACCTTACATTCCAAGGAAGAACTTTTCGAGTTCCAAAGAGATGATTATCAAGGCTACCATTAGGCATGTATTCATAAACGAGCAAAAATTCACCTTCCTCTTGACACCATCCAATGAATTGTACCAGATTTCGATGTATCGTGCGGCTTAAGATCTTCACTTCATTGATGAAGACTTTCTTGGAATGTTCGGATTCCGTGAAGATTCTCTTGACAGCAACTTGGCGATCTAAACTGTTCACAACTCCTTTATAAACATGGCAAGACCCTCCTTGGCCGAGTCTTTGATCCTGTGAGAAGCTATTTGTAGCTTCAACCAACTCTTGATATGAGAATTTGAGCGGCAGTGCTCTTATCTCTTTCTCAATGTCAGTCAGAGCACAAAGCTGGTATTTTTTCCTCATTTTGATCGTAAATAGGCAAGACCCCGCTGAAATAATCAGCATTAGACTTGCTAACGGAGTAGTGATAAATGTGAACAACCTATAGATGCTGTAGTGTGCCCACTTTACGGATGAACTGGTCGACGGGGGGCGTACAACATCCAAGTCCGAAGTAAACCCCCATGAATTGATGATGTGTCTCGCCTCAAAGGTGCCACAAGCAGCTGAAATGCCAATTGCGACCGATTCAGGAAGAACTTGAGCAAGGTCGATTTGGCGAGAAAGCGAGCAGCTTTTCTTGTCCAAAGAAACCGGGTCGTTAGCAAACGACCAGAACACGCTAAGATTCTTGCTAGTAGAATTATAGGTCACCATGACATTAGTTGCATTTCCTCTGTGTGATTCGGGATCCCAAGGGGAATGAACAATCGAAGAGATGGAGTTTATGTTGACTCCTATGTGCCGCTCTGGAGGGTCAAATTCTGCGTTCACACAAGTATCGAACTCAACCATCACAATTCGGTTCCGAGGCCCATCATCGACTGTGCTGGCATTGAACAATCCGAGAAACGGACCAACCGAGTTGGGTGGGATTGCAAAACCAGTAGGAGCAAGAAAAAATGCCAGGCCGTCGCTGTATTGGTTGCGATCGAAAGGTTCGATGGTGAAAGAAAAATGGGTAGAGAAGTTTGCTTGTCTCCCAGTAATAGAATCTCTAATATAGATGGGTTTCGAATACTGAATGCGGCCTACCTTATATTTCTGTTGAAGGAGGCCTTGGGGGGTGAGATTAATGAATCCAGACGCTACCGCAACCGCAACTCCTTCGTAGAGTATGTCATTTGAGTTCTCGTCAAAGCTACTTATATTGAACTGAACGGGACTGACATAGGGGATAATAGGATAGCAGACAAGGGTGAAGACAATTAAGCGAGCGTGAAAAGAAAGAGAAAAACAGTTCGCATGCTGCATGCTACGCATGGTTTGTGCAAGTGCAGGGACGAGGTTCGTGCCCGTTTGTCAATTGATCCAGATCGGTGCTATACCGGGGTGCTTTATAGTGGACCAAATGTTCCAAACAGCGGCTTGGACACGGTGAACAGATCGACAATTTCTCCGCTGTTTCCGCTAAAGACTATATGGACAAGGGAGACTTTTGAAGCAATGACCCAATTTCTAGAAGTCTATGGTCAAGATATTTAGGAAAAAATAAAACTTGGATGGATGGTCCAGAGAGTTGTGAAAGTCCATGCAAGTTTCTGTAGATTTCCTTTCCTTGAAATGGGCGTGGAAGAGGGCTACACACAGCCAACCCCTCCCCACTTGAGGGTCACGTCCAGCAGAAGAAAACAAAGTCCTATAGACATGCCTTCATGATATAAAAGTCCTCTTGTCCGCCTGTGCTCCCTCCCTTGCCTTCCACTATCTTCCATCTCCAATATAATAATAAAAGTCGTTGCTCCGTTGTTGCTTGATAAATCTACCCGCCTACACTTGAACTCACTAAATCCCTCACTCGCTCAGTTACAAAACTAACCATTCTTCTACTTCCCAACGGTAGTATTAAAGCCACGTCTTCGATTAGTATTGGTCATTTGTCCTAACCACACTCTACGAAAATCACTTGTCCAAATATTCAACAACTAAATTATGGCCAACTTTGCATCATCCTCATTTCCTATTCCTTTTTTTGATGAGAACAATTATAACTATTGGAACATTAAAATGACTACCTTCTTGATGGCCCAAAAAGGGTTATGCGACTCCGCAAGAAGGTGCAAGCATTTAGATAGAGCAATTACAAAAGGATTTAGGGGCATTATGTGTTATTCAATAATCACTCTTGGAAATGGTATTTCTGAGAATAATTGGAGCAAAGACAGCAAAGAAGGCATGGCGGATATTACAAGAAGAATTCAAAACTTAGTTAAGGTACATACTATTTGTCTTCGAACTTCAACAGGAGAATTTGAAAATTCTAAAATGAAAATTTATGAGACCATTGAAGAATTTTTTGGAAGATTAAATGAACGAGTTAATCATATGAGAGTCCATGTTAGGATGTTACCCAAAAGAAGGAAAGAGGGGATCAAGGTGATGGGGCCAGATGTTGGAGATGCCCAGCACAGAGAGAGCCGTTTTGGGAATATGTAAAGAGGGGGGAATCATGAGAGTAACCTGAATTCTAGTTGTTTCGTGGTCACATTTCCCTTTGCTCCCACATACCCCATTGAGAGAGAGAGAGAGAGAGAGAGAGAGAGAGAGAGAGAGAGAGAGAGAGAGAGAGAGAGAGAGAGAAGAGAGAGAGAGAGAGAGAGAGAGAGAGGGCAAAAGAAAAACGAATTACTGCTAATAAATTTATTTTCATCTAAGATGAGGTCAGTTAACTTTGATTGTTCACATAAAATTTTAGGATGTAGATCATTGGCAATTAGAGGTAATTGCTTATGATGCGTTTACCCAAAAAAGAGTGATGGCTTAGATTTGCAATCACAGTGCGGGCAGCAACAAGCAACTTTTGATTCTAGGTTGGAACGGTACCTAATGACTGATCTCTCTATCTACAAAGATAGAGGGGGCGCGACTATTGTGCTAGGGACAACAAGAAACTTTCGGTTCTAGATTGGAACTTCAATGATGTCGCTATATGAGAGAGAGAGAGAGAGAGAGAGAGAGAGAGAGAGAGAGAGAGAGAGAGAGAGAGAGAGAGAGAGATAGAGAGAGAGAGAGAGAGAGAGAGAGAGAGAGAGAGAGAGAGAGGGAGAGAGAGAGAGAGAGAGAGAGAGAGAGAGAGAGAGAGAGAGAGAGAGAGAGAGAGAGAGAGAGAGAGAGAGAGAGCATTGTTTGAGTTGGTCTGAGAGGCAAGTGTAGTGGTTACATGGCTTAGATGAAGTTCGCTGAGTTGGTCTGAGAGGCAAGTGTAGTGGTTACATGGCTTAGATGAAGTTCGACAGCGATAGCGGGCAGCGATTAAGAAGGGGCTTAACTATGTATGTAGGAGTTGGGGCTAAGGAGGGGCAAAGTGAAGAAAGGAGAAAAGAGAACTAATAAAGAAAAGAACACAAAAGAAAAATGGATAAGAGAGCGCACGTCCGAATCAGCGAAAATGTATTCAGATTATGAATTGACCTCTCTAAGTAATAAATTTAAATTATCCATATCATAAATTTTAAAACCCTTCTCATATGCAAATCAATTAAACAATAAAAATAAGAAGTGATATGAAGAATATAAATTAGATTCAATAATCCAGGAATATATAAAGTAACTAATTAGATGAGCATGAGGAAATTGGAATTTCCATCTAAAGTTGTGTTAAAATAAATTTCAATCTGAACATGTATGTGTGTGTATATTACATAAGGCCCTCTTGAGGATGAGTTCATGTTTTGGAGTGAAGGGTATAAGGGTCCTTTAATCAAACCTAGATCATTTATAGAGAAGGGCAGGGAGAGATTTCTCTTTTAACGTGACAAGTTATGGTTATGTACATGCATCTTATGTACATGCATGTGTATCATATATGTAGCGCATTTAAGGTCCCCATGATAGTCATCATCAGAGGGAAAAGGCACATCTAGTCTTGCAGTTTTAGTTTGTAAATTGATGACCAGACCCCATCTAGACAAGTAGTCCATGTCAACTTAGGAGCAAGAACAGCACCGTTACGGAGATTGCGGACAAGTTTGTCAAGTTTTTGGCGGGGCCGGTCTTAAATCAAGTCAAGTCTTTTGGGTCTGTGTCATTATTCATATCAAGATAATTTCTTGGTGTACTTTGCGTGCTTATAAAGACACCGTTCATTTTACGTTTTAATCTTAATGAGGTTACTAATTTTAAAATGACAATGCTAGTTGTCTTGTTGCCCATAAGGATGATGGTACCATTCTTCACAATATCACAAAGACACGGTAGAAGAGGCAGAAAGACTCAAGTTGTTGGAGAGATCTTAATTGGAATCATTAAAAGTTATACAAATTGGGTAGGGGCATGGTAATTTGAGTGTGAGACAAATCAAGCCACAAAATTTACATGTTGGCGGACCATATAAGCAAAGCCCCCAAAATGGAGGCATTGTAGAGAGAGTTGCCATGGTCCTCCGCTTGGGTCCGCATCCATTGTGGAAATGTTGATTCAATTGGGATTTGTCTTAAAAGTCGGGTAATTATTGCTAATATCCAAATTCTATAGGCTAAATCCAGGTTATTTGGAGTGTGGATTGCTCGGGCATGAGGAGAAATGGGGATGCGTAACGTCTTTTGTGCCAAACGACAGGAGTGGACTTCTTTTAATTATGTCATTATTATAAGACATGATTTTATAGTTACAATAAAGATAATATAGGCAGTATAATGTTTTTCTATCGTATCATGTAAAAATTATTATTTTAAATTATGTTTTCAATTACAAAAAATATCAGTATGAAAAATATATTTCGAATAAGTAATAAAGATTAATGTGTTGGAACATCCAAAATGCTTATGAGTGTATTCTCATTTCATAGAATATCCTGTGCACCCGAAATTTCCACGCCATGTGTGAGAGGCGAATGTATGCCTCAAGCATATTTAATAATTGTAGGAATCTAATCCGTCTCTTTGGGTTTCAATTGAAATAAATAGAGTCTACATGTTTCTTAATAGAAGTCCGTGTATGACTCCAAGTCGAGACAATGTTTACCAGTTCATGAAAATGAAAATCCCACTAAACTCCACGTCAAAGTCAATGTTTATAACAATTCAAAATAATCACTTCCTCCATTTTTGGAGCTAGCCCAGTATTCTTTTTTATTTTTGCTTTTGTGATGTAATAAGTCCAGTAAAGTTGTCATGCCTCACCATTAGTATCCCAATTGGAAAAAGTTGAAACTAGTAGGCGTTTGCCTTTGCCTACTGCTATAAGCCTGTAACATCGACTCATACTGTATCATTTTCCTCCAACTAAACGAGTGTCCATGTCGATTTGGTTGCATTTATTCCTTTTCTCTGTAAGTAATATCGTGTATTTGCGAAACTCCCACAACTGTGGGAGGACAAACTGTTTTAGTACCTTAAGCATTTATGCAAAAGCTTCACTCTCCCCCTTTTTTTGTTAAAAAGGATTGAATTTAGATTTACGAGACTTTTTCAATAACGTGTAATTAATGAATTAGTCACTTGAAACATAAAAGCATGTCACAAAAACTTTTAGACTTTTGTGGTTGTCGAGAGAGCCTAAAGTCGTGTCTACTCAACAAATAAAGAGTTTTAAAAAATTCTTACGGACTATACTCCTGGAGAGCTTAGAGTAACCCTTAAAGAGATAGATTGATAGTCCCACTCAGCAAAAGAGATCCGCTTTCCCTTGATTCCATAGTGTAGATATTCCGGTATTTCCTCTCTTTTGTGTATTTAAAACTCCGTAAATGAATTGACTAAGAATAAGGAGCTTCAGACTTTGGAATTCTTCTATCGTGCACACACTCGAACAACTGGGAACGTCTTCCTTATATACTCTTTTATGCCATCATACCCGTTGGCAATATTCCAGTATGCTTCGCCAATCATGGGATCTTTAATCAATCTTAATTGTCATATCCGGCCAAGAGATCTTCGTCGGTCGATAAGATCAAATCCTTAGCGAATCACGATCTAGATAGACCTTCTTCGGCAAACTATAAGCTATCGTCAATGAGAATAGACTTTGAGTCTTGAGTCTAACAATCCAAAGGTCTTTAGACTTTAAATAGTAGAGTCGCAAATCTTCGATAGGCCGAAAACGTTTGTCAGCTTCAAAATATTCGAGAGAAAGATTTCTCAACAGTCTCCCCATTTTTGATGGTGACAAAACTTTCTACTAGATTTGAATATCTTTGACACGACAGTCAAAACAAACAAACTAAAAGTTTAAGTTCAAATTAGCCAATGTTTAAAGCTCCTTCAACGAATGACCAACACCATGTGGACTAGTTGGTGGAGAATGAGCACTTTGTGGGCTAACTCCTCTTCCTCGGTGAGATCAAGAATTGCCGTGGTCCCAGCAATTCTTGAAAAAGCATCTTTCATTCTTTTGCCCAAGATGCTTTTTAGGGTTTTGAACCATTTCATAATGGTTGGAATGGAAAGTAAAAGATGCCTTTTAAAAATAACCCTTTTTCAAAAAATAGATACTTTTGAAAAAGAAAAGATTACAGGAACAAATCAATTATAGATAGATGATCGTACCTTTCCGAGATTTAATATGAGAGAAGATAAAATAACTTACAGTCAAGAACCTTGTTTATGCGAAAAGTACGAGAGTCTCACTTAACTTCTTCAAGCTTAGGGATGTTGAGTCTGATTTCAAATTGATTTTTTCTCGAAGCATCCAGGTGATCATTAGCATATTTTTCTTGATGAATAAAGGTCCCTTCTTCAATTGTTTCAGACCAAGAAGAAGGTTAGTTCACCCATCATGCTCATTTCAAATTCATTAACGCATAGACTTAGAGAAATTCTTGCACAAACTTTCATTAGAGGATCTAAAAATAATATCATCAACATATATTTGAACAAGGAAAACTTTTGCTTTCTCTTTTGATAAACGAGTAGTGTCTTTTAACAAAGCCATTTTTAATTAAAAACTTACCTCGAAAGCTCGAGTGCTTGCTTTAAACCATACAAGACCTTTTCGAAAAAGGTTTCCCTTCAAACCCCAGGTGGTTGTTCCACATAGACTTCCTCATGGATAAATCCATTCGGAAAGCACTTTTGACGTCCATTTGGAATAACCTTATAACAAGCAAAAGCAAGTAATAATCAGTGCAACCTTAAGGTCTCGTCATAGTCTATCCATTCTTCTTGCGTATAACGAGTCTTGCTTTGTTTCTTATGACTTTTCCTTTCTCGTTCATCTTTTCTGAAAACCCATTTAGCTCCAGGAACCTTTTGGTTTAACAACTCCCCGGACATCAAATGCTGAATTGTCGAGTTCTTCTTGCATAGCTTCAATCCGGGAAAAGCCCTTTACTTTAATCTAATAATATTTTAATCAAATAGCCAATGTTTCTGAATCCGGATGGACCGGCCGAAGTAGTCGAGACCGAATTAAATTCAGTTGGACCGGTGTTCGCTTTCAATCGGCTAAGCCGAGACTCATAGTCATAGCTCAAATACATATAATGGGCCACTTCTAAGCGAAAGCAAGAAAAAGCCCATTCTTTGCCCGTGCCATACCATTTCATAATGGGGAAATCCTTTTCCGACTTCTGTTACAGGAACAACATTAAACACCATGCGTGGGAACCACGCTGGTTCTTGCCTATGCTGGCAAAGCGAATGAACTTTGAAGGATTAATTCAATAGATAATATTCGAAGTATCGGAAATCTGAGAATGCCCATTCATGTCTACGCAAAAATCTGCTGTACAATCTTTCAGATGTGGCTATATAATCAACTTCAAGCCACATAATGGGCGAGCAGGAGAAAATATAAATTCCAGGTGTTAGACAAACCATTTCCCACCAAAAGCTTGGGCAGTGAGGTGACGGGTTAACAATGCATTTATAACATAACACCAACGACCGGAACACAGAATGAACAAAAAACGAGCAGAAATGGTCAATGCCTCGAGTCTTATTGAGGGGTAAAAGGATTGTGCATGAGGAATCATTTCACTGACTCCCATGTTTGTCCTCCTCCATCCCAAAAATTAACGTGTTGCCGTGTGGCTTGGGGAGCCATGGTTTATCTTGCTCAACAGGAACTGATGCTTGAATTGAAGAAGAAGATAAAGAAGATCCTATCCTTGGCGGTGATGGCTGATATAAAGTTGGCGCCTCGAATGTGGCGAGTGGAAGCTCGGGCACAGGGACTTCTAGCTGGAGAAACCTGATAACTTGTCCTGCTTTCGGCCTTCTCCTGGGATCTGGATGCACGCACCATAGTCCCACCATCACCAAGCATTCCATTTCCTTCCTATCAAAGCTCGAACCCAACTTCTCGTCCGCTGCTTCAAGCATACTTCCAGTAAGATAAAGCTGCCAGACCCACTTGTACAGTGGGACATGAGATTCTCCATCCTGATAGGTCCTCTTACCGCAAGCGATTTCTAGAACCACGACCCCAAAGCTGAACATGTCGGACTCTCTGGTAGGCTTCCGTCCATTGAGATATTCTGGTGCCAGATAACCGTATATCCCCACCACATTGGTCGTTTGAGTCCTGAATCGGGGGTCGATGAGCTTAGATACTCCAAAGTCGCCAAGCTTAGTGTTGAAATCGGTGTCTAGCAAGATGTTGGCAGCTTTTATATCTCTGTGAAGAATGCACTGCTCTAGTTCTTCATGAAGATAATTAAGGGCCGATGCCAGGCCTAGAGCTATCCTGTTCCTTACATCCCAAGGAAGAACTTTTCGAGTGCCGAAGAGATGATTATCAAGGCTTCCATTAGGCATGTATTCATAAATGAGCAAAAATTCACCCTCCTCTTGACACCATCCAATGAATTGCACTAGGTTTCGATGTATTGTGTGGCTTAATATCTTCACTTCATCGATGAAGACCTTCTCGGAATGTTTGGATTCTGTGAAGATTCTCTTGACAGCAACTTGGTGATCTAAACTGTTCACAAGTCCTTTATAAACATGGCAAGACTCTCCTTGGCCGAGTCTTCGATCCTGTGAGAAGCCACTTGTAGCTACAAACAACTCTTGGTAAGAGAATTTGAGCGGCAATGCTCTTATCTCTTTCTCAATGTCGGTCAGAGCACTAAGCTCAAATTTTTTCCTCATTTTTATCATAAATAAGCAAGACCCCACTGAAATAATCAGCACTAGAACTGCTAAAGGAGCCGTGATAAATGTGAACAACCTATATACATCCTTACAGATGAATTGGTCGATGCGGGAGGTACAATATCCAACGCCGAAGTAAATCCCCATGAATTGATGAAGTGTCTCTCCCCAACGCCGCCACAAGAAGCCAAAATGCCAATCGCTACCGATTCAGGAAGAACTTGAGCGAGGTCGATTTGGTAAGAAAGCAAGGAGCTTTTCTTGTCCAAATAAACAGGCTCGCCATCAAACGACCAGAACACGCAAAGATTCTTGCTAGTAGAATTATAGGTCACCACGGCATTAGTTGCATTTCCTCTGTGTGATTCAGGATACCAATTGGAATAAACAATTGAAGAAATCGAGTTTATGTTGATTCCTACGTGCCGCACTAGGGGGTCATAATCTGGGTTTACAAAAGTATCGAACTCAACAAACACGATCTGGTTCCGAGCCCCATCATCGACTGTGGCGGGACTGAACAATCCGAGTAGCCAACCAACCGAGTTGTGTGGCATCGTGAAGCCAGCAGGAGCAAGAAAAAAGGCTATGCCATCACTGTATTTGGTGCTATTGAAAGGTTCGATGGTGAAAGAAAAATGGGTAGAGAAGTCTGCTTGACTCGCCCTAATAGAATCCCTAATATGGATGGGTTCGGAATACTGAATGCGGCCTACCTTAAACAGTTGTTCAGTGGGGCCTTGGGGGGGTTAGATCAACGAATCCACGCGCTTCCGCAACTCCTTCGTAGAGTACGCCGCTTGTGTTGTTGTCAAAGCTACTTATATTGAACTGAACGGGACTGACAAAGGGGATAATAGGATAGCAAACAAGGAAGAAGACTATTAAGCTAGCGCGAAAAGAGAGAGTACAAGAGGCTGCGCGCTGCATGCTACCCATGGTTATTCAAGTGGAAAGACGAGATTCGCACTTATTTCTCAACTGGTTGAGATCGGCGCATTACCGGGACGCTTTATAGACGACCAAATGTACGTAACAGCCGCTTCGATCCAGGTGAACAGGTCGACGGCAGCCTCTTCGCTGTTTCCGCCGAAGATTCTATAGGGACAAGGGAGACCTTCTTAAATTTTTATCCAACAAGATGGTGATTATATCAAACGTGGTCACTGTCATTTTGTCATTACTACGTTATGCTTAGGGCCGTACAAAGAATTTTTTTTCTCTTTTTATTATTTTTTCTTTTTTTATGAAGTTCTGTCCTTTTCTTTTTGTTTGTTCCCCCGCATTCGGTTAATCCGAATGAAACAAAATTTAAAGAAATTGAAATAATGAAGCGTTCTTCATTCTCAATTTCCATTTTCATTTCTTCTTATTCCAAGTCACCAAACACCATAGTAAACATGAATAAGATCGCATCCCCATTTCACTCTTCTTATTAATAGGTGTTGGAAGCCATTTGCCTTTCTCGTGTTTTTCAGTTTTCGTGGTTCTTTTCCTTTGTTTCCCTAGCTTATCATATCATGTACGTCTTTGATTATACTTTTGATGAAGGGGAAGCTACACTTATTTTAACAAAACAGAAGAAGTAGATATACATTATTTAAAGATATCTTTATATAATCTGAAAAATGGGGGAAAATGTTTATATGTTATTCCAAATTTGTTTGATTTACAAGTATAGACAAGTGTACTATAAAAATAAAAGCTTTACAAGCATAACAATTTTCGGACTATTGTGAAAATAATAATTTATTTATTGTGAGCCATAAATTCTTTAAGGAGTGGACTTTACAAGGGTTTATAATTATTTAGTATTTGGTTTTTTGTAGTCAAGAACAAATTGTTATTTTCATAGCAAATTAAAAATTAATATCCAATCATTTCTCTAAAGATAATATAACTTAAACATCACGATTCAGTTCCAAGTCCCATCATTGGTAGTGCTATCATTGAACAATCCAAGAAATCCACCAATAGGTAAATAAGTCTACTTATTTCCCAATAATGGAATCCCTTATATAGATGGGTTCGGAATATTGAATGCAGCTATCAATTGTAGCTTTCAGGGTGAAATCTGTGAAGATTTTGTGAGACTACTGCTAACTGTATAAAAAACTTAAGTTGTTAGATGAAAGAGTGTTTATTAGTTAAATATTTTAACATTCCTCTTCACACTTAGTCTGATCTTTTGCCATGTACTAAATGTGGAAATCTAATTAGGGAGGTAAATGGGCTTGTATAGATTTGAATTCAGGATCTCCAGCTCTGGGACCACAACCAACAACCGACTGTTTAAAAAACTTAAACTGTTAGATGAAATCGTGTTTATTATTTAAATATTCTAACAAGATCAATGAATATATGCACTTCCGCATTCCTCTGTAGAGTATGCCGTTTGAATTGCTGTGAAAGCTACTTATATTGAACTGAATGAGACTGACAAAGGATATAATAAGGTAGAAGACCAAGAAGAAGACAAATAAGTGACCGTGGAAACAAAGAGATCAAGAGGTCGCATGCTACAACATTACACATGGTTATACGAGTGTGTGAAGACGAGATTTGCGCTCTGTTTTTGAACTGGTTGAGATTGGCGCATTGCCGGGGTGGTTTATAGCGGACCAAATTTACCAAACAACCGCTTCAACAAGGTGAACAGATCGACGACAGCCTCTTCGCTGTTTCCGCTGAAGATTTATATGCACAAGGGAGACTTTTTTAAATCTTTATCCAACAAGATGGTGATTATGTCAACATGGTCCTCGTCATTTTCTTAAAACTACGTTGTGCTTAAGGTCGTCCTAAGAAATTTGGTTTACTCTTTTTCTTTTTTCTTTTTTCATTTTTTAATTAAGTTTTGGCCTTTTCTTTTTGTTTGTCGTCCGTCATTCGATTAATCAGAATGAAATAAAATTTAAAGGAATTGGAATAATGCCAAGTAATCGGACTAATAAATAAAATTAGAATTAACATAATCGATAAGGTTCTTGTACTTTGAAATATGATTGCAACTTACAATAACAACCTGCTGATATTGATTCGGTAGACCCAATTGTTCAGCAATTACTAGATACTGTTGAGCTTCCAGTTGAACAACAAACTCCTTAGGAGAATGTTGATGCAACATTAAAAAGGTCTACTAGAATGAAGAAATCAGCAATCCCTGATTACTACATTGTGTATCTACAAGAATCTGACTATAGTGTTGGAGCTGAAAGTGATCTCGAGTCGTTTTCATAAGCCATGAGTTGTGATAAATCCAATTTATGGTACAATGCCATGAAGGAAGAGATGAATTCTATGGCATCAAACAAAGTATGGGATTTAGTTGAGTTGCCCAATGGTACGAAAGTCATTGGTTGTAAATGGGTCTTCAAAACTAAGAATGATTCATTAGGCAATATTGAGAGATACAAAGCCAGACTCATTGCCAATAAATTCACTCAAAAGGATGAAATCGATTACATGGAGACATTTTCTCCTGTATTTAAGAAAGATTTTCTTTGTATTATTTTGGCATTGGTTGCTCATTTTGAATGGAGTTACATCAAATGATGTGAAAACGGCATTCCTCAATGGAAAATTGGAAGAAGTGGTTTACATAAAACAACCAGAAGGATTCTTCTCTAGTGCTGGTGAGCATTTGGTATGCAAGCTTAAAAAGTCTCTATATGGCTTGAAACAAGCATCCCGCCGATGGTACTTAAGATTTCCCAAGGTCATCTCTTCATTTGGTTTTATAGAAAATGTCATGGATCAATATATATATATATCAGAAGGTTAGTGGGAGCAAAATTTGTTTCTTTGTGCTATATGTAGATGACATTTTACTTACAACCAATAACAAGAGGTTGTTATATGAAGTGAAACAATTTCTCTCTAAGATTTTTAATATGAAGGATATGGGTGAAATGTCTTATGTCATTGGCATTAAGATTCATAGAGATAAATCTCGAGGTATATTAGGACTATCTCAAGAAACCTATATCAATAAGGTCTTAGAGAGGTTTCGAATGACAGATTGTTCACCAAGTATAGCACCCATTGTGATAGGTTTAATTTAAACCAATGACCGAAGAACGATTATGAAAGGGAACAAATGAAGAACATCCCATATGCTTCTGCTGTCGGAAGCTTGATATATGTTTAGGTTTGCATTCGACCTGACATTGCCTTTACTGTGGGAATGTTGGGAAGATACCAAAATAATCTAGGTATGGACCACTGGAGAGCTGTAAAGAAGGTGATGAGGTATCTTCAAGGAACTAAGGGACACATGCTTATGTATAGACGGATGGACAGCTTGAAGGTAGTTGGTTACTCGGACTCAGACTTTGCTGGCTGCGTTTATTTCTGTAAATCAACATCGGGATATATTTTTTTGTTTGCTGGCGGAGCTGTATTCTAGAGGAATGCAAAATAGACCTTAATTGCCACTTCCACTATGGAGGTAGAGTTCGTTTCCTGTTTTGAGCCCACCTCACATAGTGTGTGGTTGAAAAGTTTCATATTGGGGCTTAGAGTTGTGGATTCCATTGTTAAGCCATTAAGAATATTTTACCACAATTCAGCTGCAGTTTTCATGGTTAAGAACCACAAAGGTAGGTAGTCGAAGCAAGCACATCAACATCAAGTATTTCGCCATCAGAGAACGTGTTAAAGAGAAGAAAGTGGTTATAGAACATGTAAGCACTGGATTGATAATAGCTGATTCTTAACTAAAGGCATGCCACCAATAAGTTATAAGGATCATGTATTCAGAATGGGCATTGGTCCAATCATGTGAATTTTTCTTTATATGGAAGAATTTGTGAGACTTTTATTCATTTATAATGTTTTTCTTAATACAGTTGTGTACATTCAATTATTCTGAGAAAAACAATTACATTTGACCTAGAATAAACATAAGGTTTATTCATTAAGTTATTTGATCACATATGGGCTGATGAAATGCATTGTGATATATGGAAGATAATACTCGCTCTAAGGAGACTCATCGCCGTGATTCATGTGTTTTATTTCAGTATGAAGTTTATGTGGGTTTGGGTTAATATTTCATTTGATAGAATATTGGAATCAAGTGGGAGAATGTTGTAATATATTTATTATTCTAAATATGATCCCAATATTGTATTCCCACTTAATTCCAATTTATTGTCCAATTTATTACCCACGTTTATTACGTGATATTTGCCCGTTAATATGTTACCATGACGGTCTTGATGGAAGACATCGGTAACGTAAGAAATAGAATAAAACGTCATGTCATCTAGTTCAAACCCTATATCTACTAAAAACACACCATCACGTTTAATGAGTATTGGCTAGTAGAACATAACGTTCAGATCTGGTGTTCCCATATTGTAGATTGATTGTGCTACGTGGATCCATTCAAGGTTTTAGGGTTTTCCGCTTTTGCAAATTTTCATCAATGGTTGGAAGTATGTTGATCTTTATATTTCCGCAAATCGATCCCGAATTTTGCACGAATTTATCCGTAATTGATAAATCAGAATCGTCAGGTTTTAGTTTATATTTAATTTAACATGGACACCATGATCCACCGGCTAACAGCCAAATCATACGTATGTCACTTTCGCTACCCAACCTTTTTTAAAATTTTGAACTCACTAGCTCTACCACTGCATGGGTGAGTGCCAAGTGTCGACGAACAATTTACCCTTCATATTCTCATTTTCTTTTTTACTTTATTTATTTAGTTATTTTTAACAGTACTTTCGTTATTAAGTTATCACCTTTTATCATTTTGTTTTTGGTCCCATCGTTCGGTTAGACAGAATGTAATAAAATTTAAAAGATTTAGAATGAATATCGAGTACTCGGAATGATAAATAAAATTAGAATCGCCATAATTGATATGGTTTTTGTAATTTGAAATATGAGTACAATTTCTAATGACAACGAGCAGGGCAAGAGAAATTAATTTCAAAGGCTGCCAGAGAAAGGAACTGAAAAATGGAATGAGAGAAATATCATGCCATATTTCTTGAATAGTTTTTTTTTTTTCCCTTGTCGTAAGTATTTCTTCAATTTATAGGCAATTCTTTTCTGTTAAGTCATAAGCATCTTTTCTTATTCATTCCTACTTTGACCTTCTCTCACATTAAGCGTTTTTCATTATCCATTTCCATTCTTCCTCATTGCAAGATAGCGGGCACCGTAATGAAAATGAGTAAGGTCTTATTTACTCTTCTAATTACTAGGTGTTAAGAAGGAATTGGTTTTCTTATGTTTATAATTTTTCTTGGCTCTTCTTCTTTGCTTCTCTAGCTTATAATATTATGTATGTCTTTAATTGTACATTTTAATATAGGGCAACCTACACTTACGTTAACAAAAAAAAATGCAGATTTACATTGTTAACACATATCTATATCTATTTTTAAAAATGCAGGAAAAAAATAATTTATATGCTACTCTAAACTTGCGTGATTTACAAGTACTGAAAAATGCAATGCAAAGATAACATAACTTACATAGAAATATCGACAGCAGCTTTGACGCATTGAAAATATCGACAGATTCTTCGCTGTTTCTGCTAAAGTTTCAATATGGATAAGGGACCTTAATCACTGAATACAGTTGCTAGATATCTAACGAGAAGATGATCATATCAACATGGTCACTTGGTGTAGATTTTTCATAACTATATTATGCTTAGCGTCGTCCTAAGAAAGTGACTCCTGCCATTCGTCTAATGCCTTTCTTGGGGAAAGTTACGGACTGTCGTCACGAAAGCCGACCAACCCGAGTTGAATGAGTCGGCAAAACATGCAGTGGAGACAAAGACGGCAGCGATGCAAAGTCATTTGCGACAGGACCATGGAGAGAAAACCAACATTCAGTAATTAAAATGAAACGAGTCGGCAACCTGGACCGATGTTTTCCACTCATCTTTTGTTTGTTCGGGCGAAAATAAGTTAATCTTGGAAAAATCATCGCTCTACAGAAATCTTATCATTTCCCCCAAACAAAAAAAGAGTTTTGTCGCTTGTCATTCATGCGTCTCCTTATTCCACACTCTCTGTCTCTCATTATCTGATTTTGTTGAGCCCCATGATCTCTTCTGCTCTTATCCATTTTTGGGTGAAGACAAGATATAAGGATTTCTTCTTATTTGTGTGCTCTCTACTGTTGGTTCTACGTATATTGTTGGAGTTGGAAGATCAAATTGGATTTGTGATGCTTGTGATAACAAGCCGACTAACTGCTTGCTACAATTTCTAGAAAAATCTGAATTAAATTCATGGTAATCTTGCTATTAGTCGTGTGAATTGAAAATGCATCAATCCATCACAAAACTATCATATGAAGCATAGGAACCAAGCGATGCGATAAAGTGCTCTGGAAAAGATAATTTGTTCCCTAATGAAAAACATGTATCAGTTTTCTATTTCAAATGACCAAATATAGGAAAACATAGTATTTTCCTGGAATGACATATTTAAGATTTTTTTTTCCAATTACATTACAATTTCCTTGAAAAAAAAAATGGAGCCTCAAAGCAATATGAGCCCTCTTTTTCTATGTATGTTCTTAGGTTGTGCCGTCCCATTTGATTTCCATAAATTTGTGACAAATTGCTTTAACAACTTTTCGTGTAGACACTCGAGTAAAAGGATCATTTGCAGGTCAACTATAAGGTTGAATATGAAATTTGATCATGTGAATAAATCTTGAGACGCTTATCATTTATTTGACACAACATTAGGTGACCAATTTTTTTTTTTGTTATGTTATAAAAATGGTTAATATCATATGTCAATTGAAAAACCCATTTAGGTGTCTCTACCTATGAATTCACACATGATTAGGCTTTTCGAAATAGATCTAGCGATAAGACAAATAACATAGCCACAAAATTCATCATATGACAATTGTGTAATGATAAGTGCACATGTATGTGTAGAATTTTGTTGTGCCACTACCAACTGCTCTAAATGAGTAAATTGTTGAATGAATACGTGATTTAATATTTATATATTATAATAATCCAGTTCATGCATAGGCCAGACTTTTGACCTAAGTCTAATTGTGAAAATATAAATAAGGCTAATAAGATGCCCAGAACGATTTGAATTAAAAACCCCAATGTAATTCTGATGTCAATATTAACTGTTCAAAAATGTTAAATTGTTAAATAAAAATGCGGTTTAATACATAAACATTCCAACAGTATATAGACATAATCAAAAGCAATAAATTCTCCCTTAAATTAATCCGTTCTTTATTGTTATAATTAATATCAATATAATAATTTTTTTGGTCTAAGTTATGACCTAAAATAACTGGGCTACATCTTCTCTAAAATTATTGGGCTACCATTATAATCGTAATGTTTTGGGTGCGTTTATTTGTGTTTCTGTTCTTTTTTTGTTCAAGGGAACAGAAATAGAAAAAACTATTTCTGTTCCGAGGAACAGTTTTTGAACAAAAGAACGCGTTTGGTAAAATTTTTTCTAGAATAAAAAAAGAACAAAACATGTTTGGTAAATTTGTGTTCTTTTTTTATTTCTTTTAATTTTTTAATATTTTTTTTTTTTTTTTTTTTCTTCTTTTGGCCGGTCGCCGGCCTTGGCCATGGCCGGCGACCGGCCGACGAGGGCCGGCGAGCGGCCAACGAGGGCCGGCGGCCTCGCCCGGCCACGGCGAGGCTCGCCGGCCCCGGCGAGCCGAGCCATCGCCAGCGACGGCCGACTCGACTGCGATGGCCCGGCGAGGCTCGCCCTCACCGGTGGCTAGGCGAAGCTCGGCCTCGCCGGATTTGGGCGAGCCCGAGCTCGCCCGGCCAAGGCGAGGCCGTGCCTCGCCGGGGCTAGCGACGCTCGGCTTCGCCGGGGCGGCGACTCTCGGCGAGGTCGCGGCCCTCGATACCGATCGCCGGCCATGGCCAAGGCCGGCGACGGGCCAAAGAAAAAAGAAGAAGAAAAAAGAAGAAGAAGAAGAAAAGAAAGAGTGGAGAGAGAAAATTTGTTCCCAAAAGTTGTTCCAAACAAGAAACAACTTTTTTTTGTTTCTTGTTTCTGTTCTTTTCTTGTTCCCGGGAACAAAAAAAAGATTTGGAACAAAAACGCAAACAAACGCGGAACTTTTTTTGTTTCCGGAAAAAAAAAAGAATTTTTGTTCATAAACAAAAAAAAAAGAACACAAACAAATACCCCTTTATGACCCGATTTTACGGCTATCGAGATTTCGAAAGGGTGTTTTTAAGAACCCTAGCAACGTCTGCTTATCTCCTACTTATCGCGTCAAATAAGAAAGCTCGGTTGATAAGGTCAGCTTTTGCCTTCGGGTTAGGCCATCAAAAGCAATGAATGTCCGAGTACGAAGTCTTTGAGACTTTGCTCAATTTCGAACATCCGCAACATATCCAATTCGGAATATTCGGAATTTCACATTGGACTCAAACTCGAGACATATTTTAACAGAGACGGTTTCCAGTTGAATTCTTAATGGACGCATTAGGGTGACATGGATGGCATCCAATAACGAATTCGGAAGCGAAGAATTAAGTGCCCCGACAAAATCATCCAATCCAAAGGACACAAATATAGCGCTACGCTTTGCCTCGCACTACGAACCCGAACCTCCATCCTCGCCATACTCGCAGAATCGGTCGATGAATCGGCGTGGCCATCGCCTTCACCATCGACTCGATCCCCATTATCTTCGCAAACCGGGCACCGCTCAATTCACTCGGCAAAGACGCTTCGACATCAACCGCCCGATTCTTCTCGGGAAGTTTCACATCGGCATCGGATATCATCTTATCCAGCTTCTTTCTCCTCCTACTCAATTCCTCAGCGAAGCTGCTGTCGTCTATCATAATCCGACGGAGCTTGCCACTCTCCAGATCCTCCCGATCGCCGTCCTCGTACTCAATCCTGTACAGAACCGTATCGTAAGACACCACCTTCTCGAGGAACTTCCTCCCGTTGAATTCCTTCAGCACGTATTCGCCGACCATTGCCACCGGCACCGCGCTCGCCGTCCGCCTCTTAGGATCCGAGCCACTCCCTTGCCGGCGACCGCGTTCTCCTTGTCCGGCAAGGGCCGCTTCCTCGGCCAGCCGCGTTTCCTAGGTACCGCCGGATTCATCTACTACCAAGTATCGTTCCCCCGGTAAGTGTACGTGTACACGTCACATGGCAATTTTGCTAGACACGCACCACCGACAAATTTTCGTGTCTACTTCATCGGCCTATGCCGATGCGTGTAATAATCATCATTTAGGCCTTGGATCCAGCAGCATCATCTCGCCCATAACCACCATTAGTAAGCACGGGGCATAAAACATAAGACAAAGAAATGATGAATTAGAATATGCTTTTGATCATTGAAATGAGTCAAATAATTGCAGCCCTCGTTAAACGGGTTGCCCACCGCTCAATCCCTCGCTTCTGCTCCCTCAAGAGTTTGATAAGGTCAGCTTTTGCCTTCGGGTTAGGCCATCAAAAGCAATGCATGTTCGAGTACGAAGTCTTTGAGAGAGAACCGTCCTTGAGCGCCTCTGTCTTGACCCCGAAGTACTCCTTTCGGTCTAAAAGATGGGAAGGGGATTACTGCTAAATTAAGTTAATCAAAGCAGTCGTCCCCCAAAAAAGTCAAAGTGATTTGGATGAAATACAAATTGACCCGTTTTGTAAGGTTTTGAAACGATTGTGTGATTGATGAGCAAACCTAGAAACCGCACTTTTTCCTTGTTTTATTGTCTTTTGAATGCAATGTGCAAGTACGTACGCCGTAAGTACGAATTTTGTCGAGGTCTTTTGATGAGTTTTACAAATATTGATGAGATGAAGAAATTTGCAAAATGAAAAAACGGGTTTTGTTAACATAATCTGTATATTTTGTGTTATGTGTAATCAATGTTATAATAATGAAAACTTTTTTTATAATATGTGTAATTAATAAGTGACTCGAGAATACTCGTTAGCATAACCATAAATAAAATATTTGTATTGTTAAACTAGGCGGAATGCTGTTGACCCTAGGTGTTGAAAATTCCTAGGAACATAAGATATATTCATACGCATAATTGCTACTTTGTATTTGAATCGCTTCGCATTAAAGGGAATTTATGATCAATGGGAAAATTATCAATTCAATCTTAATCTATTATATGGATATCTATTCAATCATGAAATTTCAAATTTTCCCAAAATAATTCTACACCTTTGTGCGAACAGTGTGGTCCTTCCACCCAATTGTCGCAAAAAATTAATCACATGGCGATTCTCGTAGGACGTTATTTCAAATAAATCTGTCCACATCAGTGTGCCATGTGAAATAGATATGAATTTAGTCCTAAATTTTCTAATTTTGCCAATTTAGGCTTAATGTAGTCATTTTAATTAATTTCCGCCGGACATTGGTAGCGTGATGGTCGAGTCATCATCAGCCATTCTACCGGCTGTCCTATGTAATACACTGTCACATTAACAATTTCTGATGAAAATAAATCGTAAAGACTATATTAGAACTCGTGCAAAGTTTTAAGACTAGTTGGTGAATTTGAAAATTTGAAGTTGAATTGACATGCCCATAATAAATTTAATACTGATTGTATAATTTCTCTGGAAATCGAGGTGAGAGGGTTCCTGGAAAGTTGGACCCTCGAATTCCAGCATTAATGAAAGTGGTGACCATAAAACGCAATGTGGGTCTCGTGGGGTTCTGAACTTAATGATTGGAAGCACCTTACGTGTCGTCATTAAGTACATTGGATCCAAGCTCAAACATGCACCGAATGGAACAACATTAATGGGTGTGGATATTGCTGTATAACTAAGTTGGGTGTAGGATATGAAAATTGAATTCGAAGAGTCAAAATTCTCGATTGAGGACACACGTGCAGCGCCGTACGAAGCGGTAATTCACGTGCCGACGTTTGTCACGACCATCTCCCGTAGTCTCTCGGTTCATCAAACGTGCGGTGTGAACGAACCGTCATGACAAGGCAGAGTATAGCTTAAAGCACTTGATTTCCTAATTTGGGAAATTGTCCGTACTGGAGAAGAATAATTTAAAAAGAAAGTTCTGTCCATTTGTCGCACATTCGAAGCAAACACATGCCCTCTTTCTCCATCGTGATTCTTCGCCTTTTACTCTTCTAGGACACGTGTCCGGAAAAGCTGGGTTTATTTAGGAATAAGCGTAGTATGCGGGGAGGAGAAGTTAACTAGTGCAATGTATGTAATTAGGGTTTGCCACATAAGTTATTAATTGATTATTGGGCCACAAAGATCATATTCTCGAGGACCAACAGTAGTTATATACAACTAACACCTCCACCTTTTGCAAAGCAGAATCAAATTATTGAACCTAGTATAGGTAATATTTCTATATTTATTTGTTACAATTTATAGGTTTTTATTATATTTTAATGAAAGATGCTAATGGAAACGTGTTATACCTAGAGATAAATCACTTCAACGAACAAATCCTAAAAGGGTTGTCATATTTATCCACAATGAAAAGAAAAATGCAAGATTTAGGTTTTGGGAAAATCAAGGTAATCTTCCATATTATACATTAAAAAAACACTTGACTTATACAAGAAAAACACTTGGATTATCCCAGCCCGTCAATAAAAAGTTAAGTTTTACCACAAAAAGTGGCGTGTCAAGTTCAACTATAACTTCTTTTTTAAAGTTCACGTATAACTTTAATAGGTTCCTAAACTGAATGATTTCTCACCAAAAATAAGGGGAGGATCGAGCGATTCTTATAAAAAGGTCTGATGCTATATCTGTAATTAAATCAACAGATTTAGAACCTTTGGTCCGATTCCTCAGTTGTATCATTAGATGACAACCATGGAAAAGGAAGTCCATAAATAACATAAGCGTTGTAGAGCCATAGGCTAGATTGCTTCGTATATTCTGTATCTTATTTTGCCACTAATTAAATAATAAGTTTATGAAGAAGATTGTTCAAAAAGTCATAAATCTATTATATATTTGTCAATTCACTTATAAACTTTTTAGTTTTACTTATTAAATCTTTAACCTTTTCTCATTTTGCCAATTGAGTTAATATAACCAAGTTTAGCTAGAAATCGCTGACGTAAACATTAGTCATCTTACGTGGTATGATTAGTGCAAAATACCCGGGAACCGCCCGAACCGCCCGGAACCGGCGGTTCTTGAGGGAACCGGACCGGTGATCCGCCCACCCGGACCGGACCGGTTCCCTTTTAATATTAAAAAAAAATTACTAAAACTGAATACAAAGCAATTGTTTTGTGGCAATTGTTTCTGCTGCAGAATGAATACAAAGCTGAATATTGGGGAATTCTTATTCTTTTTGGTTGTTTAGTTTATTTATTAATATAATGAAGGTGATGTATTCAATAAAGTCTTGTTTAGTTGCACTTCCTTTGTTTTCCTGTGCTTGGATGGTGCCTCATTTCACCTCCTTTGATTTGTCTGTGCGACTTGTGATATTTTGCCGAACCTGATGAGGGATATGTCTAGTTCATAGCGTTAAGAGAGACCCATTTTTCCTGAACACTTACTACTCTCTCCGCCTCTAAATCAACTTACGTACATCCATTCCTTCATTGGTTGCATTTATAGTTGCAACAAATGAATCTTTGTTCCACGTACTTAAATTTGGTTTTTCTTTCTTTAGCTTGCTTTGATGTCACGTAGTCATTCTATGTTGAAAACCAAAATTATTTCGCGTCAAGATCGGTTCCATGGATCCACCCAGAACCGGACCGGACCGGCGGTCCGGTTCCCGGGTGGATCCATGCAACAAACGAGTGGATCCCGGTTCCAATTTTTCGGAACCGGTCCTTAGCGGGGGGTTCCCGGTTCTAGGTCGGGAACCGCCCACCCGGACCATGCACACCCCTAGGTATGATTGGTTCTAATGTGAACAATTTTAATAATATTTCAATATTGTATATGAAAATATTAATTATTTTTATCTTTTTTTTTTCTACCCTTCTTTCTCTAGTTGATCACTAGGCCTCAACAACTTGCTAGAAGTGAGAGCCAGTGAGGGCAATCTTGCCAGCCTTTTGGCGAAACTCACCCCTGTAGGCCACTGGAGAGGGAGAGCCTCGCTCACCCCTAGCAAGGTCAACATTGTCATCGTTGGGTGTGAAGAAGGTTGACCTTGCGTTGCCACTGGCGAGGCTTGACTCTTGCCCAAGAATTGGTGAGATCGGCCTTACATAGTGATGGCAAGGCTCCCCTTCGTCAAGTTGGCAAGGTCGACCTCGCCAGTGGTTGGGGAGGACAAGTCTCGCCTAGCCAAAGATGAGGAGCCAAGGTGAGGCCGAACTTGTCGACCCTGGCCTTTGGCCAATTGTCGACTATTGTCGAGGCTTAGTAATTGGCTAGATGAAGAAGGGAAAAATTTTAAAAATAATAATAATAAATCAAAAAAATTAAAAAAATTGTTTATGTCAATGTTGGCTACACCACGTAAGACAACTTTCATCCATGTTAACAATTTTCGGTCAAAATTATATGGATGGATTCAATTAGTAAATTTAAAATATTTAAGACTAAATTGGTAAAAATATGATGGGTTTAAAGACTTTTGGGCAATTTTCCTTAAGTTAAGGGCTTCCTGAAAAGTTAAAGTGCCTAACCAGAGCTAACAAGATTATTAAAGTACCGGGAAGTTTAGTGAAGGCGCAGATACGTACCTGTGGACCATAAACGCAAGCAAAGTCCTCCAATTCTTTCTTTTTGGGCCATTAGCCTAGTCCTCCGATTCAATCAATCGATGAGCAGCTTTCTTCAGTCGTCAAATTCGTGCAAATTCATGCACTTGAATCCAATTCAAATCCTATAAATACCCCAATTAACCGTCTCTTTACTCCCACTACTCCCATTACTCACCTCTCTTCCAACTGCCACCAACTCCTAACACACACACACACACACACACACACACACTCTCTCTCTCTCTCTCTCTCTCTCTCTATGGGCCAAGAGAAAATGGCATTTTCAATGAGTAGCCATAGCACTCTTGGTGTGGCCTCACTTCTCTTCACGGTGTTCCACATTACCATGATCAGCTCACAAGCAGCAATTGCCGTGAGCGCAGCCAAGTACAACGTCGTCTCTCTCGGGGCCAAGCCTGATGGGGTCACGGACTCGACACGGGCCTTCGTGGGCACATGGCTCGCGGCTTGTGGCTCCGAGATGCCGGCCACCATCAGCGTGCCGCCTGGGCGGTTCCTGGTGGGAGGGGCCACCTTCAGCGGGCCGTGCAAGAACAACGCCATCCGGTGGCAGATCGAAGGGGTGATCACGGCTCCCGCGGATTATAACGTGCTTGGGAATGTTGGGACGTGGCTCTTGTTCCAGCACGTGGACGGCATGTCAATCTCCGGCGGGGTCCTCGATGGGCAAGGCGCCGCTTTGTGGGCTTGCAAAGCGTCCGGCAAGAGTTGCCCCGGCGGAGCCACGGTACATACAAATACATCTAATGTCTAATTTCATTATAATCACACAATAATAATGACACGAGTCTCTCCTAGTAGATGTCGATCTCCATCATGCTCATGTGGCTAGAGTATTTTGTGTGAGTAACTATACTCTTCTAACACAGTCCAACTTGCACAAGAACACTAATAGAAACAAAAAGGGACACATCCGTAATGTTCAATAAAATTTAATACTTTATGAACTTCTTGACCAATCATCGAGTGCAGATAAATAGAAAAATTATTTAGGCTAACTATCACAATTAGGGTTTTTCTTGCTTGTCAATCAACATGTGCCCTCTTTAGTGACACTTACGTTTTGACTTATAGTTACTTAAAAGACAAATGTTATTTTTATTTATTAATCTTTTGTTGTTGGGTGCATGCATCCGAATGCTCTATAGACAATTGTCTTCAGCAACTCAAGGAATATTGCGGTAAGCAAATTGACGTCGCTCAATAGTCAGTTGTTTCACATTGTCATCAACGGATGCCAAAACGTGAGGTTACAAGGAATGAAGGTTTTTGCGTCCGGTGACAGCCCGAACACGGATGGTATTCATGTCCAATTGTCTTCCGGTGTCACGATCATGAACTCAAAAATCGGAACTGGTGATGACTGCGTCTCAGTCGGTGCCGGCACTACAAACCTCTGGATCGAAAACGTTGCTTGTGGCCCGGGCCACGGAATCAGGTAATTATACTAGCTAAACCCCAGGAAAAAAGAAAAAAACCTACAACTCGAAACTATTAAATCTGATAATTGACTCAGAACTCAAGAAATTAACAAGTACCGCATGGAGTGGCCAAAATGTTAAGTCTCTTCGGAGATCTTACTCTTGCTTTTGATTTCCTCGCAAAAATCAAAATATTCTACCATATTTAAAAAGAAAAGGACGTGATTCGAGTGAAAGATGGTAATTAATATTTTCAGAAATTATATAATATATTGGATCATGGTTTTACACAGCATTGGGAGCCTAGGGAAGGACCTTGAAGAGGCAGGGGTCGAGAACGTGACGGTCAAGAACGTTGTGTTCCGAGGGACACAAAACGGGTTGAGGATCAAATCTTGGGGCAGGCCCAGCACTGGATTTGCCAAGAACATCCTCTTCCAACATGCCGTCATGTCCAACGTTAATAACCCAATTGTCATCGACCAAAATTACTGCCCCAACAACATCAATTGTCCTGGTCAGGTATGTGTCGAGCCATTAATTGATTAATTAATTTAATTGTTCGCGTGTAATAAAGACTAAAGAGTCTTTTCTTCATTAAATCGAAAGTTGACATAGATCACCATAAATTTGGACAAGTTTTGTCAGATTAGATCAATAACGACATGTAGATTTGGGTAACCGCTGTTATAAACAATAATGCGTGCAACCTAGCAATGAGTCTAGCGAAAACAACATGATTGAATCGATCATAGTTAAATCGAGATCACTTCATTCTACCATGATTAAATCATCACAAGAATTCGTTTAATAGCTAGTAGATTAGTCCAAAATGCATGCAACTGCCATCAAAACCATCATTGAGAGAGATCATACAAGTTATTCTTGTTGTAAATTTCATCTCTATTTACGTCAGTAAGGAAATGAAACTATTGATTTCTTTTTTTTAATCAATTACATCGATCACGGTTCATATGTCATGCAAAACCTCAAAAAGGACTAGCTCAAATGCTCCATTAGACCTGAGTTCATTGCAATGAGTCCACGCAAAATTTCGTCTTCTTTTTTTCCATTTGTCCGCGTCCATTCTAGGGTCTATATACATAGATTGTCTATTCTTACTGCTTCTAACATTGATTTCATCCAAACAGTTTTCAGGCGTAAAAATTAGTGACGTGACGTACCAAGACATTCACGGGACATCAGCAACCGAAGTGGCTGTCAAATTTGACTGCAGTCTGAAGAACAAATGCTCAGGAATACGATTAGAAGATGTGAAGCTCACCTACAAGAACAATCAACAACCGGCTCAAGCTTCCTGCGTCAATGCTGGTGGATTGGCCTTTGGCCTGGTCCAACCCTCCAGTTGCTTATAGTGCAAAACATTGAATGTGATCAACCGATTGTTGTAATATATGTACTGTGTAGAAGTAAAAATCTATAGTGGTGGTAGATTACATGTATCTTGTGGATATTGCCTGAGCCTGCGGCTGTTTCCCAGCTTGATTATGAAAAGGCTGGTCTGAAGCCTGGCCTTGCAATGTTAGCTTTGTATTGATTGTTTGTTGCATTCAACTGACTAATGAAATACACAAGGGTTTAAGTATTGGATACTGTTGAAAATGACCCCCATATTTATTATGAATAATATACAAAATAGTGACTATCGATCACGAAAATGATATTGTTTGATTCAGAGGATCCTATTATATTCCTTGAAATTTAAGTTTCATGTCGCACTTAAGGCAACAGGCCAAAATAACATAGTCACAAATTCATCATATCACAGTTGTCTAATGATTAGTGCACTTATATATAGACATGATCCAAAAAAATCGACTTAGCACTTGAATTTTTGTTATAGTCAATCTCAGTATAACAATTCTTGAACTAAGTTATGTCCTAAAACAACAGGGATTACAGCTTCTCTATATTTTTTGGACCCATTATAATCTCACAATGCTACGATCTGATTTTACGGCTAGCGAATTTATTTTAGAAAATGATTTTAACAACCCTGACAACGTCTGCTTATTTTCTACTTACAGTTTTGAATAAGGAAGCTCACAGCTTATGTTTTCTTGGGAGGCCATCGACCGAAGTCTCAGCGGCTTTGAGAAAACCGTGCTCATTCGAGTATCAAACGTTACTTTAAAGGAATTTACTTTGAAGGAAATATGAATTTGCACTATTGCACAATGGCTTTGTTTTTCTTAATTAACTTGCACAAAGTGAATTTACTTTAAAAGGAATGTCAGAGAAAATTGAGAATGCCCATTCATGCCGATGCAAGTGTTCTGTTCTACACCTACAATGGGTCTGTATCATCAACTTCAAGCCATTAATCGAGCATGCAGGAGAAAATATGTATTACAGGCGTTAGACAAGCCATTTGATCTTCTAAAGCTTGAGCTGCGGGTAGATAAGCGTACAATGCATACATAGCATATTACCAACGATGGGGATACATGAAGAACAAATTAAATGAGCAGAAATGGTCCTGCCCCGGGTCCTATTTACGGGTAAAAGGACTGGGTGAGGAATATCTCACTGAATCTCAATGTCCTCCTCCATCCCAAAAGTCAACATGTGATGTTGTGTGGCTTTAGGATCCAAGGTCCATCTTGCTTACTTGTGTGAAAGCTAGTATGAGCACCTAGAGGGGGATGAATAGGTGCAAAAACAAATTTTCCTTGGTGAAATATGCAAGTCAAATTAGTAATAGATTATGAAAAAGAAATTCGTCTCTTGTAAACAAAACGAGTTACGATCAAAGTAAAAGAGCGTAGGGAAGAGAATATGAACACAGAGTTTATAGTGGTTCGGCTTAATCCAAGCCTACGTCCACTCTTCCGCACTGACAGCCCATCGGCTGGATTTCACTATGAACAAAAGAGTTGTTACAGTAAAGCTCTTCCTTGATTTCACAGTGTAGAGACTCTACTACACTTCCTCAAGGTCTCTCAAAGATATAGACACTCTTTTGCATATAAGATTTTGCTCAACAGTTTAATTGACTAAGAACAAGGAGCTTCAGACTTTGGAATTCTTCTATCGCGCACACCTCGAACAACTGGAACGTCTTCCTTATATACTCCTTTATGCCATCATACCCGTTGGCACTTACCAAATGAATTCTTCCAATCTACCTGTTGGACATAATCAAATAGGAATATCTTCGAGCTATTTAAGGAACATGACGATAGCCCATCAATCCTGCTCGCCCATACAATCAGGATCTAGGTTTCCATAAGTAGAACCTTCCAAGCATACTTCGCCAATCAACGGATTTAAAATCCCTGAATCAATCTTGATTTGAATAAAGGATTTCGACATGCTATATCCAGCCATGAGATCTTCTCCGATCGATAAAGTCAAATCCTTAACGAAACATCCAGTCGGATAAGCCTTCTTCGACGGTCTAGAAACTGTCAATGAGGATAGACTTTGAGTCTTGAGTCGCGGTTCGGAGTCTTCAAACTTTGATGGAAGAGTCTGCAAGTCTTCGAGACTAGGCGATGGAAACGTTTTGTCAACTTCAAAACACTCAAGGAAGTTTTCTCCAACAATCTCCCCCTTTTTGATGGTGACAAAACTTTCCTGCAGATTTGGATAACTTTGACCTACAAAACATTACTCAAGCAAATATGGATATCTCACAAAGATAAATGGCTTAGTAGAAATAACACTAGAATCTGCATCCACAGAAAGTAGGTTAGTTATGTAAATGAACAAAGTCGTGAGATATCAATAGTACTTAAGATAAACAAATGTTCAAACAGTCAAATCCAAATCCAGTCCAAATCCAAACAGCCAAGCACAAAAGTCAAGTCAAGTCAAGACATCACAAAAGTCAAGAGTTCAAAGTTTGAAATCAAATCTGCACCACATTTCTCCCCCTTTTTGTCATCATTAATAAGGTAGAGATGAAAAAAGAATGGCATTAAGATTGTTGGGAACACGAACAAGCTGGAAATCTCCCATTGACTAGACAATCCCTTCCAGCCTTTTCAAATCCTCCTTCAGTTGCGCCACATCTTCACCCTTGGCATTTGCTTGAACTTGAAGAGCAAGGGCATGAACTTGATCATGCAAAAAAACTGAAGAGGTTTGACCTGCATTTTGCAAGTTCTGTACTTCGCATCCCAAAGCATATATTTGACCCCGCATCTCCAAGAGAATATCAAGTATTCTGCGAAAGTCTGCTGAATTATCAGTCTGAGTACTGGCTTCTGCATGATCAGACGGAGTATAGGAAGATGATGGCAAATCAGCATGGTCACGCAAATTGGGCGATGAAACATCATGTCCCTTCTCAGGAAATTGAGAAGCATATATGTCCTCTGGATCTGTTGGAGAACGACTTATTCCTTCACTTGTGGCAGGGAATGAGGACGTTCCTCTTTTCTCAGGATCTCCCCCTGTTTCCATGCCTTCATGTGGAGAAGAGTGTT
The DNA here is from genome assembly GCA_017140595.1 of Eucalyptus curtisii. Classification (NCBI taxonomy): domain Eukaryota; kingdom Viridiplantae; phylum Streptophyta; class Magnoliopsida; order Myrtales; family Myrtaceae; genus Eucalyptus; species Eucalyptus curtisii. The sequence continues at coordinate 2,837,221 of CM029494.1, read as the reverse complement.
CCTCATGCTCTGCTTCCGCTTGATCTCCTCTCTCCTCTTCTTCTTCTTCCTCAATTCTTTCCTCCTCTGCATCTCTCTCCTCTGCTTCTTTCTCCAAATCTTCTCTCTCTCCGGTCCTACGTTCGTCTCATCCGTGTCTTTTTCCTATCTCTCCGTTGTTTTTGGAATAGAATGACTCAAGTTCTTCAATGCCATTGCAGAAATGGTGATATCATCCTCATCCTCTTCATCCTCAATGATGAGAGCTCTTCTTTTCTTGGATGGAGCAACCATGGGCTCCTTCCCTTTTTGCTTTGCCGCCGAAGAGACTGAATGAGTCTTGACAAGGGTTTTCACTTTAAATTGCTCCAACGCCTTGTTGAGTTCCTTCAGACGCATTTTAGAGACCTTTTTCAATCCCACCACCATTTGGTCGCACGTTCGAACATAAAGAATCCGAGGAGGCTGAACGTTAAAATGTCTGAATAACTTGGTCACAAGTCTTTGGGTAAGGAAGTTGACCCTTGTCTTTCACCACCGCTCTGTACATGTGGAACATAATAGTGTGTGGAAGAGATAACTTTTTACCAGCATTGATGGCGTACATCAACTTTTCCTTCGAGTTTAAAACGTCGGTTTTTGAAGTTGATTTTGGTCTGAGACAGTTAATTACTATCTTGTGAAGCAAGATGTTGGACGCATTCATTCTCAAATAGGAAATCTTTCCTTCCGTCCTTCTATCCCGAACAAGCTCCAACGTTGCACGAGCGATAGACACACCGATAGGTTGATATCTCCCTCTTTCAACCCCGGTCACATCAGCGGAGTATTCATGTCAACCACATAGTCCCGATCTCGAACACGAAAGAAAACCTATTCGCATCCAAGAAACGAGATTCGAATAGAAGTAAGCATAAGTTCAGCATAAGCCTCTGTAGTTTCAGAACAAAACTGTTCGAGTTGAAGAAGACTGAATTTTTCCCGCAGATTGACATTCACAGAATCAAGAAAATCAAAGTCCACCCTTCTAGGGTTTATCACGCCACGCTTAAGCAACATAGAGTACAATTGCTTGTGTTCCTCCGATCGAAACAAGTCTGTTCTTTTGCTTCGGATTTTTGCCACAACACCCATTCTCGGTTTAAATTGACTGTACATCTTATCATCGTCATTCCCATTTGGTTGACTCAGCATGCCAACACGTGGATCGCTTGGGATATTTGCCAATGCCTCTTCCGCCGACCCAGCAGGGGCAATTCCCAATCGTTCCATTGTGCATAAAAAGAAAGTTTCATTTTTGAACCCTTTGTCTTTCAGAAATTCATCAATGTAGTTCAACGGAGTACCACTCCTCTTCAAAGCACGATAAAGCTTGTAGGTAAAAGCGGGCTTAAGAGTTCTTACGGGTTCTGCGTCTTCGATGATTTCTTCCTCTTCTTGATGTGCAACATCCTGAGGTCTAGATGGAGGAGATGGACGCTGCTAAGAATGTTGTGGGCTCTGTTGCTGTCTAGGAGATTCTTCTTCCTCGGTGAGATCAAAGTGCGTAGGCCCCTCATGCATTTGTTGTGGTCCCCTATTCGCGATCCTTGAAGACTTTCTTTGAGACGACATCTTTCACAGCCTTTGAGAGATTCCAAGCTTGTTTCCCAAGAAAGATGAAAACTTTTCGAGGATTAAACAAGAGAAGAAGACATAAGTGGAAGATCGGTGCTCTCTTAGGGTTTTTGTGAATAAAACGAAGAAGAATCGACAGTATATAAGGCAGTCGAAGCGAGGCATATGGAGCGTCGTGAAAAAAGAAATATAAAAATGCCTTTTAAAAATAACTGCCTTTTTAAAAAAAAAAATTAGATAACAGTCATTTCAAAAATAACTTCTTTTTGAAAAGGAAGGATTGCACTAATCACGAAAAAATTGGAAAAATTACACCAATTAAATTTGGATAGATGATCGTACCTTTTCAAGATTTGAACCGAGAGATAAGTTTCTAAAATGGAAATAATTTACAAATCGTAGATCTTGATTGTCGAGTTTGAGTGCCTTTAGACTTTCGATCCCGAGTCGAACTTCTTCAGACTTTAAGATATTTAGTCTGGAACGAATAACTTCAAATTGATTTTTCTCCAAAGGCTTTGTAAATATATTCGCCAGTTGATTCTTTGAGTCAATAAACTGAATCGAAACTTCTCCATTTTGAACATGATCTCTAATGAAATGATGTCAAATCTCTATATGTTTTGCTCTTGAGTGAAGAATTGGATTCTTGGTGAGATTGATTGCGCTGGTGTTGTCACATTTGATTTCAGTGCATGAATCTTCAATTCCAAAGTCTCTTAGCTGTTGTTTTATCCACAGAATTTGTGAACAACAACTTCCAAGAGCTACATACTCTGCTTCTGCCGTAGAAAGAGCTACTGTACTTTGCTTCCTTGAAAACCAAGATACTGTCCTGCTTCCAAGTAGTTGACAGGTGCCCGAGGTGCTCTTTCTATCAACTCTGCAATCGGCTAGGTCTGTGTCTGAGTATCCAAGAAGAGTGAAGTCTCCTTCTTTAGGATACCAGAGACCCAAGTTTGAAGTTGAGGCAATGTATTTGATAATACGCTTTGTAGCACTTAAATGAGATTCTTTAGGATCTGATTGAAATCTAACACAAATACAAACACTAAACAAAATGTCAGGTCTAGAAGCAGTTAGATAAAGAAGTGAGCCAATGATACTCCCGTATAGCTTCGGTCAACTTTCTTTCCTTCTTCATCCTTGTCCATCTTCAAAGAACTTGACATTGGTAGATCAGTCTTTTTACAATTTTCTAGTCCAAACTTTTTGACAAGTTCTTTAGCATATTTTTCTTGATGAATAAAGATTTCTTCCTTCAGTTGTTTAACTTAAAGCCCGAGAAAGAAGGTTAGTTCACCCATCATGCTCATTTCAAACTCATCCTGCATAGACTTAGAAAATTTCTTGCACAGATTTTCATTAGAAGATCCAAAAATGATATCATCAACATAAATTTGAACAAGTAGAAAACTTTTGCTTTCTCTTTTGATAAACAATGTAGTATCTACTTTACCTTTGACAAATCCATTTTGAATTAAAAACTTACTTAGTATGTCGTACCAAGCTCGAGGTGCGTGCTTTAAACCATATAGAGCCTTTTTCAGTCTGAATACAGAGTCTGATTTTCTTGGGTCTTCAAAACCAGGTGGTTGTTCCACATAGACTTCCTCTTGGATAAATCCATTTAGGAAAGCACTTTTGACATCCATTTGGAATAACCTGAAATTCTTATGACAAGCAAAAACAAGTAATAATCTAATTGCTTCTAACCTTGCTACTGGTGCGTAAGTCTCATCATAGTCTATCCCTTCTTCTTGCGTATATCCCTTGGCCACGAGTCTTGCTTTGTTTCTTACGACTTTACCTTTCTCGTTCATCTTGTTCCTGAAAACCCATTTAGCTCCAATGATGGATTTACCTTTCGGTTTAGGAGTCAATTCCTAGACATTATTAATGCTGAATTGCCTGAGTTCTTCTTGCATAGCTTCAATTCAGCTTTCATCAGTTAAAGCTTCTTCTATGCTCTTGGGTTCTATTTCAGAAATAAGAGCCATAGCACTAGACTCTTCGCGCCTTTTGGATCTTGTGTGAATTCCTTCATTAATATCACCAATAATGAGATCTTTGGGATGACTGGACTTATGCTTCCAGTTGCTGGTTGATTTGACAAATTGTTGATCTTTTTTCTCATTTGAATCTTCGTTGATCATTTGTTGCTCGTCTTCTAAAGGTTGAACTGCTTCTGGAGATTTAGACTTTGTAGAGTCTGAAGCAGGTTCGGATTCTTCAAGATGAGTATGAATCGATTGATTTTGCATAAAATCTTGAAATTTGACATTCATTGATTCCTCCACAGATTGAGTCTTCTTATTGTAAACTCCGTAAGCTTTGCTTGTGATAGAATATCCAAGGAAAATACCTTCATTTGATTTTTCTTCAAACTTACCAACCCGATCATTTGCATTTTTCAATATAAAACATTTACATCCAAACACATGAAAATATGAAACAATGGGCTTCTTTCCTTTAAATAACTCGTAGGGAGTTTTCTCCAGAATAGGCCTTAGAAAGACTCTATTAATAATATAACATGCTGTAGAAACTGCTTCAGCCCAAAAACGTGAAGAGATGTTACTTTCAATAAAAGAGTTCTAGCAATTTCTTAAAGTGACCTATTCTTTCTTTCCATGACTCCATTTTGCTCAGGAGTATATGGAGAAGAGAACATATACTGAAAACCAGATTCATCACAGAATTTTGTAAAATCTTGATTTTCAAATTCACCTTTATGGTATGTCCGTATACTTGAAATACCATACCCTTTCTCATTTTGGACCTTTTTAGCAAACTTTGTAAAATAAGAAAATGTTTCAGACTTACTTGCCAGGAAATATACCCAAGTGAATCGTGAATAATCATCCACAATCACTAAACAAGTATTTCTTACCTTCAATGCTCGAGTTCGGTTGGTCCAAAAAGATCCATATGCAAGAGCTGCAGTACACGATTAGTGAAAATTTGATTTATTGGTTTGAATGAGTTTCTTATCTGTTTTCCCAACACACATGGCGTGCATAGATTAGACTTTTGGTATGATAGATTGGGTAGACCACGAACAAGCTTCTTTGTTGAAATTTTGGCTATTTGCTTCATGTTGATGTGCCCAAGTTTTCTGTGCCATAAGTTTGCTTCTTCTTGAATTGAGATTAGACATTGAGTTTCATCTAGATTGACATCCAAGAGGTAGATATTTCCATGTCTTCGACCCGTGAAAGACTGAGAGGAGTCTTTACTGGTTCCTGAACATATTCCCTCTTGAAAATTTATTTTGAAACCGGTGTCGCACACCGACGATACTTAGTAAATTGTAGTTGAGTCCTTCCACTAAGGACACATTACGGATCGTGAGACTTCCAATCTTTACGAGTTCCGTATCCCACAATTCTTCCTTTGTTGTTTCCTCCAAATGAAACTTTTCCATCATTAACTTGAACAAGCTTTATGAAGCAATTTGAATCTCCCGTCATATGCCTTGAGCATCCACTATCCAGGTACCATTTAACCTTTTTCTTGATAGTGACCTTGATTTCATTGTCTGAATCTGAGTCTGTCTTGGAGTCCGAATCTGAGTTTGATTGTGCCATGAGACAAATATTGGCATAATCATCATCACTTTCTTCACATTCTGTATCACTCCAAGTTTCTGCTTTGAGTGTCTTTCGATATTTCTCAGCTTTTCCTTTCTTTTTCTTCAGAATGGGACAGTTGGGTCTGATGTGTCCCTTTTTCTTACATTCAAAACAGACTACATCTCTATTAGATTCATCATCCTCAACCGACTTAGTCCGTTGCTTTTGAAAACTTTGTTTCTTTGGATTGAATCTTCTCCCCTTTCTATTTAGCTTTCTGAATCTTCTTATCATGAGAGCAAGCTCTTCATCATCCATATCATCTTCGAATCGTGATATCGAATCATCATTAGATTTTAATGCAATGGATTTCTTACCTTTAGGATCTTCATCTTCATTGATTCGCTCCACTTCATAAGACTGAAGAGTCCCAACCAATTCATCAATAGAAAGTGACATAATTCTTTGTGTCTCTCTTATTGAGGTCTTTATGTGATTCCAATCCTTGGAGAGTCCACGCAGTAGCTTGTTTACTTTCATGGGATCAGAAATTGGTTGACCTTGATTTTCAAGACCATTCACGATTTCTGTAAAAACGACTAAACATGTCGGTGATAGATTCTCCGATTTCATTTTGAATGCTTCGTATTGACCGAGCGAGAATGTTGATTCTGGTTTCTTTCACTCGATCGGTTCCTTCATAGGTGATGTGTAATCTATCCCAGACTTCTTTAGCTGTATCACAAGAAGATATTCTGTTATATTCAGTAGGTGATAATGCACAATATAAAGAATAAATTGCTTTTGCATCAAGAGTTTGTCTCTTGGTTATCTCTTCTTGATTCATTTCGCTAGACTCAACGGCTTCTTTTCCTCTTTCTGAGACAAGTGCAACTTTAGGAATGATTCTTTTGTCTACCACATCCCATTCCAGAGGATCCTTTGATCTTAGAAATGCCTTCATCTTGTTTTTCCATATGTTGTATTCCTTTCCATCAAAATAAGGCGGTCTGGTATTGCTTTGCCCTTCAACCAGTCCTGGAGCCAACATACTAGCCATGGATCTTTAACTCTGAAGTAAAACATTTCAACTTAAGTGAGTACACAGGCTTTGATACCAATTGTGAAAGCTAGTATGAGCACCTAGAGGGGGGTGAATAGGTGCAAAAACAAATTTCCCTTGGTGAAGTATGCAACTCAAATCAGCAATAGATTATGAAAAGGAAATTCGTCTCTTGTAAACAAAATGAGTTACGATCAAAGTAAAAGAGCGTAGGGAAGAGAATATGAACACAGAGTTTATAGTGGTTCGGCTTAATCCAAGCCTACGTCCACTCTTCCGCACTGACAGCCCATCGGCTGGATTTCACTATGAACAAAAGAGTTGTTACGGTAAAGCTCTTCCTTGATTTCACGGTGTAGAGACTCTACTACACTTCCTCAAGGTCTCTCAAAGATATAGACACTCTTTTGCATACAAGATTTCCCTCAACAGTTTAATTGACTAAGAACAAGGAGCTTCAGACTTTGGAATTCTTCTATCGCACACACCTCGAACAACTGGAACGTCTTCCTTATATACTCCTTTATGCCATCATACCCGTTGGCACTTACCAAATGAATTCTTCCAATCTACCTATTGGACATAATCAATTAGGAATATCTTCGAGCTATTTAAGGAACATGACGATAGCCCATCAATCCTGCTCGCCCATACAATCAGGATCTAGGTTTCCATAAGTAGAACCTTCCAAGTATACTTCGCCAATCAACGGATTCAAAATCCCTGAATCAATCTTGATTTGAATAAAGGATTTCGACATGCTATATCCAGCCATGAGATCTTCTCCGTCGATAAAGTCAAATCCTTAACGAAATATCCAGATTCGGATAAGCCTTCTTCGACGGTCTAGAAACTGTCAATGAGGATAGACTTTGAGTCTTGAGTTTGGCAGTCCGGAGTCTTCAGACTTTGATGGAAGAGTCTGCAAGTCTTCAGACTAGACTGATGGAAACGTTTTGTCAACTTCAAAACACTCAAGGAAGTTTTCTCCAACAACTTGAACTGATTTTTTACTAGGAGAACAATAAGAAGACCCTATTCTTAGTCGTGATGGTTGATATAAAGTGGGAGCCTCGAATGCAGCGAGTGGAAGCTCGGGCACAGGGACTTCCAGCTGAACAAACCTGATAATTTGTCATGCTTTTGGCCTTCTCTTGGGATCTAAAAGAATACACCACAGTCCCAACATCATCAAGCATTCCATTTCCTTCCTATTGAAGCTGAACCCAATGTCTCATCCGCTGCTTCAAGCATACATCTAGCAAGGTAAAACTGCCAAATCCATTTGTAGATGGGGACATCAAATTCTCCTACCTGATAGGTCTTCCTACCACAAGTTATTTCTAAAACCACGACCTTGAAGCTGACCACGTCGAACTCTCTAGTGGCCTTTTGTCCGTTGAGATATTTTGGTGCCAGATAACCGTACGTCCCAACCTCGTCCATCGTTTGAGTCTTGAAATGGGGGTTGATGAGCTTAGCTACTCTGAAGTCACCGAGCCTAGTGTTGAGGTCCGCATCTAGCAATATGTTGGCTGATTTTATATCTCTATGAAGAATGCATTGCTCTAGTTCTTCATGAAGATAATTAAGGGCCGATGGTAGGCCTAGTGCTATCTTGTACTTTACATCCCAAGACAAAAATTTTTGAGTTCTAAAGAGATGATTATCAAGGCTATCATTAGGCATGTATACATAAATGAGCAAATATTCACATTTCTCCTAACACCTCCAATCAATTGCACCAGATTTCACTGTGCGGCTTATTATCTTCACTTCATTGATGAAGACCTTCTCGGAATGATTGGGTCCGGTGAAGATTCTCTTGACAGCAACTAAGCGACCTATACATTTCCAAAGTCCTTTATAAATTTGGCAAGACCGTCCTTGGCCAAGTCTTCGGTCTTGTGAGAAGCCACTCGTAGCTACAACCAACTCTTGATAAGAGAATTTTAGTGGCAATGCTCTTATCTCTTTGTCAATTAGTCAGAGCACAAAGCTCGTATTTTCTCCTCATCTTGATCATAAGCAAGCAAGACCCTGCTGAAATAATCAGCAAGAAACTTGCTAAAAGAGCCATGATTAATATTAGTGAGCAATAGATCTTGGAGTTTACACCCTTTACGGATGTATTGGTCGATGGGGGGCGTACAACGTCCAATTTCGAAGTAAACCCCCATGAATTGATGATGTGTCTCGCCCCATGGAGGCCATGAGAAGCTGAAATCCCAATAGCTACCGATTTAGGAAGAACTTCAGCAAGATCGATTTGTTAAGAAAGTGAAGAGTTTTTCTTGTCCAAAGAAACCAGCTCGCCATCAAACGACCAGTACACATTAAGATTCTTGCTAGTGGAATTATAGGTTACCATAACATTAGTTGGATTTTTGCTGTGGGATCCGGGATCCCAATTGGAATAAACAAGTGGAGAGAGCGAGTTTTTGTTGATACCCATGTGCTATAATGTTGTTGTGTGTTCCCATAAGCATCGAACTCGACCATCATGATGTGGTTCCTACGCCCATCATCAACTGTGCTCGAATTGAACAATCCGAGGTACCCACCACCCGAGTTGGGTGGGATAGTGAAGCCAGTAGGAGAAAGAAAAAAAGCAATGCCGTCGCTGTATTTGGTGCGATTGAAAGGAACGATGGTGAAAGAAAAATTGGTAAGAGAAGTCTGCTTGTCTCCCACTAATAGAATCTCTTATATAGATTGGTTTGGAATACTGAATGCGGCCTACCTGAAACTCCTGAGGAATGGTGGTGCCTTTGGGGTTGAGATCAGCGATTTCATCAGCTGGTATTGCAACTCCTGTTGGTAAAATACTGCTTCGAATAGGGTAGAACAATGAAGACGTATCTTTAGAGTACTCGAGTTGGACTTTGAGGCGTGATATCACTTTCTTTAAGGATTTATTTGCCCCCACAAAGTTGCTAATGGTCACCGGCAAAAATCCTCCAGGATACAACAAAGTCTCAAAATCGAGAATACTAGATAACAATTCTAGTATTTCTCCAGGGTCTCTCTAGGAAACAATTGAAAGGAATGCTGTAGTTTTTTCCTCCGAAAGAAGACTCGAAAAGATGAAAAATGATCACTTTTTTTTTTCTTTCTCAATCTGACAAGTATATATAAAATAGTCTTAAAAAAAAAAGAAGACAACTCTTTGTGAAAAGTTGCGAACTGAACAAACACATTCTTTCGAAAATTTGCTCAAATGAACAAAGATGTCCATTCATAAGAAGTTAAAACCGAACAAATACAACCCTTCGAGAAATGTCGCAAATTGAACAGGTATTTTTCTTTCAAAGGTTGTCTTGAAAAGACACTAACAAAAATTCGGAATAAAATAATAATAATTATTTAATAAATAAAAATTTCGAAATTTTATTAATTAATTAATTAATTTCCGAAAATTCTCAATAATCAAAAACAACCTTTGAATTAATTAAACTTAATAAGACAACCGTACGAAATAAAAAAAAAATAAAAAGACAAAAGGATTAGTGCTTATTAAATCGCGAGCGCGCAAATTAATCCAATTTAGCGGATGGTATATTTGTCACAAATTTACCAGTTTGAGGTTTTTTGTGGTCGAATAAATTAGTTTTGGGTAAATTTGTCATAAATATACCAGTTTATGATTTTTTATGATTAATCGGGGTAAATTTGTCACAAATATACCAGTTTGGGGTTTTTCATGGTCAAAAAAATAGTTTTGGGTAAATTTGTCACATGTGTACCAGTTTGGAGTTTTTCAGGGTATTAACCCTTTTGTTTATTCTAGATGTTCTCTATTAACCGAGGTCATAAAAAGTACTTGTTTGTTTCAGTTGAAGAGCCTAATTCCCTAAAAAGTACGTTCCCAATTTTGTCCCATACTTTTTTGTTTTATAGAAAAATTCTCAATTTTCACTCTAGTCACAAATCTACCCACATGTCTAAAAATCGCCACTAACTCAAATTTGTCGGTATTAGACTAGCTAAAAGTTCATTATCAGAATCCATTTTTTATCAACACCCTTACCTTATAAGAAACAATTGTAGCCTCCTAATGTTGACAATATTGAAGAAATTAGTGCCAATTTTTGGACATATGGGTAGGTTTGGGCATGGACTTTTATGAGACAAAAAAAAAAAAAAACTTAGAGCAAAACTGGGATTTCAAAGATAACATTTGACATTTGGATCCTATTAACAAGTAGGGAAAAATGTCCAATTTCAAGACAATGATTGTACATATCACAGGAGAAGTCAATGCATTGATTTCCTCATTTAGTTGTTTATCAAGTGCCTGAAGGCATCTTCTCTAACAAAATCCCTTGACAATTTTTCATAAAAAAATCGAGTTGGGAGGATTCTCAAACTCGAATTCCAGCATTAATGATGGAAACATTGGAAAGTGGTGGCGGTGATGGTGATGATGAAGCAAATATGGTTTTCGTAGTGTTTTGAACTAAAAGATGGGAAGCGCCTTACGTGGCGTCATTATGTCCATTGGATCCCAGCTGAACCCGTACATTGAATGGACTATCATCTTTACGGATGGGATTCGATTTGCTGCATCATTAAGTTGGGTAAAGGAGGGGAGAAAAAAATTGAATTGGAAGGGTCGATCTCATGATTGAGCACCCACGCGCGGCGCCGCCTGAAGAGTCAATTCACGTGCCGACTTTTTGTTTACGACCGTCTTCGATCAATCTCACGTTTCATGAAACGTGCACGCGCGAACGAATTGTCGTTACGAAGACGAGAATAGCTTGGGGCACTTGTATGTCCTAATTGCAGAAATTATCCGTAATTGGAGAAAAATTTACAAACATAAATAAAGTTTTGTCCATTTGTCGGTTGTTAGAAGCAAGCACGTGGCCTTCTTTCTTCCGTTGCGATTCTTCGGCTTTTACTCTTTTTAGGACACGTGTCCAGAAGAGATGGTTTCTTCATTTAGCAATAAATATATTTTGGGTTTGCCATATAAGTTAACAATTGATTTATCGATCTACAAAAGAACATATTCTCGACCAATAGTAATTATAGACATCCAAGGCCTTCACTTTTTGCGCAGCAAAATCCATTTATTAAACCCAATATAGGTAATTTTAACATCTTAGATGTTAAAAATGCATAGGTTTCTATTATATTTTAATGAAAAAAGCTAAGGGAAACTCGTTATACCAAGAGATAAATCACTTTGATGAACAAATCCTAAAAGGATTGTCAAATTTATCCACAGTGAAAAGAAAAATAGAAGATTTTGGTTTTGGGACCATATTATCTTATATATATGGAGACATAAAAAGAAAAAAGAAACACTTGGCTAATTCCAGCCCATCTACAAACATCTAAATGGTTAACAAAATGTTGTGTGTCGAGTTCAGCTATAACTTTAGTAGGATCATAAAATGAATGATTTCTCACCAAAAAAAAGGCAAGGAGGGGTATCTTGGGGATTGAACCATTCTTATAAAAAGGTCTGATCCTGTGTCCATAATTGAATCAACAAACTGCATCAATCATTTGTGCATCTCGTACAGCAAACAAAACTCGAACCCATGGTCCAAATTCTTGGTTATATCATTAGATGACAACAATGAAAAGAGAAAGTCCAAAAAAGAACTAAAGCATTGTAGAACTATAGGCTCGGTTTCTTCGCATATTCTGTAATCTTATCTCGCCACTAATTAAATAATTTGCTCAAGAGAGAAATGAAAAATTAAAGTGCCTAACCGGAGCTAGAAAGAGAATTAAAGTGTCCGGAAGTATAGCGTAGGCGCAGATACATGCCTGTGGACCATTAACGCAAGCAAAGTCCTCCAATTTCTTTGTTTTTGGGCCAATAGCAAAGTCCTACGATTCAATCAATCGATGAGCAGCTTTCTTGAGTCGTCAACTTCGTGCGATTCAATGCACTTGAATCCAATTCAAATCCTATAAAACCACCAATTAACCGCCTCTCTACTCCCACTACTCCCACCACTCACCTCTCTTCCAACTGCCATCAACTCCCTCACCTCTCTCTCTCTCTCTCTCTCTCTCGGCCAAGAGTAAATGGCATTAACGCTGAGTAGCCATAGCACTCTTGGTGTGGCCTCACTTCTCTTCATTTCGTTCCACATTGCCATCATCAGCTCACAAGCAGCAATTGCGGCAGCCACAGACGAGTACGATGTCGTCTCTCTCGGGGCCAAGCCCGATGGCGTCACTGACTCGACACAGGCCTTTATCGGTGTGTGGCTCGCGGCTTGCAGCTCCGAGAAGCCGGCAATGATCAGCGTGCCACCGGGACGGTTTCTGGTGGGAGGGGCCACCTTCAGCGGGCCGTGCAAGAACAACGCCATCCGGTGGCGCATCCAAGGGGTGATCACGGCTCCCGCGGATTACAATGTGCTCGGGAATGTCGGGACGTGGCTCTTGTTCCAGCACGTGGATGGCATGTCCATCTCTGGCGGGATCCTCGACGGGCGAGGCGCGGCCTTGTGGGCTTGCAAAGCCTCCGGCAAGAATTGCCCCAGTGGAGCCACGGTACGTACATACAAATATTTGTCTTGATTATAGTCATTTGTAATTTCATTTGAATCACAGAATAATATTGACATGAGTTTTTACCAGTCTATATTGATCTCCATAATACTCATGTTGCTAGAGTTATATTGTCTAAGCAGACTTTTCTAAACGTTCCAAATTTGCACAAGAACTCTCGTAGAAAAGAACGCATTTATATTCTTTTGCAAAAAAAAAAAAATCAATATTTTATGAATTCCTAGACCAATCATTATGTGCAAAAATTGATAAAATAATTACCCTAAAGTACAATAAACAAGATAAGTGGATTTTGAGAAATAACTATCACAATTAGGGTTTTTCCTTCTTGTCAAATCAAATGTGCTCTCTGTTGCGACAATTATGTTTTGACTTTGTGGTTATTTCACACACAAATAATATTCTTTTATTCTTAATTATTTTTTTTTTTTTTGGATGCATGCGCACGATCGACTCTTTAGACAATACTCTTCAGCAACTCAAGGAACATTGTGGTGAGAAAACTGACGTCGCTCAATAGTCAGCTGTTTCACATTGTCATCAACGGGTGCCAAAACGTGAGGCTGCAAGAAGTGAAGGTTTTCGCCTCCGGCGAGAGCCCTAACACGGATGGCGTTCATGTTCAATTGTCCTCCGGTGTCACGATCATGAGCTCGAAAATCGGAACAGGCGATGATTGCGTCTCGGTCGGTGCCGGCACTACAAATCTCTGGATTGAAAACATGGCATGCGGCCCAGGCCACGGAATCAGGTAATCGTCCTCACTAAACACCAGAAAAAAATACAACTAGAAAATATTAAGTTTGATGATTAACTCAGCATTGAAGAAATTGACATGTACCAAATGGAAAGGCCAACATGTCAGGCTTTTTTGAGGGATTTCGACTCTACTTTAACTTTCTTGCCACAACGAAAGAAAGTAAACATCATCAAATTACACGTCACTCAAAATAACTGCAAGTTGGAATCTTCTTATACCTTAAACATTTGAGTCCTTTTATACTAGAAATAAATTGAAGATATTTAACCCTAAATATAATTTACTAATGCAAGAAAGGTTGTGGTTTAAGTAAGAAGATGGTAGTTAATATTATTTGGAATTTATATAATATGTTGGTTCATGATTCGTACACAGCATTGGGAGCCTAGGGAAGGACCTTGAGGAGGCAGGGGTAGAGAACGTGACTGTTAAGAACGTTGTCTTTGGAGGGACACAAAACGGGTTGAGAATCAAATCTTGGGGCAGGCCCAGCACCGGATTTGCCAAGAACATCCTCTTCCAACATGCCATCATGTCCAACGTTAAAAACCCAATCGTCATCGACCAAAATTACTGCCCCAACAACATAAATTGTCCTGGTCAGGTATGTGCTGAGACATTAATCAATTAATAAATTAATTGTTCGCCTGTAATAAAGACCAAAGAGTCATTTCTTCATTAATTCGAAAGTTGACATGGATCACCATAGATTTGGATAAGTCCTATCGGGTTAGATTCATAATGACATGTAGATTAGGGCAACCGTCGTTATGAACAATAATGCATGCGACCTAGCACTGATCCTAGGGAAAACAACATGATTGAATCAATCATGGTTAAATCGATATCAATTCATTCCACCATGATCTAATCATCACGAGAACTCATTTGATAGCTAGTAGATTAGTCCAAAATACTTGCAACTACTACCAAAACCTTCATAGATGAGATCATGCACATTATTCTCATTATAAATTTATTTCTTTTTACGTTAGTAAGAAAATATAACTACGAATTAATTTCTTTTTTGCCTATGTTACCACATCGATCATGGTTCTTGTGTCATGCAAAATCCAAAAAAAGACCAGCTCAAATGCTCCGCTAAACCGGTTGCAATGATTTCACACAAAATTTTCCTTTTCTTTTCTCCATTTTCCCATGTCCATTTTAGGTTTTATGTATACAATTTGTCTATTCTTACTGCTTCTAATTTTGATTTCATCCAAACAGCTTTCAGGGGTGAAAATTAGCGACGTTACATACCAAGATATTCATGGGACATCGGCAACGGAAGTGGCCGTCAAATTCGATTGCAGTCCGAAGAACCCATGCACAGGAATAAGATTAGAAGACGTGAAGATCACCTACAGGAACAATCAACAACCGGCTCAAGCTTCTTGTGTTAATGCTGGTGGATTGGCCTTTGGCCTGGTCCAGCCCTCCAGTTGCTTATAGTGCAAAATATCAATACGATTAATCAAGTGTTGTAATATATATGTATTGTGTAGAAGTATAAATATATCGTGGTGGCAGATTACATGTATCTTGTGATTATTGCTTGAGCCTGTGGCTATTTCCCAGCTTAATCATGGAAAGGCTGGTTTGATGCCTGGCCTTGCAATGTTGGATTTGTACTGATTGTCTGCTGTATTCAACTGAAATACACAAGTGTTCAACTAGTAGATACTGTTGAAAATGTTCCGGATTAGTTATGAGTGATTGACACGATAATGACTATCAATCACAAAGATGATATTGTTTGATT
Source organism: Eucalyptus curtisii (assembly GCA_017140595.1). NCBI lineage: Eukaryota > Viridiplantae > Streptophyta > Magnoliopsida > Myrtales > Myrtaceae > Eucalyptus > Eucalyptus curtisii. The sequence goes on along the minus strand of CM029494.1, from coordinate 2,821,919 downwards.
GAGAGGATCCTATCAAATTCCCCGAAATTCTAGTTTTGCGTCGCACTTACGACAACGGAGAATCTCAACCCGAGAAGTTATTAGACAAGACCACGATGTTCTAGTGAACATTAGTGGGTCTCTACGCATTGCAGGAGCATTGTTTATGATCGTAATATTCTGATAAAGTTGCATGAAATGCTTAGTAAATTGTATATTTATACTTTTAAAACTTTTCTAAACATTTTATAAATCTTTTGAATTTATTCTTTTTTTCCTTCTTTCTTGGTCAGCTGCTGGGCCTTGGAAATGCCTAGTGACTGGTTGTTAGTGAGGGCCAACAAGGGCTGATCTCAGCAACCTCAAGTAAGTGTCAAGCTTCGCTCAACCACTAGCGAAGGTAAACCTCACCGAATCTAGTGAGGTTAAGTCTCGCTTGAGTCTGGCTAGGTTTGACTCTCACCGGCCATCAGCAAGACCTAGCGACCAGCCAAGGAATGAGAAAAAAAAAGAGAAAGTATCGAAAATAATTTACAAAAATTGAAAAAAAGGTCCACGTAAGTTTTGGCCATGCCACATAAGACAATCGTTGTCCACATTAGTGATTTCGACTAAAATTGGCAAGAATGACTATATTGACAAAAGGTCTAGGATGAAGTTTGCCAAAAATTGATATGTTTAAACTGAAATAAGCATTTACGACTATATGGTAATTATTCCCATCATTTTATCATCTTAAGTAATTGACGGTCTTGAAAGATAATAAAATACTTGAATTATTAAAGTATGTATATCACAAAGCATCATTATAATGGATGGTTAAAAGATAATAAGACACTCCTTGCTATTCGTTTGGATAATAAGACATCTAGCTATCTCATCTTCTCATCTATCCAATTTACCGGACAACATCAAGGTCATGGGATTTCTTGGAAATATGGATGAAGAAAATGAGCTTTTGCGAGAAATGATTGTCTTTGGTTATGGCATGCAAAATATCAGTAACTTTAAGTGGTAAACTTAATGGAGAACCATTGGGCTTCTTCGAACCCACGAGAAACAGAAGGCAAGATGTCTATCCCTATACTTATTCATGATGGTGTCTAATGTGCTCTCTCATCTCCTGAACAAGGCAGTCGTGGATGGGAGTATTACATGAATCAAGCTTGATAGGATTTTTCCTTCCTTATCTCACCTTTCATTCGCGGATTTTGCCAAATTTTTTTTGATGGAAAGACGAAGGAATTCCAGAACTTAGTAGCAGTGTTGAATTGATACTACTTTGCTTCAGGATAGGCTATCAACTTGAAGAAATCATGGATTTTTTTTAGTAGGGGATGCTCGGAAAACCTGAGTAGGAACATGGCCTCAAAGTTAAAAGTATATTAACAAAACATGGAAGTATCTTGAGATTCCATTCAACCAGGGTCAAACTAAAAAATAATTGTTCACATGGATCTTGACAAGAGTGAACATGAACTTGGAGGGTTGGAAACATTTATCAAGATCTTTGTGTAAGGCTTGCCTCAACATGCCATTTCCTTTTACAAAAATTCCAATTACTGTGTGTACAGCGATCGAGCAAAGGATTGCTTCCTTTTGGTGGAAGCAGAATGAGGCGAAATCTAGGCTACATCAGAAGAAATGGGAAACTCTCAAAACTAGGAAAGATTGTGGAGGGACGGGTTTTAGTGGTCTTATCTCCTTCAATAAAGCAATGATGGGTAAATGGACTGGAAACTCTCACAAACACCATTGGCTCTTAAGAGTCAATATTTCAAAAGAACATATTTTATCAGAGGAAATTTTTGGAATGCCAAAAAGGGGGCCACATCCTTCTTGGGATGGGAATGCGTACTTGTCGGCTGCGACTCCATCTCTAAAGATATAAGGTGGATAGTGGGAAATCGTAAAATGATCAAGATCCGAGAGGATAAGTGGCTGAATATGGGTGTCATTGGCGGGTCAACAAACCTAAACGAGCCCAAAAAGTGGAGGACCTGATTAATCGGAAGAATAGAACCTGGAATGAGCATAGACTGCGGACTCTTTTTGACGAGAATATAAGCAGGGAAATTCTTGCCATCCCTCTAAGCAAAACCCTAGAAGAGGATTGGCTAGTTTGGACAAGGAATAAAAGCGGAACATACACAGTGAACAGTGCTTACAATAAGCCATATCCACTTAACCTACAACAGCAAACACTCTTAGGCTGCGTTTGGTAACATTTTTGTTCAAAAATTATTCTTGGGAATAGAAATAGAAATAATCATTTCTGTTCAAAGAACAATTTTTGAACAGAAGAATGCATTTGATAAACTTATACAATTTCTATTTTTAGAATAGAAAAAGAACAAAAACACGTTTGGTAAACTTGTATATTTTTTTTTTGTTTCTTTTAATTTTTTAATATTTTTATTTTATTTTCCTTTTTTCTTTTTTCTCTTGGCCGGTCGCCGGCCTTGCCTAGCCACGGTAAGGCTCGCTGGCCCCCGGCGAGGCTCGGCCTCGCCTTGGCTAGGCGAGCTTGAGCTAGCCTAGATCCGGCGAGGCCGAGCTTGCCCAGCCACCGGTGAGGCTCGGCCTGCTGCCGGCGCCGATGCCTCGCTCCGAACGCCGTCGGGCGGAACACCGAGATCGCTTCCGTCCTCCTTGAGCACGACCACCACTCCGCCTTGTGCAAGTGGCGCCGCCGCCTCCCTCGGGTGATCGCCATGCTCCGCCGCGTGTGTGACTTCTACATGGAGATCTTGTTCCACTTTGAGAACTCCATCATCCCGTTCATCGGGAAGATTGCCCCCTCCAACACGTACCGGATTTGGAAGTGCGATGGCAATCTCCGGGCCGACACCTCCCTCGCCGGCTTCAATGGCTTGAAGATCCAGCGCACCGATCAGAGCTTCGCTATGGCCATGCGAGGCTTGGCCTTGCCGGTGGCTGGGCGAGGTCGGCCTCGCCCATCCCAAGTGAGGCCGACGAGTCTCGCCGTGGCTCGGCCTCTCCAAGGCCCGGCAATGCTCCGGTGAGGTCGTCTGCCCTCGTCTGACCGGTCGCCGGTGCCAGCCATGGCCAAGGCCAGTGACGACAAAAGGAAGAAGAAGAAGAAGAAAATAAAAAGAAAAAAGAAGAAAAAAAAGTGTTTCTCGGAAGTGTTTCCGGGAATAAGAAATAAATTTTTCTTATTTCTTGTTTCTGTTCCAAATCTGTTCCTGAGAACAAAAAATCGTTTCTGTTATTTTTTTGTTCCTCGGAACAAACGAACAAAAATTGTGTTTTAGGGAACAGAAAAAGAATACAAACAAATAAGCCCTTAGCCTCTACATCATTCCAAATTCCCACATCTTTTTGGACACAACTATGGAACCTAAACACCTCTCCTAAAGTCCAAATCTTTGTATGGAGTGCCTGCCAAAATGCATTACTCACTAAGAAAACCTTTAAAAGAGAGAAAGACCTTACCTACTCCCATATGTCAACTGTGCAACCAAGCGCCGGAAACAGTCGACTATGTCTTCCTAATTTGCAGCTGGACAACACCAATACGGGCGAACCCATGGCTAAAGTTGCAACTTTTAGGCCAACCCATTACTTGTGTGGGCATATAGATATCTCAGTGCTTCGAATCAAACAAAAACCTAGTGTCGAAGGAGGAAATTGCCAAAATTCTTTAGTTAATTTGGAAGGCCTAGAACGCCTTTATCTTCCAAGCACACTGGCCGGTCCCGAGCGGAATCAATGACCTCGCAATCACAGAGCAAGCGAGTTTCTTGAGGTGGAACCATGAATGAAAAAGAAAAAGGAACAAGAATCGCGATTACCTGAGGTTTGGCGGCCATCGGCAAAGGATTCCCTCAAAATTAATAGACACGTATGATATATGCACATGTACATGCATTATTTTCTTTACTTCTCCTCCCAAACGCTCTTAGAACATCTCGACATATAGGGTATCTCTACTCACGATGCATCCCAACGCACAAAGTATTATCATTACTAATGTATGAGCAATATAAATATATAACATAATACTTCTCGTATTTAGTTATATAGTAGTAGTGCGTATGATAATATTATATTGATATGATCTCCCTTGCATCGACAACGAATTCAACCCTCATTTTCAAGAATCGACCTTGGTTACACAGCATATTTTCATGCAAATCATACTGAAATACAATCACTTTGCCCTCTCAACAATCACACACGTAGGTAAAGATTTTGACATGCTTACATTCTTTTCTCATGCAAGAAATGACAACATGCTTAGGGAATTGATATCAATGACCCAAATAATCGACAACATAATTAATCAGAAATACTTAGCTAGTAAAATAGGAACTTAATTGAATTACAAAGATACCACTTTCAAGTTTAATATTCATTGCTTTCGAATTCTTTTCACTAAAAGATTGCCATCACATCTTAGAGAAACAATCAAATAGCCCCTAAGAAATTCATTAAACACATTCTAGACATGTGACAAGCTTAATGACCCAATTCAAGTGAACATAAAGGTTTTACGTACCATCATTGAAATTTACTTACACTTTGACAACAAAAGTCAAACCAAAATTAACAACCAACAACTAACCAACTGGGTCAAGAGTACTCAGTAGATCAATTTAACTAAGTCCCTAAAGTTTTCACTTACCTTGAAAAGTGACTTAGATTAGCTTTAGTTACCTTCAAAGCAAAATAACCGAAAACATAAATTAACAACTTCTAATCTAAAACAAAACTAGTTTGATAAGATCAAAAGAAAGGCGAAAAATTCACCTTGTAAACACTTGAAATATCGAACTGGAAGCCTTAGAAATACAAACATGGAACCTTCGACTATGCTTCAAAAAATTAGATGAAAGAGAAGGGATAGAGCAATGGAATTCTTGTTCTTTTCAAGAACGAATTGGAGCTTCCCTCTTTAAACTAGCATAATTGTAGCGAGTCAATTAAAGAAAGGGGGATGCATTTAATAACTATGCAAGACTTATAAAGAAATAAGATTGATTAACCATGGGTTGAAATGACGGTGACTTTAAGTTAAAAACATAAGGAGAAAAATAAAGGTGGTGTGGTCAAATAAAAATGTCACAAATGGCTTAAATGTTTCCAAGGTGGATATTTTGATAAATTGCCGAGATGTATAATGAATCAGTATGTAAACAAGAAATATTTCCATTTTAAACAATAATAAATTAGAAACATAAATTGAGCCCACTAAAACATTAATCGAAAGTTACCAAACGCTAGGCAAAACTCAACTCAATGGGACACAAAATCTCGGAGTATATTATGGTGTGTTTGGTAACATTTCTGTTCAAAAATTGTTCCAGGGAACAGAAATAGAAAATACTATTTCTATTCCAGAAACAATTTTTGAACATAAGAACGTGTTTGGTAAACTTATTCCTGGAATAGAAAAAGAACAGGGAACACGTTTGGTAAACTTGTATGATTTTTTTGTTTCTTTTAATTTTTTAAATTTTTTAATTTTCTTTTTTTCTTTTTTTTCCTTCCTTTTTTGGTTGGTCGCTGGTCTTGGTCATGGCTAGCTACCAGCCGACGAGGGTCGGCGGCCTCGCCTAGCCACGACGAGGTCGGTCTCGCCTTGGCTAGGCGAGCTCGAGCTTGCGCAAATCCGGCAAGGTCAAGCTCGCCTAGCCACCGGCAACGATCGCCTCGCCGAGCCACCGTCGAGCCATCGCCAGGTGATGCCGACCTGGCGGTGGCCCAGCGAGGCCGAGCCTCGCCGGTGGTTGAGCAAGCTTGGCCTCGCCGAGGGCCAATGACGCTCCGGCGAGGTTGCCGACCCTCGACGGGCCATGGCCGAGGCCGAAAACTAGCCAAAGGAAAAAGAAGAAGAAAAGAAAGATAAGAAAAAAATAGGAGAGAAAATATGTTTCTCGGAAGTGTTCTAGGAACAAGAAACGAGTTTTTTTTTTTTTTTGTTTCTTGTTTCTGTTCCAAATTTGTTCTCGGGAACAAAAAAAAAATAGATTTGGAACAAAAACGCAAACAAACACGTTTATGTTCTTTTTTTGTTCCTCGGAACAAAAAAAAACAGGAATTATGTTCATAAACAAAAAAATAAAAATAAACACAAACATACAGCCCCTTAGTCTCCATTAATCACTAATTTGGTGATACACGTTTCATTGTCACTCTAAATAGTCAACCCAGTAACAAATATTCAATAATTTAATCCTAATGGAATCATTTACCGAAAACTATGTACAAGGAAAATACTATTCGGGCCTTCTGTTATTACCACATTAATAGTCTGACTAGACTTTTCACTTGTGACATTTATCACATTCATTTCCTACGTACTATTAATATGCCATTTTCCTTAAAAGTGACTTCCTTAGAGAATGTTTTCTAATTAAATTGTAGTTTTCTCGAAATAAACGAAATCTCAAAGCAGTCTCCTGAACTCTTTGAGCCATGGACCATCTATTGGGAAAATATGGCTTCGAATTGGGTAGAACAATAAAGACGGATCTTTAGAGTACTCGAGTCGGACTTTGAGGCGTGATATCACTTTCTTTAAGAATTTATTTGCCCCACAAAGTTGCTAATGGTCACCGGTAATTATCCTCCAAGATACAACAAAGTCTCAAAATGAGAATACTAGATAGCAATTCAAGTATTTCTCTAGGGTCTCTCTAGGAAACAATTGAAAGGAAGGCTGTAGTTTTTTTTTTTTTTTTTTTTTTTTTTTTTTTTTTTAAAGAAGTGTCGAAAAGACGAAGAATGATCACTCATTTTTCTTTCAATCTGCCATGTATATATAAAACAGTCTTAAAGAAGACGTAGGCAACTCTTCGTGAAAATTGCGAAAATGAATAAACATATCCTTTCGAAAATTGCCCAAAATTAATAAAGGCATCCATTCGTAAGAAGTTAAAATCAAATAAATGCAACCCTTTGAGAAAGGTTGCAAACGAACGGGCATCTTTTTCAAGGGTTGTCTTGAAAAGACACACATAAAATTCGGAATAAAAAATTAATAATTATTATTTAATAAATAAAATTACGAAATTATTATTTATCAATTAATTAATTTCTGAAAAGTCTCAATAAACAAAAAAAAAAAAAAAAAACCTTTGAATTGATTTAAGTTAATAAGACAACTGTACGAAATAAAAATAAAAATAACAAAGGGATTAGTGCTAATTAAATCGTGGGCGCGCAAGCATGCAAAGTGCTAATTGCGCCAAAATTGCGCAATTATTCGCGCACCAGCACGCGAGTACGGTGAGGTCTAGCCCACACCCAATAATTCCTTTAATTACACAAAGGAAACCTCACGCTTATAAATTAGCCCATTTCCTCCCATTTTTTCTATGTGGGACAAAGAGAAAACATTTAGTTTGTTTTACAAACAAACTTCCAACAATCCCCCACTTTGTTTGTAAAACAAAGATTTCAAAAATTAAAATTTTAAAAACCGTACAACCAAGATTTCAGTGAGATTAATATACATACTTAAAAGTCTCTTTCGAGTTAAACATTTACTTAGTGCAAGTACATTAAAGCTCTATCCAAATGACAAGTAGCTCGGCTTTAAACTCGTACTTTTATGTAATAGAACCGGACATGCCGCACATACACTAACCTCTTGTTTCAGCGAGAAGTTCTATATTACTCCGCATTATTATGGCCTTGTGCTTAATCCTGTTTTATGAGCTCTATAAAAAGCAACCCTCACTTTTGTAAGAAGCGGCACCACTTCTAAGCTCATATAGATGAAGTATCTACCATGTGTTTCTGTTACTATCAACACATTACAAGTTTGTATTATACTTCATTAAGAATTCAATTCAACCTTCAAAGCGTAACAGACGATACTGACTTCTCATATCAGGGCTACGTTAGTATCAAACAATCACATTCAATAACTTGTTCTTACCCATTAAACCTTATAACTAGTGATGTTCTAGAAAAATGTTGGGTTACCATTATTGGTGATTTTAATTAAAGGGTTTCAGCCCTATTTCTTGTGAGGTCATTATTACCATGTGTCTTGGTAAAGCCTTTGTCAAAGGATCGGCAAGATTATTACTTGACCTCACATAGACAATTGTTATGATACCATATTTAATCAATTGTCTCACATATTCATGTCTTAGACTAATATGTCTAGACTTACCATTATAGGTGCTATTATAGGCCATTGCCAAAGTAGCCTAACTATCACAATGGATAGAAATAAGAGGCATAGGATCAGGCCATAATTTGATATCCAACAACAAATTCCTAATCCATTCAACCTCTTTCCCAGTTGCCGCTAAAGTAATAAATTCATATTCCATTGTTAAGTGAGTTATACATGTCTGTTTCTTACTTGCCCAAGATACATCACCTCCAGCTAGTGAAAAAACCATCCAGAAGTGGAACGTTCACCTCCCACACTTATAATCCAATTAGCATCGGTGTATCCTTCTAATATAGCCGGATAATTATTATAGAACAATCCTAAATTTTTAGTTCTCTTAAGATAACCAAAAATTCTGGTAATAGCTCTCCAATGTTCTATACTTGGATTACTAGTATACCTACTCAGCTTGCATACAAAATAATCAATATCAGGTTTAGTACAATGCATCGCATACATTGAAGACCCTATGGCACTCGCATATTCTAATTGTGCCACCGCTCTACCAGTATTATGATTTAATTTAATACTTGAATCAAATGGAGTACTTATTTCGTTGAAACCAAGATGTTGAAATTTATTTAATAATTTTTCAACATAACTAAATTGGCTTAAAGAGTAACGCCCACTATGTTTCTTAACTTTAATACCTAAGATAGTATCTACTTCACCCAAATCCTTCATTTTAAACATGGAAGTTAGATACTTCTTAGTCTCAATAATTTCAGTCATATTTGTTCCAAAGATAAGCATATCATCAACATACAAGCACACTACGACACCATAGTCTTTAGTGAATTTAGAGTATATACATTTATCAGCACTACTATTAATGAAACCATTTGACAATATAACCGAATTCAACTTTTCATGCCACTGCTTAGGAGGCTGCTTAAGCCCATAAAGAGACTTAATCAACTTACATACTTTTCTTTCATTTTTAGGAAGAATGAAACCCTTTGGTTGTTCCATGTAAATCTCCTCATTTAAGTCTCCATTTAAGAAAGCAATCTTAACATCCATTTGATGAACACAAAGATCATAAATGGAAGTTAGAGCAAAAAGAACTCGAATAGAAGTTATACGTGCAACATGAGCATACGTATCAAAATAATCCATTCCTTCATTTTGTCTATATCCCTTGGCCACAAGTCTAGCCTTAAAAGCTTGAATTGAACCGTTAGAATGATATTTTATTCTAAAAACACATTTGCACCTAATAGGTTTTGATCCTTTTGGTAAATCTACTAATACCCAAGTATGATTGGACATAATTGAGTCAATTTCATCATTCACAGCTTCTTTCCAAAAAGAAGCATCTCTAGAAGACATAACTTCATCAAAGTTTCTAGGATCATCTTCTAGATTTAGTACTAAAGGTATAATTATTTATCACGTTATTATCTCCATCTCCTTCAACAAGAAAAATATGAGTAATAAAATCAGGACCTAAGTCTTTTAGTTTCCTAGCTCTAGTACTTCTTCTTGGTTCAAGAATGTCTTTATAATCATTTATTTCTTTCTCTTGAGAATCTCTTTGAGTTTCCATAGATTTTGAATTATTTTTAATAATTTCAGAATTTGTAAAACATCTATTCTCAAAGAATTCAACATCTCTCGATTCTACAATGACATTGGACTTTAAATCAAGAAGCCTATAAGCCTTACTATTTTCAGCATACTCAATGAAAACACTTTTGATAGCTCTAGGACCGAGCTTTGTTCTCTTAAGATCTGGTACTCGGTAGTATGCCAAACACCCCCACACTTTAAGATACGACAAATTTGGTTTTCTATATTTCCATACTTCATAAGGGGTTATGTCATTTTTCTTGGAAGGTATTATGTTATGAATATAGCATGCAGTAAGTAATGCTTCTCCTTAAAGATTAATTGGTAGCCTTGAATTTGAAAGCATACAATTAACCATTCTCCAAGAGATCGATTTTTCCTTTCAGCCAAACCATTTTGTTGTGGAGTACATGGTGCCGAAACTTGATGAATAATACCATGTTCTTCACAAAATGAAGAGAATTCATTTAATAAATATTCACCACCTCTATCTGAACGTAGAACTTTAATTTTGCTTTTCTAATTGATTTTCTACTTCAGACTTATATTTCTTAAACATGGTAAATGCTTCATCCTTCGATCTCATGAGATAAACATATAAAAACCTACTGCAATCATTTACAAAGGTAATGAAATACCTTTTACCTTCACGTGTTAGCATACCATTGAATTCACATATATCATTATGAACTAAATCCAATAAATTCAAATTTCTTTCAACACTAGGAAATGGTTTTTTAGTAAGTTTGGACTTAGCACATATTTCACATTTATCATATTCGCCATTGAAATTTATCAAGTCTAACTTCTTCATATTCTTTAAATAACGAATATTTATATGTGCCACCCTTCTATGCCATAAAATTGAAGACTCAACAATATAAGCAGAACTAGCAATATTATTATTGATACTCAGTTGATACATGCCATCATTGGCATAACCCTTTCCAACAAACAGCCCATTCTTCGACAGGATAACCTTGTCGGATTCAAACAAAACCCGAAACCCCCTCTTACAAAGTAAATCAATAGAAACTAAGTTCTTCCTAATTTCGAGTATAAATAACACATTAAGAAGAGTAATCTTCTTTCCAGAAGTGAAATCTATCTCCACCGTGCCTTTTCCAGCAACATTTACAAGAGCAATATTCGCCATCAGGACCTCTTGAGCATTTGAGTCAACAATCTCCTCAAATTGCTTGAACAAGTATTTGTCTTTGCACACATAGACTGTTGCTCCAGAATCTAACAACCAACCGGATTGGACAGTGGTAGAATTGATTTCAAAAACCATAGCCATCGCATCATTAATTTCAAAAATTTTCATGTTCGAAAGCATGGTTGAAATCATGGCCACATAATTTTCTTCAACCAGATTTGCATCTACCTTCACCGTCGAAATGTTCTTATCCTTGGAAATGCTCTTGCGGTGAATGCATTCCTTGGCTTAGTGTCCCTGCTTGTCATAGACAAAACAGCAACCATTTTTCTTCTTTTGTGTTCTCTTAAATTTGTGCCCGCTTTTTACTTTGAAGTTATGACCGATTTTCCTTTCCTTTCCACAGCATTCACCTTGGAATTGTGCAAACCAGAATTATCACAAAAACGTGACTCTTCCTCAATACGAAGATGTTTTTGTATTTGCTCCAAAGTAAAGTCCTCGACTTGTGAATCGGTCTTTTTCCATAGTCTTTCCAACTTGGAGGCAATTTAGCAATTATTGCTCCAACTTGAAAAGTTTCAGGAATATCAATCTTGAGGGCACGAATTTTATTCACAAGCACTTGCAGTTCATGGACTTGTTCCAGCAAGGGTTTAGTATCAATAAACTTGAAATCAAAATACTTTGCGATTAGATATTTGTTAGTACCTTGCTCCTTCGCTTTGTACTTGAATTCCAGTACATTCCAAATTTCTCTAGCCGACTTCATTTCAGTGAATAAGTCGTACAGATGATTGGAGAGTGTATTCAGAATGTGTCCTCGACAAAGTAATCCGTCCTCCGCACGTTTCGTTTTCTCCTTATTAACCCTCTCAATGGCTTCCGCACTTGGTTGTCCTCCTTCGATAGTAGGCATCTGATCTTCTATAGGCGCCAAGTTAGGATCTAGTATGTAGGAAATCTTCAGAGCAGTGAGTAAGAACATCATCTTGTCCCTCCAGCAAGCAAAATTGTTCCCATCGAACCGGTCCAATTTGACCATGTCTTGATTCATGACTTTGATTGTCTCCGACTCCATTGTTGCGAAATAAATCCTTAAAATTGTTGGAAAAAAATGGCTTCAAATTGGGTAGAACAATGAAGACGGATGTTTAGAGTATTCGAGTCGGACTTTGAAGCGTGATATCACTTTCTTTAAGAATTTATTTGCCCCACAAAATTGCTAACGGTCACCGGTAAATATCCTCCAAGATACAACAAAGTCTCAAAATGAGAAATACTAGACAGCAATTCCAGTATTTCTCCAGGGTCTCTCTAGGAAACAATTGAAAGGAATGCTGTAGTTTTTTTTTTTTTGAAAGAAGGCTCGAAAAGACGAAGAATGATCACTCGTTTTTATTTCAATCTGACATGTATATATAAAACAGTCTTAAAGAAGACGTAGGCAACTCTTCGTGAAAATTGCGAAAATGAACAAACATATCCTTTCGAAAATTGCCCAAAATTAACAAAGGCGTCCATTCGTAAGAAGTTAAAACCAAACAAATGCAACTCTTTGAGAAATGTTGCAAATTGAACGGGCATCTTTTTCAAGGGTTGTCTTGAAAAGACACAAATAAAATTCGGTATAAAAAATTAATAATTATTATTTAATAAATAAAATTTCGAAATTATTACTTATTAACTAATTAATTTCCAAAAAGTCTCAATAAACAAAAACAGATTTAAGTTAATAAGACAACCGTACGAAATAAAAATAAAAATAACAAAGGGATTAGTGCTAATTAAATCGTGGGCGCGCAAGGATGCAAAGTGCTAATCGCGCACCCGCACGCGGGTACGGTGAGGTCTAACCCACACCCAATAATTCCTTTAGTTACACAAAGTAAACCTCACGCTTATAAATTAACCTATTTCCTCCCATTTTTTCTATGTGGGACAAAGAGAAAACACTTAGTTTGTTTTACAAACAAACTTCCAACACCCTCTACTTCTTTGTACGTTCTCAAGGCGTGCTGTCCACTTTGATTTTCATAAATTTATGATAGAATGTTTTAACAATTTTTTGTATAGACGCACGAGTAAAGAGATCATCTGCAGGTCGACTGTAAGTTAAATATGGAACTTGATCATGTTAATACATCTTGAGACGCTTATCAATTAATTGACCCAATATTAGGTGATCAATTTTTTGTTGTCAGTATGTTATATCATTTATTAATATCGTATGTCACTCGAAAAGCCCATTTAGGTGTCTATACCTATGGATTCACTGGTGATTAAGTTTTGGAAATAGATATAACGATAAGCCAAAATAACATAGCCACAAAATTCATCGTATAACAACCATGTAATGATAAGTGCATATGTAAATGTAAAATTTTGTGGTGGCATTGCCAATTGTTTTAAAGGATTTAGTTGTTAAATGAATGAGTGGTTTCATATTTACAAATTCTAATGCTTCGCTTCATGCATAGTCTAGACTTTTAACTAAAGATTAGGCGTGAAAATATATCATGAAGAAGACAAATGAAATGCCTACAAAGACTTAAACTCAAAAACATTCTGCTCTGATACATATAAATTTCTTACAATACATAGACATGATCCAAAACATTGAATTTTCCCTTAATTTAAGCCGTTCATTTTTGTTAAGTTCAATCTCAGTATAAATAATTCTTTTTTGGACTAACTTATGACCTAAAATAATGGAATTACATCTTCTCTAAAATTTTCGGGCACCCATTATAATCTTACGATTTGACAGTCCGATTTTACGGACGCCGAAATTTTGAAAGGATGTCCCTGGCAACTTCTGCTTATCTTCTGCTTATAGTGTAGAATAAGGAAGCACAGTAGATAAGGTCAGCTTTTGCTTTCGAGTTTGGCCATCAAAAGCAACGCATGTCCGAGTACGAAGTCTCTGCGGCTTTGAGAGAGAACCGTGACTCTCGCGCCTTTATCTTGACCCCTGAGCACTGCACTCCTTTCGGCGTGCAAAATATTTCGCCCTCCCGGGGGGGTGGCGTTTCGTACGTAATTAAGTTAAGCTAAAGCAGCCATCCCCCAAAAAAGTCAAAAGTGATCCGGAAGAAATACAAATTGAGCCGTTTTGGAAGGTTTTGAAGCGATTGTCAGATTGATGGGTAAACCTAGAAACTGCACTTTTTCGTTGTTTTTATGATCGTTTGCCACGAATGCATTGGGCGAGTACGTACGTCCTAAGTACGAGGACTGTCGAGGCCTTTTGATGGGTTCTGCAAAGAAATTTGCAAAGGAGGGTTTGGTTCTTGAATATGTCCCAGATAGTACACACGTCGCGAATTGGAATCATTTGATCTTAAAATATTATAAAGTTTATAAATAAATAAAAAAACCGGTTTTCTTAACAAGTTCTCTAAGACACTTGCTAAATACTCAATTAAAGATTCATTGCATAATCATTTTCGTGTTATATGTGATCAGTGCATCTTGTGGGTACATGTAATCTATTCTGTAATAATGAAAACATTTCTTTTATTGATGTAATTGACAAGTTACTCGAGAATGCTCGACTACTAAAAACATATTAGGTGCTATAAAACCAGGCGGAACGCTTCCGGTCCCTAGGAACATAAGATATTTTCAAACACATAATGGTTGCTATGTATTTGCATCCCTTTACTTTAAAGGGAGTCTACAATGAACAGGAAAATTACCAATTTAATCACAAATCTATTATATGAAAGTCAGTTCATTCATAGACTTTTGAATTTTGTCAAAATAATTCTACACTTTTGTATGAACTTCCAATGTAGTCATTCCACTCAAGTACCATCGAAAATCGCTCACATGAATATTCTCATAAGACATCATTTTAGGTAAAGTAGTTTGCATCAGCATGCCATGTAGAATAGTTAGTGCACTATTAGGGTTTACCCTAGTAGCCACCATTCTCACATGAGAAATGGAATGTAAGAGGTTTGAATCCCTACCTTGTTAGGGGAGTGGAGGTGGGGACTATTTAGTTTCAGGTATAGGTTTCGACTCCCATACTCTATAAGGATGCAAAGCAAAAATTTGAACGTGAAAGCTAGAGTGGGAATAAAGTAGAATCGATAAAAAAGAAAAAAAGAAAAAAAGTCAGTGATAACCTAACACTAAATTAATAATTAGAATATTAATTGTATATATAATGATGGGAATTCATGCAATTAAAATTATAATATTTTTCTTGTTTAGTTGCTTAACAAATCCTTGCAGTTACTTTTTTTAACAAAAGCCCTAATAATTTAAATAGGAAATCAGGGGAATTAAGGAGGAAATTATCCAATATGTGATAAACTTATTTTATAGATGTTAATTTAGTCCTCTACTTTTTAGTTTACCAATTTAGTCTTAATGTAGTCATTTTGATTAATTTTTACTGGAAATTACTAATGTGGTTATCAAGTTATCACTTGTTATCTTACACTACACACTATCTTGGTAACAATTTCTAATGGAATTTCCCAAAAGTTTAGTACTCGATGATAAAATTGAAAAATTTATTATTGAATTGGCATATATAAAATAGACTTACGACTAATTGGAAAATTTTCTTTGGAAATCGAGTGGAGGAGGTTGTTTGGAAAATTCATGGAAACTCGAATTTGCAGCACGCGATGGAAAGCGGTGACCATAAAAAGCAATGTGGTTCTCGTGCGGTTTTGAACTTAAGGATGTGGGAAGCACCTTACGTCCACTGGATCCAAGTTCAACACACGCATTGAATGGACATCATTATATGTGGATTTGCTTTATAACTAAGTGGGGTAAAGGATGAAAATTGAACTGGAAGGGTCGATCTCATGATTGAGAACACACGTGCCGCGCCGCCTGAAGGGTCAATTCACGTTCCGACTTTTTGTCACGACCATCTTCCATAATCTCACGTTTCGTCATGACAAAGACGAGAATAGCTTAGTGCTCTTGATGTCCCAATTTCGGAAATTATTTTTATTGGAGAAAAACGATTTTTTAAAGAAAAGAAAGTTTTGTCTAATTGTTGTACGTTCGAAGCAAACACGTGCCTTCTCTGCCTTCTCTTTTCCATTTTGATTCTTCGCGTTCTTACTCTTTTTAGGACACGTGTCCAAAAGAGATGAGTTTATTTAGGGTTTTCCATGAGTTAATAATTGATTATTAGTCCACAAAGAACATATTCCTGACCGGATTCATCTAAAAAGCCTTAAAATTCATGATAGCTAATTTAATCATAAACATTTTAATTAAATCAATTTAGTCATAAATCTTTCATCGTGTTAATTTAGTCATAAACTTATTATTTTGATATTTGATCGGAAGGACTATGTTGTCAAATCCTCAAAAGATTTAGGATTAAATTGAAAAATCGTTCAAAGGTCTAGGCTTAAATTAGCATAATTTAAAGGTGTAAAAGTGAATCAGTGGTCATACGCGGTTTATGATTTTTTAGACAATTTTCTCTATTCTTGATCAACGGTAATTATATTCATTTGCTCCTCCACTTTTTGTAAAAAAGTTCACTTATTAAACTCAATATAGGTAATTTTCTATATTATATGTTAAAAATTAATAGGTTTTTATTATATTTTAATGAAAAAGGCTAATGGAAACATGTTCTACCTAGAGAAAATCGTTTACGAACAAATCCTAAAAGGGCTGTCTAATTTATCCAAAATGAACAGAAAAATAGAAGACTTGGGTTTTTGGACCACGTTATCTCATAAAAATGGTGACATAAAAAAAATAAAAATAAAAAAGCTTAGCCTATTTGAGCTCATCTATAAACACGTTCTTATTCACAAATTGTTGCATGTCGAGTTCAACCATAACTTTAGTAGGCTTATAGATTGAACAATTTCTCATCCCAAAGGGGGGGGGAATTGAATGATTCTTATAAAAACTTTTGATCCTGTATCTATAATTGAATCAAGCAACCGTGCCAATCATTCGTACATCACGCACGAGGAGCAAAACTAGAACCTTTGGTCCAAATTCTCATTTATATAATTAGATGATAATCATGAGAAAAGGAAGTCTAAAAAAGAACTAGAGCCCCGTAGAACCTTAGGCTCGATTGCTTCGCATATTATGTATTTTTATCTCACCACTAATTAAATAATTAGCTCAAGGGTTTAATGAAAAATTAAAATGCCTAACCGGAGCTCGAAAGGGAATTTAAGTGCCCGGAAGTATAGTGTGGGCGCATATACGTCCCTGTGGACCATGAACGTAAGCAAAGTCCTATAATTTCTTTGTTTTTGGGCCAATGGCAAAGTCCTACGATTCAATCAATCGATGAGCAACTTTCTTGAGTCGTCAACTTCGTGCAATTCAATGCACTTGAATCCAATTCAAATCCTATAAATCCCCCAATAACCGCTTCTCTACTCCCACTACTCCCACCGCTCACCTCTCTTCCAACTGCCATCAACTCTCTCACATCTCTCTCTCTCTTTTTCTCTCTCTCGGCCAAGAGAAAATGGCATTACCGATGAGTAGCCACAGCACTCTAGGTGTGGCCTCACTTCTCTTCATGGCGTTCCACATTGCCATCATCAGCTCACAAGCAGCAATTGCCGCGACCACGGCCGAGTATGACGTCATCTCTCTTGGGGCCAAGCCCGATGGTGTAACAGACTCGACGCGAGCCTTCGTGGGCGCGTGGGTTGCGGCTTGCGGCTCTGAGAAGCCAGCCATGATCAGCGTGCCGCCTGGACGGTTCCTAGTGGGAGGGGCCACCTTCAATGGGCCGTGCAAGAACAACGCCATCCGGTGGCACATCCAAGGGGTCATCACGGCTCCCACGGATTACAACGTGCTCGGGAATGTCGGGACGTGGCTCTTGTTCCAGCACGTGGATGGCATGTCCATCTCCGGCGGGATCCTTGACGGGCAAGGTGCCGCCTTGTGGGCTTGCAAAGCCTCCGGCAAGAATTGCCCCAGTGGAGCCACGGTACATACATACATACATACATTTGTCTTTATTATAGTCATTTGTAATTTCATTTGAATCACACAACAATATCGACATGTTTTTCTTTAAGTCTATATTGATCTCCGTGATCCTCGTGTTACTAGAGTTTGTCTTAGTATAATTTTCTAACACGGTCCAAACTTGCCCAAAAACACTCGTAGAAATAAAGACATCCTTAATCTTTTACAAGAATATTAATATTTTATGTACTCCTAGGCTAATCATTATGTGCAAGATAAATAGATAAAATAATTAGCCTAAAGTACAACGAAGAAGCTAAGTGGGTTTTGAGAAATAACAATCACAATTAGGGTTTTCTTGCTTGTCAATCAAATGTGCTCTCTTTTGCAACAATTACCTTTTGACTTTGTGGTTATTTTACGAACGACTTTCTAGACAATACTCTTCAGCAACTCAAAGAACATTGCGGTGAGCAAACTGACGTCGCTTAACAGTCAGCTTTTTCACATTGTCATCTACGAATGCCAAAACGTGAGGCTGCGAGGAGTGGAGGTTTTCGCCTCCGGTGACAGCCCTAACACGGACGGCGTTCATGTTCAATTGTCTTCCGGTGTCACGATCATGAGCTCGAAAATCAGAACTGGCGATGACTGTGTCTCGGTCGGCGCCGGCACTACAAATCTTTGGATCGAAAATGTCATGTGCGGACCGGGCCACGGAATCAGGTAATTATAATCGCTAAACCCCAGAAAAAAGAAAACTACAACTGGAAAACATTAAATCTGATAATTAACTGAGCATTCAAGAAATTACATGTACCATATGGAGAGGCCAAAATGTTAGGCCTGTTCTTGGGATTCTGACTCTTGCTTTTAACTTTCTCACCAAAATGAAAGTATCGCACCACATATAGAAAGAAAACATCAACGAGTCACATGTCACTTAACTTTAAATTGGAATCTTCTTACATTTTAAACATTTGAGTCCTCCTGTTCTAGAAATAAATTGAAGATCTTTAACACTAAAAGTAATTAATTAATGCAAGAAAGGTTGTGGTTTAAGTAAAGATGGCAATTAATATATTTAGGAATGTATATGATATATTGATTGATGATCTGTACACAGCATTGGGAGCCTAGGGAAGGACCTTGAGGAGGCAGGGGTTGAGAACGTGACAGTCAAGAACGTTATGTTTGGAGGGACACAAAACGGGTTGCGAATCAAGTCTTGGGGTAGACCCAGCACCGGATTTGCCAAGAACATCTTCTTCCAACATGCCTTGATGTCCAACGTTAAAAACCCAATCGTCATCGACCAGAATTACTGCTCCAACAAAATAAATTGTCCTGGTCAGGTATGTGTGGAGACACGTTGTTCGATTATAATGAAGACTAAAGAGTCTTTTCTTCATTAATTTGAAGGTTGACATGGATCACCATAGATTAGGACAAGTCATATTGTGTTAGATTCATAATGACATGTAGATTTGGGTTACCGTCGTTATCAACATTAATGCGTGCGACCTAGCAATGAACCTAGGGAAAACAACATCATTGAATCGATCATAGTTAGATCGAGACCCATTCATTCTACCATGATCTAATCATCACGAGAACTCGTTTGCTAGCTAATAGATTAGTAAAAAATATTTGCAATTACCACCAAAACCATCATAGAGTGAGATCATGCACAATTATTCTCATTGTAAAGTTACCTCTATTTACGTCAGTAAGAAAATGAAACTATCAATTGATTTCTTTTTTACCAATATTACTATATCGATCATAGTTCTTATGTCATGGAAAACTCCGAAAAAGACTAGCTCAAATGCTCCATTAAACCGAAATTCGTTGCAATGAGTCTATGCAAAATTTTCCTTTTCTTTTCTCCATTTTTCCACGTCCATTTTAGGGTTTACATATAGTTTTTCTATTCTTACCACTTCTAACTTTGATTTTGTCCAAATAGTTTTCAGGCGTAAAAATTAGCGATGTGACATATCAAAACATTCACGGGACATCGGCGACGGAGGTGGCTGTCAAATTTGACTGCAGTCCGAAGAACCCGTGCACAGGAATAAGATTAGAAGATGTGAAGCTCACTTACAAAAACGATCGACGACCTGCTCAAGCTTCTTGTGTTAATGCTGGTGGATTGGCCTTTGGCCTGGTCCAACCCTCCAGTTGCTTATAGTGCAAAACGTTGAATATGATCAATCGAGTCTTGTCATATATGTACTGCGTAGAAGTAGAAACATATAGTGGTGGGAGATTACACGTATCTTGTGAATGTTGCTTGAGCATGTGGCTGTTCCCCACCTTGATTATGAAAAGGCTGGTCTGAAGCCTGGCCTTGCAATGTTGGCTTTGTACTAATTGTCTGTTGTATTCAACTGATTGATGAAGTACACAAGGGTTAAAGTAATAGATACTGTTAAAAATGACTATTGTTCATGAAGATGATGCTGTTTGATTTGGAGGATTTTTATTATATTTCCTACAATTTTCGTTTCTTGTCGCACTTAAGGCAATGGGGAATCACTGAACATGAAGAGTTGTGAGACGAGACCACGATGTTCGGTGAACACTAGTTCGGTCTCCGCACATTGCACCGGAACAGTGTTTATGACCATAATATTCTGATAAAGTTACATGAAATGCTTTGCAAATCATAGGATTTATACTTAGATCATATAAAAAGAAAACAATTTAATCTATATTTTGTTGCTAGCCAAAAATATTTATAAGTAAGATATTATCGTTTACGAGTAGTGCTATTGATATTAATATCGTTTAATCAGTCTTATTATCACGTTGTCATAACATTTTGAGTAATTGACCATCTTTGAAGAAAATAGAATACTTTAATTTTTCAATTTTATATATCCCAAGGCATATATCATAATGGATGGTGAATAAGTACTCAATCAGTCCAATAATGTCAAATCAACATTGAAGGACAACTAATTGCTACTCGTTAGGATAAAAGACATCTAGCTATCTAAATCTCCTCACCTGTCCAATTTACCGGAAAAAGATTGAGGTCAATTTTATGCTCAGTATTGTTAGTTATTAGGGCTAGAACTATTGCCTAAAAGGGGTTAATAGGTTAATATACAGTATTTGACGAAAATTGAAACTAATATTGCAGTAGGACAACGTTTGGGGAAAGGCGTGCAATGCTTAGATATTCCTGATGTACAATAATATATTACAAGAAATAAATAAGACTTTAAGGAATAGAAAATTGCACACGATAAGTTTATAGTAGTTTAGCTTTGATAAACCTATATCTATACTCCCATGTTGACAGCCTATTAGCTAAATCTACTAAATGAATCAACTAGAGGTTGCAGTAACTAAGTACTCTCAACTTGAGTAAGTGAGATCTCAACTTCAATCACACTTTCAAAAACAACCTCTAACTGATAACAAGTTAAGCTCACGAAGACAAGTATGTAAGACGATACTCTCTTTGAACTTTGGAACCTATAGACTACGATTATTTTTCCCTTTAGCATCACAATCTTTGTTTATACTCCTCATTGTCCAAAACAATTGTTGGACATAAACTTTGAGGATCATTCATCCAATCTACCTGTTGGACTTGAATGACTCAGGATGATCTGATTGCTTCTAGGTTCCTAAGAATGGAGTCTCTCTTGATTCTACTGCCTATACAACAAAGAAAGGTTTCCATAAGTTGGTTGCTTCATTTGGAAAGTGTATCTCGTCTCCAATGATTGTCATGAGAATTACAATCCTTCGACGGGAAAGATTGCGTGGATATCATCCATCCTGGACAATCAATAAGTATAGAAAGAAATTTAGGCCAATTTACTAGCCGTTACGCTTCACATCATACGCAAATGTGGAAAGTTCTCCTAACGTTTGATTGTCTTGATAATCCTTGCAAATTACACATTTGCCTTTGATCAAGAAGATTTAATCATATCTTGACGTAGAGAACGAGATTCACTAGTGTCTTGAATCTGATGAATATATTTGCTCCAAGCACCACACCTAGAAAACTTATGATCAGAATTATAAAATTCTTATGGAAAGGTTTTATTGATCTTCAAAATCATTTCGGGATATTTCCTCAACTTTAATAACACAATTCCTTTGTAATTTAGTCAATTATAACTAGCATATCCTAAAAACAAACTAAGTTTAATTAAATTAAACATGTAATATAAATTAGGTGGTGAACTAAGCCGATAAAACCCATTTCGTGCTAGTTCGGTCATATGACTTAATTTGCGCATTATAAATAATTAGCATAAGATCTAGACAATAATTTAAAGTTTCTTAGGGTGCGTTTGTTTGTGTTTCTGTTCTTTTTTTGTTAAAGGGGAACAGAAATAGAAAAAATTATTTCTGTTCCGGGAACAATTTTTGACCGAAAAACACGTTTGGTAAACTTGTTCCAAGAATAAAAAAAGAACAGAAACATGTTTGGTAAATTTGTGTTCTTTTTTTATTTCTTTTAATTTTTTAATATTTGTCTTATTTTTCTTTTTTTCTTCTTTTGGCCGGCGGCCTCGCCCGGCCACGGCGAGGCTCGCCGACCCCGGCGAGGCCGAGCCTCGCCGTGGTTGGGCGAGGCTCGGCCTCGCCTTGGCCGGGCGAGCTCGGGCTCGCCCGATCCGGCGAGGCCGAGCTCACCCGGCCACCGGCGAGGCTCGGCCTCGCCGAGCCACCGCCAGCGATGCCGACTGGCCCCGGCCCGGCGAGGCCGAGCCTCACCGGTGGCCGGGCGAGCCCGAGCTCGCCTAGCCAAGGCGAGGCCGAGCCTCGCCCCACCACGGCGACGCTCGGCCTCGCCGGGGGCCGGTGAGCCTCGCCGTGGCTGGGCGAGGTCGCCGGCCCTCGACGGCGTCGCCGGCTCGCGACGGCCGGCGACCGGCCAAAGAAAAAAGAAGAAGAAAAGAAGAAGAAAAAAAAAAGAAAAGAGAGGAGAGAGAAAAGTTGTTCTTAAAAATTGTTTTAAAACAAGAAACAACTTTTTTTTTTTTTTGTTTCTGTTTCTTTTTGTGTTAACAAAAAAAAAAGGACTTGGAACAAAAATGCAAACAAACGCGCGTTTACTGTTTTTTTTTTTGTTCCTGGAAACAAAAAAACAGAAAATCTGTTCAAAAACAGAAATAAAGAACATAAACAAACAGCCCTTAATAGCCATTAATAACAAAAGAAATATAGATGCAAAATTAAATTAACCTTATTTTTCTTTGAAAGAGAGGCGGCACTCTCAGTGATTTCAGTACGTGAAGGAAGAGTACAGACCCACAGTATCACATCAACTCTTTAAGAGGCACATCGGGCTGATAAAGACTGCTTACCTACCCGGTCTGCTACACTGTTACACCTCCATGGGATGGGCTAGGGCTAAACTCGGAGATTCCTCTGAGAGATCTTCATAATCTGTCACAAGATTACCGATCTCCCTGGAAACCGTGTTGTCTTGGACGATGCACTTGAATTAGGGGTGTTTGTTTGTATTTTTTTTTCTGTTTATGAACATAAATTTTGTTTTTTTATTTCTAGAAATAAAAAAACAACAAAAACACGTTTGTTTGCGTTTTTATTTCAAATCTATTTTTTTTGTTTCCGGGAACAAATTTAGAACATAAACAAGAAACAAAAAAAACTTATTTCTTATTTCTGGAACACTTTGGAGAAACAAATTTTCTCTCTTCTTTCTTTTCTTCTCCTTCTTTTTTTTTTTTTTTATCTTCTTCTTTTTTCTTTGTTCGGTCGCCGGCCTTGGCCATGACCGACGACTGGTCGTCGAGGGCCGGCAACCTCGCCGGAGCGTCGCCAGCCCCTAGCGAGGTCGACCTCGCACCAGCTGGCGAGCTTCACCGTGGCTGGGCAAGGCCGTCGGCCCTCGTCAGCCAGTCGCCGGCCATGGCCGAGGCCGGCAACCGGCCAAAAGGAAGAAAAAAGAAAAAAGAAATAAAAAAGAAATAAAAATAAAAATATTAAAAAATTAAAAGAAACAAAAAAAAAACACAAATTTACCAAACGTGTTTCTGTTCTTTTTTTATTCCAGGAACAAGTTTACCAAACGCATTTTTCTAGTAAAAAATTGTTCCCCGGAACATAAATAGTTTTTTCTATTTCTATTCTTTAAAATAATTTTTGAACAGAAACGTTACCAAGCACACCCTTAATAGAGTTTTCCGATTCACGGCAAGAGGTTAGTTTGCTTTCTGTCACCAAGAAATTCAAAGGATTCGAGTAAAGCACAAGTTTGTACTTGTAATGGTTAATTTATTCCATTGGTTAAAATACCTCTCCGGTCTCTGCAGATGATCGCAACAGAGCCTTGCTGAACAGCCCCATGAAAAGCAGCGCCGAAATTCACTTTGATCGAGTTTATCGTCGTAGGACACTATGCAGCAGGAGGGTCACTTCTTCGAGTTTTTTTGAGTTAGAAGTTCAGAAGTGGCACAAAGGGACGTCCAAAGAATAGCAACTGAGGCAGCGTCTGGTGTGGAGTCTTTGAAGATGAAGGCACGTCCAGCCTTCCAAATGTACCGCATAGTAGAAAGCTCGGGGGACGGGAAGATCTTACCTTCTTTCTTTTCTTCAACTTTTCGTAAACTCCAGTTTTGAATTCGTTTGGAACCCTATGAAATGGACCGGGGATCTTAAGATATGCATGGTTCTAGACGGGTTTTCTGGGCGTACATTAATTAAAAAAAAAAAAAAAAAGGAGGCCCTCTGCCATTTCAACTTCTCGCTGGCAAAGGGAACACATGGGAGAAGGTACAATCCGTCTTTTTTTCAAGATTTTGAAGCTATATCTAGCTAAGAAATGCAAAAACGAGTTTGTAAACATAGGAAAAGTTGACAATTTAAAAAGAAAACGGCCAACAAAATTTCAATGAGCAACTCAAATCA
Organism: Eucalyptus curtisii; assembly: GCA_017140595.1. Lineage (NCBI taxonomy): Eukaryota > Viridiplantae > Streptophyta > Magnoliopsida > Myrtales > Myrtaceae > Eucalyptus > Eucalyptus curtisii. Next base: position 2,797,200 of record CM029494.1, on the reverse strand, counting down.
GAGTTAATAATCGCATATGCTATGTAATATTTCAATGGGAAAAAATTAGTATGTCACGCATGCTAATTCAGGTTGATAATTTTTAAAAAGATTTAGTAAATGTGAAGAGTTGCCAACTAAGGCAAATAGTGACGAAATATTAAAAAACAGATGACTAAATGCCAATAATTAACTCAAAAATGAGAGTTCGTGACCAAAATAGTTGGCAACTTAATTTGACAAAAGTTGACAAGGCACTCTAATTTTTGTAAGTAAATTTCTTTAAGAGTTAGTAAATTCTAACATTAGAATGAAAGTTGGTAAACTAGCACACAATTGCAAACTTGCAAACAATAAGAAAAGGTTAGTAAACTCAAAGATTGTGAACATGGGGCTGTTTGTTTGTGTTCTTTTTTTGTTCTCTAGAACACAATTTCTGTTTTTTTTTTTTTGTTTCGGGGAACAAAAAAAGAACATAAACGCGTTTGTTTACATTTTTATTTCAAATCTATTTTTTTGTTCCCAGGAACAAATTTAGAACAGAAATGAGAAATAAGAAAAACTCGTTTCTTATTCCCGGAATATTTCTGAAAAACAATTTTTCTCTCTCCTTTTTTTCCTCTTTCTTTTATTCTTATTTTCTTCTTCTTTTTTCTTTGGCCGGTTGCCGGCCTCAGCCATGGCCGGTGACCGGTTGTCGAGGGCCAACGACGCCTGTCGAGGGCCGGCGATGCCGACGACCGCCCGTCGAGGGCCGGCAACCTCGCCGGAGCGTCGTCGGCCCCGGCGAGGCCGAGCATTGTCGGCCCTCGTCAGCTGGTCGCCGGCCATGGCCGAGGCTGACGACGGGGCCAAAAGGAAGAAAAAAGATAAAAGAAAAAAGAAAATAAAAATAAAAATAAACATATTAAAAAAATAAAAGAAACAAAAAAATTATACAAGTTTACCAAACGTGTTTCTGTTCTTTTTCTATTCCAATAACAGAAATTTTGTATAGTTACCAAACACGTTCTTCTGTTAAAAAATTGTTCCTTGGAACAGAAATAATTTTTTCTATTTCTATTCCCTGTAACAATTTTTGAACAGAAACGTTACCAAACGCACCCTAAGTTCCCAAACGATTTATCTGGAAAAAAGTCGATTGTAACTTTTTCTTCCTACGGTGTCTTTTCAACATTAATTTAAATATACTGGCACTAAAAGAAATCCTTGTTTTTGGGTATGGATCAGTAGAATTCTGCCTCCGAAAATTAATTTTTGGGGGTAAACTAGCCTTCTAGCAGTTAAATATCTATATTCTTTGTTTTTTTTTTCCGTGAACTCTTAATATTAGATTTCAAACAAATGATTCCAATGAGAACTGCGATGAAACTTCCACAGTCCCAGCTCTCTTATGCTTTTGGAGGATATATTTTCTGTTTTGTTGGGTACATAAAAATTGTATGTAAGGCTCTTCTACTCTCTAAGGGTCTGCATAGTAACGTTTATGTTTCTCCCAATTTATGTTCTTTTGTTCCCCGGAACAAAAAAGCAAAACAGAAATCCGTTTGGTAATGCTAAGTTGTTTTTCTATTCCCCTGAATATTTAAGTTAGCCCGAGAATAGATTTGGAGTAGAAACAAGAAAAAAAAAAAAGTTGCTTCTTGTTTCCAGGAATAATTTCTAGAAATAAGCTAATTATCTTTTTTATTTTCCTTTTATTCCTCTCTCTTGCCGCGGCCACCTCCGACCGCTCGGAGCCACCGTCGACCGCCAGCCGGCATCACCACCGGTCGCTGGTCGCCGGTTGCCGCCCTTACCACCGCCATGTCCGCCATTGCGCGCGACGCAATGGCGGGTTAGCGTCGGCGATCCGTGCACAAGAATAAAAAACGAATAAAAAAAAAAAAACTATTGCGTTATCAAACGCATTTCTATTTTTATTCTATTCCAAGAGTAGAAATTTTTGTACTTACCAAACGCGTTCTTTTACTTAGAAATTGTTCCCGGAATAGAAATAGAAAAGAACTATTTCTAAAAAAAAACTCTTTCCCAACCAAGAAGCGTTGTCATGCGCAGCCTCAGATGTTGATATGAATTGTGCGTGCATCTCCTTACATAAATAAAATACGGTTGAGATGTACCAAACACCCTTTTTTCCTCTCCGAGCGTGTGCGTGCACGTGTGAATGTGTATTGACGATATCCTCTTCTATAACTCATTTAAGGAAGCACTTTACTGATCACCAAAACATACTCAAACCCCGAATTTGGACATATAGCTCAGCTAGCTCATCAATTCCACCGTCATCGCAATGCCTCTTGGGACATGAACCCCATAAGCTTGATATCGGAGACAAATCTTAATCCGATATTAAGGAGAGCCTAAAATTCTACTCATTTTATGAAACTGATATAGATTAAGCTAATCACTTTTTGGGAGAATGATCATAAGTATAAATTGATTTTTATTCTCTAGCTAACCTATTTTAACCAAATAAAGAACCTTAATGGACTCCAAATTGAGCAATTCCAATTGCTAGTTAAATCTTAGGATGTCAATTTCAACTTTCATTGAGGTCAATTCCCCAAATTGTGCCCCAATTTATACAGTTTATTCAATTAAGTCCGATCACTTACGACTTGACCCTATTTCGACCCGATTTTTAAAAAATACGAGGCAAATATCAAATGGATCTCAAATGGCGCCACAATTGACAGACCACTAGTTTAATACGTGCTCTTCAACTTTCATTTTCTAATTTTTTGCAAAAAAAATCCCTCTATCTATGACGCAATGCCCCATTTTCGGAAAAGACTCACCCCGAAACAGTTTTGAAGGCCAATCCCGATTTTGAACTTGTTCAATTAAAATAACCACCTAAGCCTAATTACGAAATTACAAAATTTTGCGTATTTTCAATTCAGGACCTCCTTAGCGACTTTCAAGTTTTGAGTTATTGCAAATTAGTCCATTGTAAATTGATCTATTGAAAAACAAGTTCAGTCAAAGCAGGAACAGCTTTCACTGATCAAACACCCGCTTTCTTCGTGACTTTGGATAAACTTTTGACAGACTAAACGATGTTACAATTTGATGAACTTTATATCAGTTTAAAGATTAGGATCTTGACTACAAATATCTGGAAGACGAATTTTCCCAATTCTAAACAGATTTTCCCCAAAAAATTGATAAGCACACATATAAGACTCAAATTTTTCTAGAAAAACCTTCACAAATTCAACCTCGTTCATGTCGACTGACTGCTATTCAACATTCATCTGCACCAAATATAGAGCAAGGTAATACTCACATTAACATCAAATCTAAACTATTAGACACTCGGCCACACGAATTTAGTGAAGAATTTGGTCATGCAAACTTCAATTGAGCTTGAGCTAAATAAACAACCAGATATCAAAATTGACGTTCAGATTTCAACCTAAACTATTCGGCTATCAACATATTATAATCCGGGATTAATATAAACATGCAATTGGCTCTAATTTTTAGAAACTGAACTTGTTCTAACAACTATAAACTAATCAATTTCATTGCATCCTAACATAGACTTAATTACAGATCAAAGACAACACTTCAATTTTAAAGTATAATCAACCTTAGTATCATAGGATGATCATATGATATTTGTTGGAGAAATATCTCAAGGCAATCTAATGATCCCAAAACTCTCATTGGTATAATATTTACTATGAGGATTGCAAATGTTCTTGATAATATATTGAAGACAGAAATTATATTCGTGCCGGAAAAATATGTTCATAAATGGCACCAAAGGACTTAAAGATCAGCTGATAATGATGTTTGTATCGATGCTGAAAATATCATGTCATTAATGATCTCAAAATAACATCCAAGGATGTTTAATGAAAAAATCAAATATAGTCATTGTCAATTGGAGATGCCTAGCGGTAGAACCTAAAATCATCTGAGGACTGGAAAACAGGCTTTTCTCAGTATCGAGCAACGGGACAACAGTAGAACCAGTTTTGAGATCGCTAGCAAATATTCAAGAAAAATGATTGTATGAGTAGTACCATCTCAGGACAACAACACCAACGAACTTTTAACAATTATCTACTTCTCTAGAACATCTCCAACGGGATGGTTGGATATGCTTATATAAATAGAATATCTTGAAGACCGAATGTTGGTCACACAATACATAAATCTAAATTTACTCTAAATCGTGTTCTTAGCTGATATTGTTGTACTCTCTTAATATTTCCACTAGAGAGGTCTTGCCGTATTGTAATCATGTGAAAGATCAAGCGTTCAAGAGGGATAACAACACATATTTCCTGATAGTGTAGTCTATCAAGATAGATTGGTGCTTTTTAAGTGCAATTTATCTAGTAGATTATTACTGCAATCTAGATTGGTTTGTAGCTGTTAAGTGTAACTTGTCAAGCAAATTATTAGTGCAATCTAGCCTGATTTGTGGCTGTTAGTATGGACATTGAACATAAGCTTTGTGTAAAGCCATACCACTGTGTATCATTGTGTGCTTCTCTTCATCTTGCTTATACTTGCTCTAACACGCAACCAGCTTGCGGTATATAAAACATATGCTTAATCGATTTTCATAGTGGTTATCAATTTTCCTAGAATTATTGAAATTTTCTAAAACAACCTAGTCACCTCTTTCTAGGTTGTATTGTTATCCCAACAATATTGTTCTTGAAATAGAAATCCTACCTTTAGTTGATTCATCGGCGAACGAATAAAGAAAACCAGTCGGAATCAAGGAATTTCGGCAATGATCAAGACGAACACCTATCAAGGTCAGCTCAGGGAATGGCCTAGGATCACTGTTGCGCAATAATTATGGCAGACATAGGCTGGAGGAGGGCCAACAAAGTGTAGGAACCAGCGGTAGAGAGGGATGGCCAAGAGAGAGAGATCTCTCATTGCAAGTATGTTATTGTTTCTCATAATAGGAATTTCAGCCATAAGGAAATAATAGAGAAAATGAGAGGGAAAAATTGGAGGGAAACTTGAGTTTAAAGCAAATCTTGACCCCACACCTCATCCATGATTTAATGGCCCTAATTCAACCCTTAATCGCTAAGAAATGATTTTATTGGCTCTTGTTAATGCACATGGATGGGTGACATGACATCTTAGTTGGCTAAGATTGGATAGGGATGGTAGCCTTGATTGAAGCTCATATAGATTGGCGACATGACATGACATTTTAGTAATTATAGATACTGGCAATCTTAAAAGTATAGGATAAAGGGGCCAGCCATGGGCTGGGCCATTCAGCCAAATAGGCCTAATTGGGGTTAAACCTAATGGACCAGACCGGTTTGGTCTCAATCGGATTGACTCGGTTGACTGCGATGGCCTGAGGCCTTAACTCTCTTAATTCCCCAAATTGCTCTATAGACCTTGACCATTGCAATTGGTTTGACCCATTAGGTCGAATTGGGCGTCAAATCATTAAGCCGAACTAGATCAGGTCAACTGGGTTTACCCAACTCCACCCTGCTCGCAATTTGTCGTTTTCGCTTAATATTCCCAAATTGACTTGATTATGCCAAAATAAATGTTGAAATTGAATTAGTTTGGCCTAATCGGATTTAAATTGTGCAAATTTAATTTGTTATGAAAAGTTAATCGCATCCGAAAATTTATGCTTGAACATGGCTGCCTTGAAATGTTGAATTGTTGCGGTCCTTGAATTGAATTTCTAAAACAGAAATTAAATTAATGAATTTGGGAGTTTTTGATGAAGGGTTAAAGTCTTTTATTTGATTGAAAAGTCGACTCTCGATCGTTTCTATCAAAACTGAAAAATTCAAAAGTCAAACCATGTTTGTAAGGAAGGAGTTATTGTATTTTTACAATTTTCACCAATTTTACAAAGTGATGCCCAAGAATTGACTTTTTAGATTTGATAAATAAAAGTCAACATAAAAGTCAATCTCTGACTCATTTAGAAAATGACATCTAAGTACACATTAAATGGATTGACACTTAAAAAGACACTTAAAAGACTTTTTTCTGTCAAGTTCCGAGTCATGTCATGATCAGGAATCTCGAATCTCAAGGTTTTGATATATTGTACTTGTTGATGAAGATTTAGGTATCAACAAATATCAAAATACGATTGTAGGCTCGAAAATAGCAAGGTCTTCAGGGGCTTTAGGGTTGGAGGACTTGGCACGAATTTAGATATGTAATTTGTATGTCATCTTGAGTTTTAATTTATTATGGTTAAAGGGGTTCGCTACCTCTTGAAGGTAGCACTACCAAGCATAATTTTTAAAATAATAATTTGATGAAGGAGAAATGCAAAGTAAATTCATTACTCGATAATCAAGTGGAATCTAGTAAAAGAAATAAAAAGGAGCAACATCATGAGAGTTATTATTGATTCATCAAAGCTTACCCACCAAGCACCTCATATGATTATAACACGGTTTTCTGGTCAGGGATGGAACCGAAGGATTCCAATGATCACAAAAATTGTACTCCTTGGTTTCGTAATTGAACAAACATGGACCATCAGGCCGTACGTTCCAGAAACAGTCGTGACAACCGGGGCGACTTTTAGCTTTTTTTATAAATATCGTAATAGTGAAAATTTCCTGGCCACTGAAAGCTACAGAAGTACAATGTTGTTCCCCAAAAGTTGGGTGGGAACTGAAATCCCCAATAGCCTTCTGGGGCGAGCACATGGAAGCCTAGATCCTCATCTCCAGATTTGCAGTGATTGTGAGGTTCACTTGTCCTGGTAGTCCGTTGGTCGTCTGAACATACAACCGCTTCCGTTTGAATAGCGATCCACAACCGCATTGGAGCGAAACGAGGAAGATGGTAAAAAATACCAGTAATCTAGTTGATGAATGAGCCATTTTGATCTACTTTTGGTTTGATAATGACCCTATTGCTTGTCCTATTTAAAGTAAACAAAAGTGTGATTTATTTGATACAAAACGTGAATGAAGAATCTTGACCAAAAAAAAAACAAAAAAAAACAAAAAAAACGTGAATGAAGAACTTGCCGGTTTTATGCCAACTAGAAGGGATTTATGAATGAATGTTTTGCCATTACCTTAATTCAAATATGGAATGGCTAGATTAAGTTGTGTTTTTTAGATGGGTAAATCAGATTAAGTGATATATATATATATATATATTTTGCCATTGTCTGAATTGTTATAGAATATTTCTTTCCCTTTTGGAGCATTTATAAATTTTAATTAATAATACATATGACATATGAATTAGATGGAGTGGATAATTAGTAGGGGAAAAAGACGGGAAAATTCCAAATAAGGGCATGAAATGTCATCATTTTTTTCAAATAAGCCCCTAACGTGGACTTTGTTTTAATTGACAGCCTCAAGTAGAACCTTTTTCAAATAAAGACTTGAAATGACCATATAAGTTTAAAAAAAGGCATAATCTTTCAGATTGAAGGGCATTCTCATCTTTTACTTTTTGAAGTTTTTTTTCTATTTTTTTCTTTTTTCTTTTTCTCCTACCCTTCGCCAGCCATGGCAGAGGTCGCTGAACTTAGGTGAGGGCTACCCTCACTAGCGTCAGGCGAGGGTCGCCTTCACCTAAATGGTGAGGTCAATCCTCGTTGGATTTGGCAAGGTCAGCCCTTGCTAGCATCAGGTGAGGGTCGCCCTTGCTCGCCTAGCCCAAGTGAGGTAACCCTAGCCCGATGCCGACGAGGGCAACCCTCGACCTCGCCAAATCTTGCTAGGAACGCCTGATGCCGACGAGGGCGGCCCTTGCCTGAGATGGGCAACCTCCACCAACCATTGATGGTGATAGCCAGGGAAGGGAAGAAGAAAAAAAAAAGGAAAAAAATCAAAAAATAAAATTTTTAAAAAAAATATCAGTCACAAATTTTTGATTAAAATATCCCTTTTCCGATGGCCAGAATAGTCATCGACTAGCCATAGGCCTTTATTTGAGATGATTTGGCCACTTCAAATCGTTTTTTGAAATAAGGTCAACTACTTGCCCTTATTTGAGAAAAAGACATTAGAAGTATGATAATTTTCATACTGATCAGAACTTTTCGAACGATCACTTAAGTGCCAGATTGGTGAAAAATGTTTTATCGTCACCTACCTTCAAATACTCAGTAGCTTAATTTGACAAAAGTTGATAAGACACTTTACTTTGTATATGTAATTTTTTTTTTTATAAAAGTTAGACATTAATAAGTTATGTGACTAAAAGTTGGTAAATTAGCACAAGATTCCAAATCTGAAAACTATGAGAAAAGTTATCCACAGTTTATCTAGTTTACTTGGAAAAAAAATAGCTTGTAATTTTTTGTACCTACAGCGTTTTTTCAATATCAATTTAAATTTATCAGCATGAAAAGAAATCCTTGTTTTTGGGCATGAATCAATATAATTCTGCCTCCGAAAATTAATTTTTGGGGTAAACTAGTCTTTTAGCTGTTAAAAAACTATATTCTTGGGTTATTTTTTGTGAACTATTAATATTAGATTTCATACAGATGATTCCAATGAGAACTGTGATGAAACTTCCAGAGTCCCAGCTCCATTGTTACTCAACCGTAGACGTAAACTTGTGCATGCTTCATCCCTAGAAAAACATGCAGGAAATGTAAATATGATCCAACCAAAAATTTAAGAAGAAGACCAAAGACAAGATTACGATGGAGAGACATAATGGAGAGGAACAGGACAGCTTCGTGTGAAGAGATTGTGAGGAATAAGCAGACGATATTGAGAGAGCATGTGCGAGGTTTCCCGAGGGAGGCGGACATGGAAGTGAGAGATGGCTCGGCGAAGTTGAAGATGGACGATGGTTCATCAGGCGCCATGTGGGTGAAGAATTTGTACCTCTCTTGCGAACCCAGAACCCGACGCCTCGTGGACACCATTCGCTGCACCGGCTCGGTAAGTACAAATCATTGATGTTCTGTGTCGTAGCTAAGCGTCGTTGGCGATGTTCGCAATTGTGTGTTTGCGCATGAATTGGTTCTGAAGTCGTATTGGACGCGTTGAATGCAGCCAATCACTGTATTTGGAGTGGCCAGAGTTGTGGAGCCCGCGAATCCAGGGTGCAAGAAAGGCGACCTGGTTTGGAGGATCACCGGATGGGAGGAGTATTGCTTAATTGCTTCATCGGAGACTTTCTTGAAGATCGAGCACACCGACATTATTCTCTCCTACTATAATGGCATTCTTGGTGTATTATTGCTCCGATCATGCGGTTTCGCTCTCAATGCTAGCTAATGATACTAAAACCATCTACGTTTTTTCCTCGCATATTGGTCCTCTGACTCGTTTTCTCGACCGTCTTTTTGCTTGTCGTGTAATTTCTAAATTTGATCTATGTTGCAAGCATGCCGGCTTTGTTGGCTTATGTCGGCTTTTTCGAGCTGTGCTCTCCTAAGAAAGGAGAGTCTGTTTACATATCAGCAGCAGCGGGATCAGTCGGTTTGCTCGTCGGGCCAGTTTGCAAAATTGCTCGGTTGTTACGTGGTAGGCAGTGCCGGTAGCCAAGAGAATGGCAAATCATGTGCACACCTTAACGCGAGTCCCACCGCGCAGTCTTGCTAGCCGTCCTCTTGATCAAGTTCCGTTTAGATTTTTCTCTGCAATTGCACAACGCGAAACAGGTTGATTCGCTCTAAGACAAATTCGGTTTCGACAAAGCTTTCAACTACAAAGAAGAAGCTGACCTCGATTATAGTAGGGGCAATCAGTTTTCGGTTTAGTCCGATCCGGTCCAATGGAACAGGTCACTTTTTTTTTTGTCCCTCCACTTGAAATCTTATAGTATGAAGTATTAAAAAAAAAAAAAAAAGCTGGTCACTTTTATTTTTTAGAAGAAATTAAAAAATATACATGAATCAATTTAGTCCGATTCTCCCTTGAAATCAAGAATCAAATTGCCCAAACACCGGTTCTACTTTTAGTAATCAGGAGCCGGACCGACACAACCAAGAACTGAATTCAATCGGCCGATTTGATCCGATCAAGGCAGTTCCCGGTTCGAGCGGATTGTTTTGCACACTTCTAAATTGCAGCACTGAAAAAGTCCACATTTACATGAGTTTCTTTTTTTTGGTTCGTAGCATGAGAGTTAAATGATATGTTCCTGAATGATACACAGTGCGTATTTGTTAGACTAATTTACAGCCAACTTTTCGTTGTTTAGTCTTTAGATATTCCCCGAGGGGATCGAAATCTACTTCGTAAACGTTGGGGAAGGCCAATCTCTATGACCTTATTAATCACCCCCACACTTCTCCACAAGTCGCTAGTCTCCAATCCTTTTTCATTTTCTGCAGGAATCTTTCACTTTGACCTTTGTCCTTCTTGTCTTCTGAATCATTGCCAATACCCACCAAAAAAAAAAAATTCGTTCCCATTTTCTCAGAGATGAATCATTCAAAAGTTTACTTTATGGTTTTGGGTGTTTATTGAATTAATTAAATATTAAATCACGCATTCATTTAACCGTTTAAATTTTTAAAATAATTAATAGTGATATCACTAAATCTCATATGATATCAAAATTAGAAGTTTTAAATTTTAATCTTTTCAAACTTTATTTACTTTCCCGATTAAACATGTCCACATTTAATATCAAGTAAAAAAAATCAAATTATGCGTGAGTTTAAGTTTTTAGAAATGAGAAGAGCGGCATCGTTAACATCGGACCGCTCTGGAAATACACCGAAACGTTGTCGTCTTCCTCCACGCATCGCCATCGTCGCCCGTCAACTCTTCCCCCTTGCCCACGTTGCAGATCAAAAGGGTCGTCTGTCTTTCTGTCATTCAAGGCAGAAAAGGCCTCTTCCCGCGTCATCGACCCGCATCCGCACTCCACACGTGCTCATCTTCTTTCTCTCTTCTGGCAGTCGAAAAGAGCAGCGAAGAGCGATGGCGAGTGGGAGTGGCGAGGTGGTGAGGAACAAGCAGGTCATATTCCGGGACTACGTGAGCGGCTACCCCGAGGAGAAGGACATGGAGGTGCGCGAATCGGTCCTGGAGTTGCGAGTCCCGGAGGGCTCCAACGGCGTCCTCGTGAGGAATCTCTACCTGTCCTGCGATCCTTACATGAGAATTCGCATGAGGAAGCTCGATGTCCCCAGTTACCGCGAATCCTTACAACCTGGTTCGGTAAGCACGCCGAAGTCTTTTCGTTTCAAATTCTCATCGAAAGAAAATATGGGTCATCAGCTCGGCGTCAACTGACGTTCCTCGTTGTCGAAACTGGGGGAGGTGTTGCATAAAATAAGCTCCGAATGTCGGATGTTGTGGGCTTTCTTGAGTATGATATTTTTGTCCTTTTTTTTACCACTTTGCTCTGGGGATTGATTATTTTGTTTCAGGAGAATGTTGTGGTGTCTCTGCTGGTGGTTATGTCGACTAGTGCAGAGGTGTTGCATAAAATAAGCTATATTTCTGTTCAATTTTTTCCTATCAAGGCTCAATCTTTTTGAGCTCTGCAAGTGTGACCCAATTGGTGGTGCCTTTGGAAGTGTAGAGATGGTTTGCGATGTCGCTATAAGAATGGAAGTGTATTGAAAAGCTTATGTGTTGAAAGAGGAAAGAACCTCGCTTTCGCTATTTGTCATAGAATTTTACATGTCAAACATTTACACGGTCCACATAAATCAAGGTGCTAAGCTACGCGAGTTGCTTTATCAGTCCCATTCATGTGTAAGCATGATGAATGGTGACAGAAAGCTTGCACATGAAATAGGACAATGATATGTATTTAATGGAACATAAAATAAACATGACTCTGGAATAAGTAGGGTTTTGTTTGCATCCTTTAGCATATTGCTTAGGATTCTAATGTATTACTGTGAATTTCACTTCTATCCCTGCTGCGACGTTAAAATTATGCTCCTCTTCTTCTAGGTTTGTTAGAAGTTATATTAAGTGTTTAGGGATCTGCATTTTGACTTACCTCAGTTCAATGTGACTAGAGTTAGAAACTTTTAAAATGAAAGGGTTTCTGGTGATTGCAACATGTTTGATTATCAAATTATCTTTATTTCCAATCTTTCCTTCTTGTAAGTTCAATGTCTATTTGCGTTTGCTAAATGTGTTTCCACTTGTATTCTGAAGTATGTAACACATTGATGCAGCCTATTATTGGATATGGAGTAGCTAGAGTTTTGGAATCTCGTCATCCAAACTTCAAGAAGGGCGACTTGATTTGGGGCATCACTGGATGGGAGGAGTATAGTCTAATTACTGCGCCAGAGACTTGCTTTAAAATTGAACACACTGATGTTCCTCTGTCTTACTATACTGGCCTTTTGGGTATGCTTTTTAATCATCTAGTGTAATATCTCTTTCAATGTTAAAGAATAAGGGGAATCAGATTGTTAACATACTTTGTTCTACTTTGTCCTGTATTATTCTCAAATATGGATAGCCTCCGGTTACGGAAGAAAAGAGTGTGCAATCTTTGTATTTTACTTGTAGGGATCTTCCTTGTTGATGCACCATATGCCCCTGTTGAATATTCTTAATGATAGAGCCTGCAAAGCTATCTTTATGCATTGAAAGAACTGTGTAAATCGATTGTCTCAATGAAATGGTAGATTTGCTAGAGAAGTCTATACATTTCTCACGGGCTTCACCTTTGGGCAATTAATCAGATCATTTGAGATTTTGCCAAAGCATAACACTCCTTATGCTTCACAATCTCGCAACTCTTCTAATTTCTTCAAATTTAAACTTTGCAGGTATGCCGGGCATGACAGCTTATGTTGGGTTTTTCAAGGTATGCTCCCCTAAGAAAGGAGAGACTGTTTTCATATCGGCGGCATCGGGAGCCGTTGGTCAGCTTGTTGGCCAGTTTGCAAAGTTGATGGGCTGTTATGTTGTTGGGAGCGCCGGTAGCAAAGAGAAGGTAATTATGTCACATTTGTCTAGTGTTTCCTTGTACAGTAGTTGTTTAAGCACGAGTACACTGCCCCCTCCATATCTCGTGTCAAAGAAAGAACACAATTGCCCACGTATCGATGGTTCGCCAAACATATTTGGCATCTCCAATTTTCACTTTTGTTTAATACTAGAGTGACTGGACAAGTGTTTGAAATGAGAGCATGTTCATGTTCTTATAAAACTTATTGGCTTAACCAAGCATCTAGCACATATATATAGAGTTAGATCTTAAAGAAGCACTTGAGGTATGATGATGTTGTATTTATCAAATTGAGAATGCTCAACAGAGTAATGCAGTTTGGAATATATGCCCTCATCATTTCACTAAACATAAATGTTAGAAGTACAGTCTTATTAGTCTCTTCCGAGTTTCATCTTATTTAAAGCTCTCTTATGCTGTTATTTTTGCCAAAAAGGTTGATTTGCTGAAGAACAAGTTTGGTTTTGATGATGCTTTCAACTATAAGAAGGAACTGGATCTGGATGCAACACTGAAAAGGTTATATGTTAAGGATGATTGAGCAAATAAATGACTGATGTACGAGATTTAAAATATGTACCTGTTCCTGAAGCTGACTTGAGTTGACTTTTTCTGTCATAAATGTTTAGATACTTCCCTGAGGGGATTGATATCTACTTCGAAAATGTGGGCGGAAAGATGCTTGATGCAGTGCTGCTCAACATGAAACTTCGTGGCCGAATAGCAGCATGTGGAATGATCTCACAGTACAACCTCGAGCAGCCTGAAGGCGTATGCAACTTGATGAACCTTATCCTGAAGCAGGTTCGAATGGAAGGTTTCGTAGTGTCCGATTATTATCATCTCTACCCGAAGTTCCTGGAGACAGTGTTGCCTCAGATCAAAGAGGGGAAGATTGTGTATGTGGAAGACATTGCCAAAGGGCTCGAGAACGGTCCAGCTGCTCTTGTGGGGCTGTTCTCTGGCCACAATGTTGGGAAACAAGTGATCATGGTTTCTCGTGAATGAGTCCACTTTCTGTACTTTTTCAACGGCATAGTCTCGTGTTGATTTCTATCTGTCTTTGCATGGCCGTATTGTTATGCGAGAACATAGAGGTGGTTTCTTTTTCTGGCGATGATACAAAGGAAATTTGACAGCAAAATGTGTCTTGTATAAGAAGGGACATGGAGTTGTTTTCTGGTAGCAATGTTGGGAAACGGGGTTGTAGTTTCTGGCTTACTGTACTTTTGGGTGCACATGCTCTGTTATGCTTTCAGAGGATATGTTCTCTGCATTGGGTATAAAATTTCCTGCTATGCCTTTCTAAGAGGTCAATATAAATGTATCTTCCTTTACTATGCATGGTCGTCTTTAAATAAATTGGTTTGAGAGATCGAACCATTTTGACTAGCGCGAAAATGTGAATAGTCGAAGTGATTTTGAGGGTGTCTTTGCTTTCATGGAAAGGATTTTCATGACACGTTCTTCCGAAGGTCAATATGTTTGATTTGCTGAAATTAGATGATCTGTTGAAAAGACTTTTCAGTCGAGAAAAATAACGATACTTCACAATGATTAAAATGATTTCTCTATTCTGAAAAGAAGAAACCGTTTTTTAAATCTATATTCTCTCTGTGTTCCTACTTGTCTTCTTTTCTTTTCTTTGTAGCAAACTCTTAAAGCTGTTTCATCTTCTCTTCAAATTGATACCTAGAATTAGCTTCGATTACTCAATTTGTCGTATGTCTGTCGGACCAAATCATCATTTGGTTATATGTAGCTCGGCTATATGATGCACATTTTAGGAGGATCATACAAGAGGTGTATGTGGAAAGGCCAATTTAGGATGTTCTTATCTTTAATTTTATGATGACCTTTCTTTCCCTCTCCCTTTTTTCCCACTTTAGCGTATCCCTCTTTGACTGTTCTTTTGGAATGGAGAAAATTTTTATGTAAAGAAAAGTCATCATAAAACTTGAGTAGCCGGATCCGGTTTCTCCACTTCACGAGTCTATTCAGAGAGAAGACTAAAGCTTCCTAAAAAGGACAAAAAAAGAAAAGAAAATATTTCTTCAGCTAAAATTCTGACGTAATTTTCAGAATGCAAATGGTTTTCTAATTGCTGGAAATGATAGGAATTTACTAAACATTCTCTTTATATTTCAAGAACCATAATTCTCTAGAAATCTACATGAAAGAAAAACTGTTAGGGTAGGTTTTAAGGGCGGGTGAAATGTGGAGTAATTTATACATGCTTGAGCATTATGTGACGTGCCACTTCATCAAATATGAAGCATAAAGTGCTATAAAAAGTTCTTTGAAATAACAAATAAGTTAATAGTATAAGCAAAGGGAACAAGATAAATTGTTCATCTTGTTTCTTTGGGAAATTTGGAATGAAATCTCAATTATCAGCATTTCCTTTAATCCCTCAAAGTAAAATTTCTTAAATGTGAGTATAATAAAAATAAAATAAGAGAAATGATAAACTTGAAGAAAACCCACAAAACATCCATAACAATACAAAAACTATGATTTGTAACCATTTACAACCACCAATTGAGCCACCATGATCATGAGCTTATCTCAAGTAGCCATGTTCACAAGCTTCGCACTTCGAAACTCTAATGATTGTGGCCGCCACGACCATGGTTGTTGCAAGCTTACAGCTTGAGCTCATGGCTACGATGATGATCCTCCATCTCTTTCTCTCTCTCAATTTTGGTTTTTTTTTTTTTTTAATATTGTTTGATGTGGTGCCATTGACTTATAATAATTTTCAGTAAATCATGACATGAAATATGTATTTCAGTGTGACACATATATTCATTAGCGTCTATATCATTAATTTTGTAATCCAGGTCAACAAAAATCGATCAGTAAGGGAAAAATTATAACGGAAGAACCGTACGGTTGTCATTTTCTAAAAAGTTGAGGGACGTTTTTAAAAAAAATAATAAAAGAAAGAAGAATGATTTTGATTTTGGTTTTCGGACAAAAATAAAGGAACAATGGTTATATTATTCCTTAAATAAAATAAGAAAACAAAAACTTCATTTCATCGTATGTATTGATTTTTTATCTAGTTTCCTTGTTGAATTGATGAAGATTAGCAAATATAATAATATATTGTTTAGATTTCAACCGGTTGCCTATTTCTTTGAAATGGAATTTGCGGCCCACAATCCACCGTCATCATCTTGGATGACGTTTGCCGTTAGGCTAGCATCTCCCCATTGGAATACTATTCCACGGATGACACAACGGCACACGTAAGACATGCCGATGACGCAAAGGCACACATCAGCGACGTCTGCATATTTCATCACCCGTCTTCCCTATAAGTGTACATGCAATATTTGGCCATGCATCTCCCCAATCAAATCCACAGAGAGAGAGAGAGAGAGAGAGAGAGAGAGAGAGAGAGAGAGAGAGAGAGAGAGAGAGAGACAGAGAGAGAGAATGGAGAAGGAGAACAGCAATGCTTCAGTGGAAGTTATGAGCAACAAACAGGTGATTTACAGAGAGAAGGTACAAGGTTCCCTGAAAGAGACCCACTTGGAAGTGAGGACGAGCTCGGAGAGACCGAAGGCCGACAAGGATTCGGGGACCATCATGGTGAAGAACTTGTACCTGGCCTGCGATCCCTACAATCTCAACCTCATCAAGTTTTCCACTCAGCTCGGCTCTGTAAGTACCGCCATCTCTCTCGTCACATTTACACGACACATGATGCCAACAGTAAGTTATGAACTCGCATGCATAAATCAAACTCAAATTTGTGAAAATTACATTCAACAAGTAAGATTCAAAGGAAGCATACTCTTTCCTTCTTGTACGCTCAAAGTCTATTCGAGTTTGCTAATTGTAGTTGCGCTTAGATTCTGAAGAATCTAACACAATGATACAGCCTGTTCCTGGATATGGAGTAGCTAGAGTTTTGGAATCTGGGCATCCGAACTTCAAGAAAGGCGACTTGGTTTGGGGCATGACTGGATGGGAGGAGTATAGTCTAATTACTGCGCCAGAGACTTGCTTTAAGATCGAACACACCGATGTTCCTCTGTCTTACTACACCGGTCTCCTGGGTATGCTCCTTAATCATCTGGTGCGATATCTCTTTCAGTGTTAAAGAATGAGGGGAATCGAATTGTTAAGATACGTTGTTCTGTCTCTCTCATTCTCAAGTACGGGCAGCCTCCAGCTTATGCAAGGAAAAAGCGTGCTTCGTTTGAATTTTACTTGTGGGGATCATCCTTGTTTAAGTGCCGTATGCCCTTGTTGAATTGTCTCAACGATGGAGCCTTGCAAAGCTGTCTTTCGTGTTGAAGAAGTGTCTAAATTGATTATTTCTCATCTATTTGACGGGGGCATCGCCTTCGATCAATTAAATCGGATCATTTGAGATTTGCCATAGCATTACACTCCTACTTCTATGCTCCAGCAAATCTTGAAACTTGTCTAATTTGCATAAATCCAAACTTTACAGGTATGCCAGGTCTGACGGCTTATGCTGGGTTTTTTGAGGTATGCTCTCCTAAGAAAGGAGATACTGTTTTCATATCGGCGGCATCGGGAGCTGTTGGTCAGCTTGTCGGCCAGTTTGCAAAGTTGTTTGGTTGTTATGTTGTTGGCAGCGCCGGTAGCAAAGAGAAGGTAATCATCTCACATTTGTCTAGTGTTTCCTTGAATGGTAATTGCTTAATAGTCTCTTCCTGGTTTTATCTTTACTTAAAATGCTCGCTTGCTGTTATGTTTGGGAAAAAGGTTGATTTGCTGAAGAACAAATTTGGATTCGATGATGCTTTCAACTACAAGGAGGAACTGGATCTGGATGCAGCACTGAAAAGGTGAACCACGAATATAGTAACGATAATTGAGCACATTACTTATGTACAGGATATTCAATATGTACCCATTCCAAAGCCGACTAGAGTTGACTTTTTTCTGTCTTGAATGTTTAGATGCTTCCCTGAGGGGATCGATATCTACTTCGAAAATGTCGGCGGAAAGATGCTTGATGCCGTGCTGCTCAACATGAAACCTCATGGCCGAATCACAGTATGTGGGATGATCTCACAGTACAACCTCGAGCAGCACGAAGGCGTACACAACTTGATGAACCTTATCTGGAAGCAGGTTCGGATGGAAGGTTTCTCAGTGTCCGATTACTATCATCTCTACCCGAAGTTCCTCGAGATGGTATTGCCTCAGATAAGAGAGGGGAAGATTGTGTACATGGAAGACATCGCGGAAGGGCTTGAGAACGGTCCAGCAGCTCTTGTTGGGGTGTTCTCCGGTCGTAACGTCGGGAAACAAGTGGTTGTGGTTTCTCGCAAATGAGTCAGCTTTCTGTACTTTTCTTCATCGGCATAGTCCTATTTTGCCTCGTGCTTTCGAAAGGAGTTGTTTTCCGTTTGTCTTTGCATTGCCGCTTTGATACAAAGGACATTTTAGTGCAAATGTGTCTTGTATAAGAAGGGGCATGGGGTTGTTTTCTGGTTGCAATGGTGGGAAACAGAAGCTAGTAGTTTCCCGCTTACTGCACTTTTGGGTGCGAATGCTCTGTCATGCTTTCGGAGGATATTTTCTCTGCTGTATAGGTATAAAATTTCATTCTGTGCCTCTCTAAGACGTCGATGTAAATGGATCTTCCCTTACTGTGCCGTTGCCTTTAAATGAACTGGTTTGAAAGATCGAACTGTTTTGACTAGCGTGAAAATGTGAAGAATCGAAGCAATTTGGAGGGTGTCATTGTTTTTATGGAAAGGACTTCCATGAAATGATTTTCTAAAGGTCAACACGTTTGATTTGTTGAAAGTGGATAATCTATTGAAAAAACTTTCCAGGTAAGAAAAAATAACCAATACTCAACATCCAGGAAAATGACTTCTCTATCCTAAAAAGAAGAAATCGTTTTTTTCAAACTCATTTTCTACAAGCGTGCTCTGTTCTCCCTCTGTCCCTACTAGTCTTTCACTCTCTTTCCTTTCTTTTCTTCACAGCAAACTCTCAAAACTGTTTCATCTCCTCTTCAAATTGATACTAGAATTAGCTTGAATTGCTCAATTTGTTGCATCTCTGTCAGACTAAATTGTTATTTGGTTATTTGTCACTCGGCTATATGATAAAAATTTTAGGAGGATAATACAAGAGGTGTCCGTGGACATGCCAATTTAGGATGTTTTTGTCTTTAATTTTGCGATGACCTTTCTTTTTCCTCTTTTTTTTTTTTTCTTTTCCAGTTTGGATTTTTATTGTGTATCCCTCTTTGATTAATTTTTTGGAATGGAGATCTATTTTCACGTAAAGTTTTATGAGCACTGATTGAATTATTATTATTATTATTATTTTGGTATTCGAAAGAGTACTGATAGATTAAGTTTGTTAATTATTTGCATTTTCTTCTTGGGCGTCCTTTTTCTAGGTTGCATTATTTTGATAATAAAAATCCATAAAATTTTATACTCCAAACATTAGTAATATTTTGGGTTTAATATCCTAAAAAACCCCAAACTGGTACACCTGTGACAAATTTACTCCAAACTATTTTTTTTCACCATGAAAAACCCTAAACTGGTATACATGTGACAAATTTACCCCAACTAATTATAAAAAACCATAAACTGGTATATTTATGACAAATATACCCCAAACTAATTTATTCGACGGCAAAAACCCCAAACTAGTAAATTTGTGACAAATATACCCTCCGCTAAATTGGATTAATATCACAAAAAAATCACAAAAGTTTTAAACTGTAACAACGGAACGAAAAATTATACAAGTTAACTGTCACGTGTAATTTAATTTAATAATTTGACAATAAAATTTAACCAAAACTAATAGAGGGTAAATTTGTCACAAGTATACCAGTTTGAGGTAAATTTGTCAAAGGTATACCAGTTTGGGGTTTTTGGTGGTCAAAAAAGTAGTTTGGGGCAAATTTGTCACAAGTGTATCAGTTTGGGGTTTTTCAAGATATTAACCTTAATATTTTAAACAATGATGTGGATATCACTTTAGTATCTCATATTAGGAGCAAACCATAATTATAATATTGAGCTTAATTTATTAAAGTTAGGTTTAAAACATCGAAAATAATTTTGTCTCGCCTTCAAGAACACCATCAAATAACTAATGACAAGCTATTTCCTTAGAAAATGATTTTTGCAAAAATATATTCTTCCATCGAGAAGATTTCTATAAAACACGCGTACCCTAATTAAGATATAAATTACATAGATAAAATCGAAAAATAACATATTTACGTGATTTGATTATATGCCTAATCTAACAGGAGAGATTAACGAGATAAATCCACAATAATCAAGGAAGATAAAGTTACAGATTTACGTGATTTGATTACTCAGTCATACTCACTTATAATTTTTTATTTTATTTTTTATTTTAAATTCAGCAGGAACCCACAAAAATTGTTTGCAAAAGAGGAATTTTCTTATACTCTCGAATCTCTTGGACTGTGGCTCTCGGTGCACTTTGTGTCTCTTGCAAGTTTCGTACATATTAAGCGCACTAACTATGCACACCCGACCAAATTCAACAACATAATATTTATATGCAAGAAACTATGAGCACTTTTCAGACATCAACATAGACTTCATCTTCAATAAGAAAAAGAAATTTTTTGAGAAGTTAATAGATATTATTTGCGTTACTCATGATCTTGTTGACAAGAGTCCGATTTGGACTTTCCTTAATATCGAGCATTATTACTTGTAATCCGTGGGTCAAATTTTCAAAATAGTAGGAACTAACTTTGAGCCATAATCCATACAAATTTCCAAACAAAAAACGTTAAATATATTATACGGATACCAATTCAATCATAAATACTTTAATTTAACCAATTTATTCATAAATTTTTTGATGATTTACTAATATAATTCTTCTAGCTAATTTTGGCCAGCAATGTGGCATAGCCAACACTAATGTAATCAACTTTTTGCATTTTTTATATTTTTCTAAATATATATAGTTTATTTGAATTTTTCCTTTTTTCTTTTCTTTTTTTTTTCTTTTTTTTTTTTGCCTTCTTGCTTGCCGGTTGTCAGGCCTTGGCAATCGCTGGCAACTAGCGATAAGCAAGGGTCGAACAAGGGCTGATCTCATGGGCCTCATGTGAGGCTTGCCCTCACCAGCCCTCGACTATGGCTGATTGTTGGCCATGGCAACCGGCAAAGGAAGAGGGGGAAAAAGAAAAGTAAAAAAATTAAAATATCACCAAAAAAAAAAAAGTTGTCTACATCAGCATTGACTATGCCACATAAGACAATCTTCGTCCATGTCAGCAATTACCAGCCAAAATTGGTCGGCATGATTACTTGACAAATTGTCAAAAAAATTAAGATTAAATTGGTTAAATTAAAAAGTTTTGAGCAAAATTGACATTCGAACAATAAGTTTAAGACTTTTTGGTAATGATCCCTATTCAAATTGCTAGTAGAATGTTACGTGCATTGCATGTATAAAGACCACGCAATTTCTTTAAAATGTATAGACACCAAACTTCCCATTGTAAAATTAATGAGGAAACTAACAAGATTTTGCAATTTAAATCAAGGTGAAATTACCAAAGAAATAAACAAGAAAAATAAAAGACATGAATGAATTACGTTATTTGGTCCGAGTATCGGTACTTTCTTCACAGGGAGAACCAATAGTAAATAATTCATTATAATCGATAATCGAAGTTACGATCATGATCATACTCCAATATTTCCCCACCTAAATTACTAGTAAGTGCGACAACTCAACCTGGATATAAAATTCACACAACAAAATTCTTGTGTATCCGAGTCCTCGTGAAAGCAAAAAAAAAAAAACTATATTTTACTTTGTTTTCTTTACTCTGACAAAGACCTTTTCACCCCCTCCATTTCTTTAATGGCTATCTCTCTTGTGTTGCTACGTATGGGAGTCAAAACAACCAGACATCTCCTTTGACCAAACCGGAAAAGCCAAACAAACCAGTCCAGAAAACTACATGGTCTGATGGATCCTGATCCTAATAAGAAAATGGATTTCTTAATATTTCTTTCACCAACTCAAACTCAAGATACAATTTAATATTTTCTTACGCATAATTTGAATATTTGTTGTTTGACTTTGAATGGTATTAACAACTAAATATATTTGTTTAATTTTAAATAAAAAACTATATGAGAAGGACTGAAATTGACATTTTTCTCCTGACAATCAAACATAAATAAGAAACACTCATTAAAAAAATTATATAATAATAACAAATAGAATATAAAGATAAACACAGAGAAAAAGCACAAATATAAATAATATGATTAAATTATTGAAATAGACGGATGTGCACTTAGTGTAACATTTGGAGTTCAACAAAACAGCAAACAATGGTCGCCCGTTGGGGGACCCCTAGCTAGCAAAGGCCCTTGGCTTGTTCGAGCGAGAGTCGCCTACCCTTGTCTAATTTGGGGGAGGGCCGTGACCCTCGCCCCAGATCTGAGTGAGGGCTCGTAGGTCCTCACCGCCGATCAGCCAAGGTCACCAAGCCCTAGCCAATCCTCCCCCCACCTTCACCGGCCCTTCCCGGTGACGGCGGGGAGGCGGTGGTGGTGAGGGCTCAGCCCTTAGCCGCCTTCTTCCTCCCTCCCCCCCTTTTTTTATTTATTTTTAATTAATTTTTAATTAATTTTTATAATTTAATTAAATTAATTTTTATATTAAAATTCAAATCCACGCTAAAACGATGTCATTTTTGCATTTCTTTGTTGAGTCAACACTTCGACGAGCCATGTAGGCGAGAAAAATAATAAAAAATCATCACGTAAGATTTTCGGCGGAGTTCACCGGAGATGACACTTAAGTGTCACTTTCCTAATTTTTGACACTTAAGTGTCCCTTTGTGCCAAGTTTTGGCATATGGGATGTACTTCTTTCAAAGAAAAAGTGTTCATGCTTAAGCATTATGTGACATGCCACTTCATCAAATATGAAGCATAAAGTGCTATAAAAAGTTCTTCGAAAGAGCAAATAAGTTAATAGTATAAGTAAAGGGAACAAGATAAATGATTCATCTTGTTTCTTTGGGAAATTTGGAATGAAATCTCAGTTATCGGGATTTCCTTTAATCCCTCAGAGTAAAATTTCTTAAATTTGAGTATAATAAAAATAAAATAACAGAAATGATAAACTAGAAGAAAACCCACAAAACATCAATAATAATCCAAAAACTATGATTTGTAAGCATTTACGACCACCAATTGAGCCACCATGACCATGAGCTTGTCTCGAGTAGCCATGATCTCGAGCTTCACAATTCGAAACTCTAGTGGTTGTGGCCGCCGTGACCATGGTTGTTGCAAGCTTAGAGCTTGAGCTCATGGCTACGACGAAGATCGTCTATCTCTTTCTCTTTCTCAATTTTGGTTTTTTTTTTTTTAAATATTGTTTGATGTGGTGCCTTTTTGACTTACAGTAATTTTCAGTAAATCATGACATGACATATGTATTTCAGCATGACACATATATTCATCAGCGTCTATATCATTAATTATGTAATCCATGAAAACAAAAATCGACCGGTAAGGGAAAAATTATAACGGAAGGACTATACTCAAATATTTGAGGGACGTTTTTAAAAAAATAAATAAATAAAAGAAAGAAGGATGATTTTGATTTTGACTTTCGGACAAAAATAAAGGAACGATGACTATATTATTCCTTAAATAAAATAAGAAAACAAAACCTTCATTTCATCGTATGTATTGTTTTTTTTTTTTTATCTAGTTTCTTTGTTGAATTAATTAAGATTAGCAAATATAATAATATATTGTTTAGATTTCAACCGGTTGCCCATTTCTTTGAAATGGAAATTGCGGCCCACAATCCACCGTCATCATCTTGGATGACGGTGGCCGTTAGGCTAGCATCTCCCAATTGGAATATTATTCCACGGATGACACAACGGCACACGTAAGACATGCTGCCGATGACGCAAAGGCAGACGTCACCGGCGACTGCATATTTCATCACCCATCTTCCCTATAAAGTATATCCAGAGAGAGAGAGAGAGAGAGAGAGAGAGAAATGGAGAAGGAGAACAGCAACGCTTCAGCGGAAGTTATGAGGAACAAACAGGTGATTTACAGAGAGAAGGTACAAGGTTCCCTGAAAGAGACCCACTTGGAAGTGAGGACGAGCTCGGAGAGACCGAAGGCCGACAAGGATTCGGGGACCATCATGGTGAAGAACTTGTACCTGGCCTGCGATCCCTACAATCTCCACCTCATCAAGTTCTCCACTCAGCTCGGCTCTGTAAGTACCGCCATCTCTCTCGTCACGTTTACTCGACACATGATGCCAACAGTAATTTATGAACTCGCACCCATAAACCAAACTCAAATTTGTGACAATTACATTCAACAAGTAGATTCAAAGGAAGCATACTCTTTCCTTCTTGTACGCTCAAAGTCTATTCGAGTTTGCTATTTGTAGTTCCACTTATATTCTGAAGTATCCAAGACAATGATGCAGCCTGTTTCTGGATATGGGGTAGCTAGAGTTTTGGAATCTGGGCATCCGAACTTCAAGAAAGGCGACTTGGTTTTGGGCATCACTCGATGGGAGGAGTATAGTCTAATTACTGCGCCAGAGACTTGCTTTAAATCGAACACACCGATGTTCCTCTGTCTTACTACACCGGCCTTCTGGGTATGCTCTTTAATCATCTGGTGCGATATCTCTTTCAGTGTTAAATAATGAGGAGCATCGAATCGTTAAGATACTTTATTCTGTCTACCTCATTCTCAAGTACGGACAGCCTTCAGCTTATGCAAGGAAAAAGCGTGCTTCGTTTGAATTTTACTTGTGGGGATCATCCTTGTTTAAGTGCCGTATGCCCTTGTTGAATTGTCTCAACGATGGAGGCCTGCAAAACTGTCTTTCGTGTTGAAAGAAGTGTCCAAATTGATTATTTCTCATTCATTTGACAGGGGCATCACCTTTGATCAATTAAATCGGATCATTTGAGATTTTCCATAACATTACACTCCTACTTCTATGCTCCAGCGAATCTTGAAACTTGTCTAATTTGCCTAGATCCAAACTTTACAGGTATGCCAGGTCTGACGGCTTATGCTGGGTTTTTCGAGGTATGCTCTCCTAAGAAAGGAGATACTGTTTTCATATCAGCGGCATCGGGAGCTGTTGGTCAGCTCGTCGGCCAGTTTGCAAAGTTGTTTGGTTGTTATGTTGTTGGCAGCGCCGGTAGCAAAGAGAAGGTAATCATCTCACATTTGTCTAGTGTTTCCTTGAATAGTAATTGCTTAATAGTCTCTTCCCGGTTTTATCTCTACTTAAAATGCTCGCTTGCTGTTCTGTTTGGGAAAAAGGTTGATTTGCTGAAGAACAAATTCGGATTTGATGATGCTTTCAACTACAAGCAGGAACTGGATTTGAATGCAGCACTGAAAAGGTGAACCAGGAATATAGTAACGATAATTGAGCCCATTACTGATGTACAGGATATTCAATATGTACCCATTCCAAAGCCGACTAGAGTTGACTTTTTCCTGTCTTGAATGTTTAGATGCTTACCTGAGGGGATCGATATCTACTTTGAAAATGTCGGTGGAAAGATGCTTGATGCCGTGCTGCTCAACATGAAACCTCATGGCCGAATCACAGTATGTGGGATGATCTCACAGTACAACCTCGAGCAGCACGAAGGCGTACACAACTTGATGAACCTTATCTGGAAGCGGGTTCGGATGGAAGGTTTTGCGATGTTTGATTACTATCATCTCTACCCGAAGTTCCTCGAGACTGTATTGCCTCAGATTAAAGAGGGGAAGATTGTGTACATGGAAGACATCGCAGAAGGGCTCGAGAACGGTCCAGCAGCTCTTGTCGGGGTGTTCTCTGGTCGCAACATCGGGAAACAAGTGGTCGTGGTTTCTCGCGAATGATTTAACTTTCTGTACATTTTTTTTCATCGACCTAGTCTTATCTTGTCTCGTGGTTTTGAAAGTTGTTTTCCGTTTGTCTTTGCATTGCCGCTATGATACAAAGGACATCTGAGTGCAAATGTGTCTCGTATAAGGAGCATGGGGTTGTTTTCTGGTTGCAATGGTGGAAAACAGAAGCTAGTAGTTTCCGGCTTACTGCACTTTTGGGTGCGAATGCTCTGTTATGCTTTCGGAGGATATGTTCTCTGCTGTATTATTATAAACTTTCATTCTGTGCCTCTCTAAGATGTTGATGTAAATGGATCTTCCTTGACCGTGCTGTCGCCTTTAAATGAACTGGTTTGATACTAGAATTAGCTTGAATTGCTCAATTTGTTGCATCTCTGTCAGACTAAATTGTTATTTGGTTATTTGTCACTCGGCTACATGAAGCATATTTTAGGAGGATAATACAAGAGGTGTCCGTGGAAATGCCAATTTAGGATGTTTTTGTCTTTAATTTTACGATGACCTTTCTTTTTCCTCTTCTTTTTTTTTTCTTGTCCAGTTTGGATTTTTATTGTGCATCCCTCTTTGATTAATTTTTTGGAATGGAGATCTATTTTCACGTAAATTTTTATGAGCACTGATTGATTTTTTTTTTTTTGGGTATTCGAAAGAGTACTGATAGATTAAGTTTGTTAATTATTTGCATTTTCTTCTTGGGCGTCCTTTTTTTAGGTTGCATTATTTTGATGATAAAAATCCACAAAATTTTATACTCCAAACATTAGTAATATTTTAGACAATGATTTGGATATCACTTTGGTATCTCATATTAGGAGCAGACCATAATTATAACATTAAGCTTAATTTATTGAAGTTAGGTTTAAAACATCGATAATTATTATGTCTCGCCTTCAAGAACACCATCAAATAACTAATGACAAGCTATTTCCTTAGAAAGTGATTTTTGCAAAAATATATTCTTCCATCGAGAAGATTTCTATGAAACATGCGTACCTTAATTAAGATATAAATTGCATAGAGAAAATCGAAAAATAACAGATTTATGTGATTTGATTATATGCCTAATCTAACAGGAGAGATCAACAAGATAAATCCACAATAATCAAGGAGGATAAAGTTACAGTTACTCAGTCATACTCACTGTTTTTTGGTTTTAAATTCAGCAGGAACCCACAAAAATCGTTTGCAAAAGAGGAATTTTGTTATATTCTCAAATCTCTTGGATTGTGGCTCTCGGTGCACTTTGTGTCTCTTGCAAGTTTCGTACATATCAAGCGCACTAACTACTATGCACACCCGACCAAATTCACCACCATAATATTTGTATGCAAGAAACTATGAGCACTTTTCAGACATCAACATAGACTTCATCTTCAATAAGAAAAAGAAATTTTTTGAGAAGTTAATATATATTTTTTGCGTTACTCATGATCTTGTTGACAAGAGTCCGATTTGGACTTTCCTTAATATTGAGCATGATTACTTGTAATCCGTCGTGGGTCAAATTTCAAAATAGTAGGAACTAACTTTGAGCCATAATCCATACAAATTTCCAAAAAAAAAAAAAAAAAAAAGTTAAATATATTATACGGATACCAATTCAATCCTAAATACTTCAATTTAGCCAATTTATTCATAAATTTTTTGATGATTTGCTAATATAATTCTTCTAGCTAATTTTGGCCAGCAATGTGGCATAGCCAACACTAATGTAATCAACTTTTTGCATTTTTTTTTATATTTTTCTAAATATATATAGTTCATTTGAAATTTTCCTTTGTTTATTTCCTTCTTGCTTGTCGGTTGTCAGGCCTTGGCAATCGCTGGCAACTAGTGATAAGCAATGGTCGAACAAGGGCTAATCTCATGGGCCTCATGTGAGGCTTGCTCTCACCAGCCCTCGACTATGGATGATTGTTGGCCATGGCATCAAAGGAAGAGGGGGGAATAAGAAAATTTAAAAAATTAAAATATCACAAAAAAAAAAAGTTGTCTAAATCAGCATCGACTATGCCACATAAGACAATCTTCATCCACATCAGCAATTACCGGCCAAAATTGGTCGGCATGATTACATTGACAAATTGTCAAAAAAATTAGGATTAAATTGGCTAAATTAAAAAGTTTTGAACTAAATTGATATTCGAACAATAAGTTTAAGACTTTTTGTGGTAATGATCCCTATTCAAATTGCTAGTAGAATGTTACGTGCATTGCATGTGTAAATACCACGCAATCTCTTTAAAATGTATAGACACCAAACTTCCCATTGTAAAATTAATGAGGAAACTAACAAGATTTTGCAATTTAAATCAAGGTGAAATTATCAAAGACATAAATGAGAAAAATAAAAGACATGAATGCGTTATGTGATTCGGGCCGAGTATCGGTACTTTCTTCACAAGGAGAACCAGCAGTAAATAATTTATTATAATCGGAGAATCGAAGTTATGATCATGAACACGCTCCAATATTTTCCACACCTAAATTACTAGTAAGTGCGACAACTCAACTTGGATATAAAAGTCACACAACAAAATTCTTGTGTATCTGAGCCCTCGTGAAAGCCAAAAAAAAAAAAAAACTATATTTTACTTTGTTTTCTTTACCCTGACAAAGACCTTTTCACCCCCTCCATTTCTTTAATGGCTTTCTCTCTTGTGTTGCTACGCATAGGAGTCAAACAACCAGACATCTCCTTTGACCAAACCGAAAAAGCCAAACAAACCAGTCCAGAAAACTACATGGTCTGATGGATCCTGATCCCAATAAGAAAATGGATTTCTTAATATTTCTTTCACCAAGTCAAACTCAAGATACAATTTAATATTTTCTTACGCATAATTTGAAAATTTGTTCTTTGACTTTGAATGGTATTAACAACTAAATAGATTTGTTTAATTTTAAATAAAGAACTATATGAGAAGGACTAAAATTGATATTTTTCTCCTGACAATCAAACATAAATAAGAAACACTCATTAGAAAAAATTATTTAATAATAACAAATAGAATATAAAGATAAATATAAAGAAAAAACACAAATATAAATAATATGATTAAATTATTGAAATAGACGGATGTGCATTGTAACATTTGGAGTTCAACAAAACAACAAACAATGGTCGCCCGTTGGGGTGACCCCTAGCCAGTAACGGCCCTTGGCCTGTTCGAGCGAGAGCCGCCTACATTTGCTGGATTTGGAGGAGGGCCGCGACCCTCACCCCGGATCTGGGTGAGGGCTTGCTCGCAAGCCCTCGCCATCGGTCGCAATGATCACCGGGCCCTGGCCAACCCTCCCCCCACCTTCGTCGGTCCTTCCTGGCGACGGCGGGGAGGCGATGGCGGCGAGGGCTCAGCCCTCAGCCGCCTTCTTCCTCCCTCCCCTTTTTTTAAATTTTTTATTTATTCATTTATTTATTTATAATTAATTTTTATAATTTAATTTAATTAAATTTTATATTAAAATTCAAATCCACGTTAAAACGACGTCGTTTTTGTGTTTCTTTGCTGAGTCAACTCTTCAATGAGCCATGTAGGTGAGAAAAATAATAAAGAATTATCACGTAAGATTTTCGGCATGGTTCACCGGAGATGACACTTAAGTGTCACTTTCCTAACTTTTGGCACCTAATAAGTGTCCCTTTGTGCCAAGTTTTGGCACCTGGGATGTATTTCTTCCAAAGAAAAAGTGTTAAGGTAGGTTTTAAGGGCAGGTGAAAGGTGGAGTAATTTATACATGCTTAAGCATTATGTGACACGCCACTTCGTCAAATATGAAGCATAAAGTGCTATAAAAAGTTCTTAGAAAGAGCAAATAAGTTAATAGTATAAGTAAAGGGAACAAGATAAATGGTTCTTCTTGTTTCTTTGGGAAATTTGGAATGAAATCTTAGTTATCAGGATTTCCTTTGATCCCTCAAAGTAAAATTTATTAAATTTGAGTATAATAAAAATAAAATAACAGAAATGATAAACTTGAAGAAAACCCACAAAACATCCATAATAATACAAAAACTATGATTTGTAAGCATTTACGACCACCAATTGAGCCACCATGACCATGAGCTTATCTTGAGTAGCCATGATCTCGAGCTACACAATTCGAAACTCTAGTGGTTGTGGCCGCCGTGACCATGATTGCTGCAAGCTTAGAGCTTGAGCTCTTGGCTACCACGATGATCCTCCATCTCTTTCTCTCTCTCAATTTTGGGTTTTTTTTTTTTTTTTGATATTTTTTGATGTGGTGCCTTTTTGAATTATAATAATTTCAAAAAATCACGACATGACATATGTATTTCAGCATGACACATATATTCACCAGCGTCTATATCATTAATTCTGTAATCCATGTCAACAAAAATCGTCAGTAAGGGAAAAATTATAATGGAAGAACCGTACGATCAACATTTTCTTAAAAGTTGAGGGACGATTTAAAAAAAAAAAAAACTAAAAGAAGGAAGAATGATTTTGATTTTGATTTTCGGACAAAAATAAAGGAACGATGGTTATATTATTCCTTAAATAAAATAAGAAAACAAAACCTTCATTTCATCGTATGTATTGTTTTTTTTTTTTATCTAGTTTCCTTGTTGAATTAATTAAGATTAGCAAATATAATAATATATTGTTTAGATTTCAACCGGTTGCCCATTTCTTTGAAATGGAAATACAATCCACCGTCATCATCTTGTGACGGTCCCTCTCCCAATTGGAATACTATTCCACGAACACAACGACACGTAAGACCCACTTGGAAGTGAGGACGAGCTTATGAGGAACAAACAGGTGATTTACAGAGAGACAAGGTTCGAAAGGCCCACAAGTGAGGACGAGCTCAGAGGACCGACCATCATGGTCATGAAGAACTTGTACCTGGCCTGCGATCCCTACAATCTCCACCTCATCAAGTTCTCCACTCAGCTCGGCTCTGTAAGTACCGCCATCTCTCTCGTCACGTTTACTCGACACATGATGCCAACAGTAATTTATGAACTCGCACCCATAAACCAAACTCAAATTTGTGACAATTACATTCAACAAGTTGATTCAAAGGAAGCATACTCTTTCCTTCTTGTACGCTCAAAGTCTATTCGAGTTTGCTATTTGTAGTTCCACTTATATTCTGAAGTATCCAAGACAATGATGCAGCCTGTTTCTGGATATGGGGTAGCTAGAGTTTTGGAATCTGGGCATCCGAACTTCAAGAAAGGCGACTTGGTTTTGGGCATCACTCGATGGGAGGAGTATAGTCTAATTACTGCGCCAGAGACTTGCTTTAAGATCGAACACACCGATGTTCCTCTGTCTTACTACACCGGCCTTCTGGGTATGCTCTTTAATCATCTGGTGCGATATCTCTTTCAGTGTTAAATAATGAGGAGCATCGAATCGTTAAGATACTTTGTTCTGTCTGTTTGGTTCTCAAGTACGGACAGCCTCCAGCTATGCAAGGAAAAAGCGTGCTTCCTTTGAATTTTACTTGGGGGGATCTTCCTTGTTTAAGTGCCGTATGCCCTCGTTGAATTATCTCAACAATGGAGCACTGTACAGCTCTTTCGTGTTGAGAGAAGCGTGTAAATTGATTGTTTCTCATCCATTTGTCAGGGGCATCACCGTCGGTCAATTAAATCGGATCATTTGAGATTTGCCATGGCACTACACTCCTCCTATGCTTTAGCAAATCTTGAAACTTATCTAATTTGTATAAATCCAAACTTTCCAGGTATGCCAGGTATGACGGCTTATGCTGGGTTTTTCGAGGTATCCTCTCCCAAGAAAGGAGATACTGTTTTCATATCGGCGGCGTCGGGAGCTGTGGGTCAGCTTGTCGGCCAGTTTGCAAAGTTGTTTGGTTGTTATGTTGTTGGCAGCGCCGGTAGCAAAGAGAAGGTAATCATCTCACATTTGTCTAGTTTTTCCTTGAATAGTAATTGCTTAATAGTCTCTTCCCGATTTTATCTTGACTTAAAATGCTCGCTTGCTGTTATGTTTGGGAAAAAGGTTGATTTGCTGAAGAACAAGTTTGGATTCGATGATGCTTTCAACTACAAGGAGGAACTGGATCTAGATGCAGCACTGAAAAGGTGAACCAGGAATATAGTAACAATGATTGAGCACATTACTTATGTACAAAATATTCAATATGTACCCATTCCAAAGCTGACTAGAGTTGACTTTTTTCTGTCTTGAATGTTTAGATGCTTCCCTGAGGGGATCGATATCTACTTCGAAAATGTCGGCGGAAAGATGCTTGATGCCGTGCTGCTCAACATGAAACTTCATGGCCGAATCACATTATGCGGAATGATCTCACAGTACAACCTTGAGCAGCCCGAAGGCATACACAACTTGATGAACCTTATCCTGAAGCGGGTCCGGATGGAAGGTTTCGTGGTGACTGATTACTATCATCTCTACCCGAAGTTCCTCGAGACGGTATTGCCTCAGATTAAAGAGGGGAAGATTGCGTACATGGAAGACATCGCAGAAGGGCTCGAGAACGGTCCAGCAGCTCTTGTCGGGGTGTTCTCTGGTCGCAACGTCGGGAAACAGGTGGTCGTGGTTTCTCGCGAATGATTCAGCATTCTGTACTTTTTTTCATCGGCATAGTCTTATTTTGCCTCGTGCTTTTGAAAGTTGTTTTCCTTTGTCTTTGCATTGCCGCTATGATACAAAGGACATTTGAGTGCAAATGTGTCTCGTATAAGAAGGGGCATGGGGTTGTTTTCTGGTTGCAATGGTGGGAAACAGAATCCAGTAGTTTCCCGCTTACTGCACTTTTGGGTGTGAATGCTCTGTTATGCTTTCGGAGGATATGTTCTCTGCTGTATTGGTATAAAATTTCATTATGTGCCTCTCTAAGATGTCGATGTAAATGGATCTTCCCTTACCGTGCCGTTGCCTTTAAATGAACTGGTTTGAAAGATCGAACTGTTTTGACTAGCGTGAAAATGTGAAGAATCGAAGCAATTTGGAGGGTGTCATTGTTTTTATGGAAAGGACTTGCCATGAAATGATTTTCTAAAGGTCAACACGTTTGATTTGTTGAAAGTGGATAATCTATTGAAAAAACTTTTCAGGCAAGAAAAAAAACCAATACCCAACATCCAGGAAAATGACTTCTCTATCCTAAAAAGAAGAAATCGTTTTTTTCAAACTCATTATCTACAAGCGTGCTCTGTTCTCCCACTGTCGCTACTAGTCTTTCACTCTCTTTCCTTTCTTTTCTTCCCAGAAAACTCTCAAAACTGATTCATCTCCTCTTCAAATTGATACTAGAGTTAGCTTCAATTGCTCAATTTGTTGCATCTCTGTCAGACTAAATTGTTATTTGGTTATTTGTCACTCGGCTGTATGATGCATATTTTAGAAGGACAATACAAGAGGTGTCCGTGGAAATGCCAATTTAGGATGTTCTTGTCTTTAATTTTACGGTGACCTTTCTTTTTCCTCTTTTTTTTTTTTTTTTTCTTTCCAGTTTGGATTTTTATTGTGTATCCCTCTTTGATTAATTTTTTGGAATGGAAATCTATTTTCACATCGATTAAGTTTGTTAATTATTTGCATTTTATTCTTGGGCGTACTTTTTAAGGTTGCATTATTTTGATAACAAAAATCCATAAAATTTTATACTCCAAACATTAGTAATATTTTAGACAATGATTTGGATATCACTTTGGTATCTCATATTAGGAGCAAACCATAATTATAACATTGAGCTTAATTTCTTAAAGTTAGGTTTAAACATTGAAAATAATTTTGTCTCGCCTTAAAGAACACCATGAAATAACTAAAGACAAGCAATTTCCTTAGAAAATGACTTTTGCGAAAATATATTCTTCCATCGAGAAGATTTCTATGAAACACGCATACCCAAAATAAGCTATAAATTACATAGATAAAATCCAAAAATAACAGATTTATGTGGTTTTATTATATGCCTAATCTACCAGGACAGATCAAAGAGATAAATCCACAATAATCAAGGAGGATAAAGTTACAGTTAGTCAGTCATACTCACTTATAAGTGTTTTTTGATTTTAAATGCAGCAGGAACCCACACAAATCGTTTGCAAAAGAGGAATTTTCTTAAACTCTCGAATCCCTTGAATTGTGTGGCTCTCGGTGCACTTTGTGTCTCTTGCAAGTTTCGTACATATTAAGCGCACTAACTATGCACACCAGACCAAATTCAACAACGTAATATTTGCATGCAAGAAACTATGAGCACTTTTCTGATATCAACATAGACTTCATCTTCAATAAGAATTTTTTTTTTTTTTTGAGAAGTTAATATATACTTTTTGCCTTACTCATGATCTTGTTGACAAGAGCCCGATTTGGACTTTCCTTAATATCGCGCATGATTACTTGTAATTCATGGGTCGAATTTCAAAATAGTGGAAACTAACTTTGAGCCATAATCCATACAAATTTCCAAAAAAATTGTTAAATATATTATACGGATACCAATTCAATCCTAAATACTTCAATTTGGCCAATTTATTCATAAATCTTTTGATGATTTGCTAAGATAGTTCTTCCAGCTAATTTTGGCCAACAATGTGGCACAGCCAACACTAATGTAATCAATGTTTTGCATTTTTTATACTTTTCTAAATATCTATAGTTTATTTGAATTTTTCCTTTTTATTTTTTTATTTTTTTATTTCCTTCTTGCTTGCCGATTGTCGGGCCTTGGTAACCACTAGCAACTAGCGATAAGCAAGGGTTGAACAAGGGCTGATCTCATGGGCCTCAGGTAAGGCTTGCCCTCACCAGCCCTCGACTATGGCTAATTGTTGGCCATGGCAATCGGCAAAGGAAGAGGAATAAAAAAAATTAAAAAATTAAAAAATCACAAAAAAGAAAAATGTTATCTACATCAGTGTCGACTATGCCACGTAAGACCATCTTCGTACACGTTAGCACTTACCGGCAAGAACTGGTCGGCATGATTACAATGACAAATCATAAAAAAAATTAGGATTAAATTGGCTAAATTAAAAAATTTTGAACTAAATTGACATTCAAACAATAAGTTTAGGAATTTTGTGGTAATTATCCCTCTTCAAATTACTAGTAGAATGTCACGTGCATTGCATGTATAAAGATCACGCAATCTCTTTAAAATGTATAGACACAAAACTTCCCATTTTAAAATTAATGAGGAAATTAACAAGATTTTGCAATTTAAATCAAAATGAAATTACTAGAGAAATAAACGAGAAAAATAAAAGACATGAATAAATTACGTGATTCGGTCCGAGTATCGATACTTTCTCCACAAAGAGAGCCGGTAGTAAATAATTCATTATAATAAGAGAATCGAAGTTACGATCATGGACACACTCCAATATTTCCCACACCTAAACTACTAGTAAGTGCTACAACTCAACTTGGATATAAAATTCACACCACAAAATTCTCGTGTATGCGAGCCCTCGTGAAAGCCAATATATATATATAGTAGTTTGCATATACAAAAAAAAAAATCAAAATGCAAGATTCACATTTGTTTATTATTACTGCCCTTTTTCCATTTGTTTTTAATATGGAGAAAGGAAAGAAATATTGACCTTTATTACTTTGCATAAATGTGGTATTTTTTCGACAAAAAAAAAACTCAGTTTGTTTTTTTTTTTAATTTATTTATAAAAAAAACAGTTTGGTATAAAAAAAAAGGGGAAATTGGTCAATTTTCAAATAGTTAGGGACTAGATGGAACATTTGATGAAAGTTCATGGACTGAATTGAGCAAATCGAAAGCTCAGGGATGAAATTGAATATTAAATGAAAGTTCATGGACCAAATTGAGCAAATTGAAAGCTTAGGGATGAAGTTGAACATTAGATAAAAGTTTATGGATCAAATCAAGTAAATCGAAAGCTCATGGATGAAATTAAACATTAGATGCAAATTCGTGGACTATTTGTGATATTTTCCATTTCCTTTACTCTGACAAAGACCTTTTCACCCCTCCTTTTCTTTAATGGCTTTCTCTCTTGTGTGGCTACGTATAGGAGTCAAACATCCAGACATCTCCTTTGACCAAACCGAAAAAGCCAAACAAATCAGTCCAGAAAACTACACGGTCTGATGGATCCTAATCCCAATAAGAAAATGGATTTCTTTATATTTCTTGCACCAACTCAAACTCAAGATACAATTTAATATTTTCTTACGCATAATTTGAATATTTGTTGTTTGACTTTGAATGGTATTAACAACTAAATTTGTTTGTTTAATTTTTTAAAAAAGAACTATATGAGAAGGACCGAAATTGATATTTTTCTCTTGACAATCAAACATAAATGAGAAACACTCATTAGAAAAAATTATATAATAATAACAACTAGAATAAAAAGATAAACACAGAGAAAAAACACAAATATAAATAATATGATTCAATTGTTGAAATAGACGGATGTGCACTTTCTGTAACATTTGGAGTTCCACAAAGCAAAGGGAAAAAAGAAAAAAGAAAACAGAAGTTTTTTTTTTTTTTTTTTTGGTCATAAAACAGAGTTGAAATGTCAACAAAACAGCAAACAAGAGACGCCTTCAGTTTATAAGAGGCTGAAAAACGCAAAACAGAAATGAAAAGAAAGAAGGAAAAAGGGAAAGAGGGATTTCGCGTACATGCAAATAAGAGCATTTCCATCAAGTAAATAACCAAGCATAGCACTTTAAATAAGATAGAAGAAAAGCACAAAGAAAATGAATTAGACAGTAAGTTTTTATTCACTCAAATGAACTCTCTCTCTCTCTCTCTCTCTCTCTCTCTCTCTCTCTCTCTCTCCCCCAAAAAAAAAAAAGAAATATAAAAAGTTGAAAAAAAAAACAATAATTTTTTCATGCAAACCATAGAATTAGATCTTCGTTAATTGAAAACGTAAAACAATTGAAGATCGTGTTAAATTAATAATTGAAAGGAATGCAAAATATTCAAAAGAGTTAATTAAGAAGTGCAATTAGAGTACAACGGCAATAACATTTTCAAATTGGAGAGAGAAATGAATTTGAAATTAGAATTAGAAAGACCAGTTTATTTTGCTTTACTTGGCGTCACATCGTTCGCATTACAAAACGGTGGGGCAAATGATATAGAGGGACAAAATTACCCAATAAGTCTAACAAATAATCAATATCACGTCACTCAATCAAAGAAATAAAAATAAATAGATTTGTGAGTTTTTTTTTTTTGGGTCGGAAAATAAAATACTTCATTAAGCTAACGAAATATGCAAGCGCCTAAAGATGAGGCTTCAGTACATAAAATACTCCGAAGAGCTTGGGGTGGGAAAAAAAGTCAATTCAAGATCGAAAGTTAGCGATCCAAACGCACAACAACGACTAATTAAAGAATTACATCAATCCAATCAAAGAAATAATATGACAAGTGGGTTTTTAAGTAATCAGGACACTGCAAATTATATAGAGGCCTACTAATAAAATGAAGTAAGAACGACGGATGTGAAGCAAGCCTCCATCATCATATATGTGAGCGGTCCAAAAGCGGAGAAACGTTCATGGCACAACATCTCGAAATGTCAAATGAGTATTGAAAGAGAGGTAGATTTCGAAGTTGGACAAAAACAAAGACGCAAAAACAAAGATTGCTTGTTGTGTCTTTGTTTCAGAAGTGATCATGGATCATATCGATCTGTACTGAAAAATGAGTAAGTCTAATTAAGTAGTCCTCTTTTTGGTTTTGGCTAGGTTAAGTCTATATAGACCTATTCAGATACGATCAATTTAAATAAAAAGAAATTTAAGCTCATCCATTCATTATTTGCTTTTTTCAACCAATGATTACGATTTCCCCACCCCACTGCATATGCACACTACTGCGCTCGAATCAAGTCAAGGAGATGAAGAATGTGAGGAAAAGGAAAACTGATGATGTGCGGCTTTGCTTCTTAAAATTTACATGATTTTTAGACTGGAAAATGCTTGAGTGTCCCATCACCTTGCAAAACAGCTAGTC